>OX940913.1:14467552-15067552 GCA_954871355.1 Cabera pusaria | reverse complement strand
GAAAACTATGTGAGATGTGTCAAAAGCGTTTACGATAAAAACTCATACTAGGGGTGTTTTCGTCAAATCACGACAATGCAAAATTTAAGTGCATTTTTATGTCACTTAACGATTGAATAAAAATGTTGTGATTTTTTTTAGTGGTCAATTAGCATTATAGAATCTAATTGAGACACTTTTCATTAAACTGGCCAAGTGCAAGTCGGACTCGCACTCGTAGGGTTCCGTAACACCGTTAAGTATTCCATAACTATGATTTTTGGCAACTACAAAATTAACTTTGTTTTTCATAGTGTTTGTATGAAAAACAAAGTTATACTTGCGGTCGCTGTATCTCAACAACCGCTGACTGTATCTCGTTCAAACCAATTTTCGTTGAAAGTTTTTATTGAGATCTACAGAATATATTTTTTCTAGATTTTTCACTCCCTTACTTTAGAAGTTAGAGGGGGGGGGGGGGGACACACATTTTACCACTTTAGACACGCCTATCTTTCAAATGATTGACTTTGAGAAAAAATGATTTTAGGAACCTCAATGTCATTTTTAAAGACCTATCCATAGATACCCAGTATAGGTTTGACGAAAAAAATTTTTTTGTTTCAGTTCCATGTATTTTTATTTTTGTATAAAAATCGGAAAGCGGTTCACAGAATACATCTACCTACCAAGTTTCAATTCTGTAGTCTTAATAGTTTCGGAATAAAATAGCTGTGACATACGGACGGACAGACAGACGACAGACAGACAGACATGGCGAATCTATAAGGGTTCCGTTTTTTGCCATTCGGCTACGGAACCCTAAAAATGGGTGTAATACCCTAATGCCCGCAAATGTTTGTCACTATTTAATAACTATTTTCTTATCCAAATAGAAGTAATTAAAAATATATATATATGCAATCCATTCTCAAGCAATAAACTTTGGAAAAAAAAATTAGCCATATTTAAATCAGACGAATATTCCCTATTGTCATGTATAAAAATTTGGTCAGATGTTTTTTTTTAATATCTTATATGCTAGCGTTTGACCACTATCTCACCTGTTGGTAAGTGATGGTGCAGTCGAAGATGTTATTGCAGATAGAGTTCTATATACCTATATTCTGAGCTCCGTTGGTGTATAGGATAGATGGTGTACGAGGTCGCTGGTGCTAGTTCTAGCACGGGTGTTCGTCAACAGGTGCTGGGAGCGCTAAATAGGGGTAGGAGGGATATTGAAAAAAATACATATTAGTATTCGTTCACAGAATTATTTATTAATATACATTTATAACTATTATTGTTGATGTTCAGTTTAATGATAATAATTAATATCATTAATATTTGGTACTTTTATATTAATTATAACAATTATAATAATGTAAAAATATTTTTTATTAATGTTATATGTAATTCAATTGTCATATAAAAGTTGAAATAATTGTCATATAAATAAAATGTTTGTCATCTAAAAAGTCGTTAATAATAAAATAGCATTTACAAAATTATTTAGTAACAATAATTTAATATTTTTTAGGGTTCCGTACCCAAAAGGTAAAACGGGACCCTATTACTAAGGCTCCGCTGTCCGTCTGTCTGTCTGTCTGTCTGTCTGTCCGTCTGTCACCAGGCTATAGCTCATTAACCGTGATAGTTAGACAGTTGAAATTTTCACAGATGGTGTATTTCTGTTGCCGCTAGAACAACAAATACTAAAAACAAAATAAAGTTAAAAATTAAAGGGGTCCCCATACAAAAAACGTGTTTTTAAACGCCATCTATATAATTAGTTTCGGCAAACTGACATAGATGGCGCTAGTAAACGAGCCCCGTCTTTCTAGATCGCGACCAAACCAAATATTCTTGGTAATATCAATTAATCAAATATATGAGGTTGAAACTCTGTTATGTTTCGTATTGTACGGAACCCTCCCTAAGTGTGCGACAAGAGACGCAATGCTGACTCTCACTTGGCCAGTTTTATTTAGTAATATTCTAAGTGTAGAGTCACGCCGGGTGCCTAAATTTTGTATTGTATATAATAATGTACAATATTTTCATTTTTTATTTTCATTTTCAAGTTTTTTCCACAGAAGCGGCTGCCACCTAAGTAATTCACTAATAATAATTCACTGGCGCATCTGTAGCCAGAGTGTGTTATTGGTATTGGTTGATAACAAGGTCATTACTACGTAACTTTGACGGACACTTTTCATATAAAAATAAATAATAGTTTAAAAAACTAAAAAACACGCTTTTTATAGAAAACCGAACTAAAAAATAGAAAATAAATTTATTCACACTATTATTAATTTATATTTATTGAAATTTTTAACACTATTCTTAATTTAAATTTATTAAAATTTATTTTCTATTTTTTAGTTCGGTTTTCTATAAAAAGCGTGTTTTTTAAAACTATTATTTATTTTCTACTTTTTAGTTGAAAAATGGAATATTTTTTTATCAAATTAGTGTATTGTCATCGGTCCTCGATAAATCTACAAAGTTTGAACGAAATCTGGCCGTTTAAAGTGGGTCAAATCGCGCCCAAAGAAGTCGGTTACAAACATACAAACATACAGGTGAAGCTTATAAAAAGCTAATAATAATGTCTTTTTTGTCAATACTAGCCACGTTTTTATAATGCTGACTGCCAGCTTATGCCTCATAAAACGTCATCAATCAATCATTAAAAAATACATCATCATCATCAACGACACATATCTTATGCTTATTTACAGTTATAAGCTTTTTACCTTCACCACATCTATGTATCACATCTTTAATGATTTGTCTGGCCGTTCGGTTAGATTCAGTAGTATCGTCTAATCGTGGTCTATTGACTACATTCGTAGCTTTGAAAGTTTTCTGATCATCATCATCGTCAGCATCATCAGGAAACCTTTTCGTAACAGAGGGTTTCCTATTCGTGTGTGAAGGAGCATTATCGGTTTTCAAATTGTCATTAAAATCGTTATTGGTATTGATATTAGAAATACCTCTATTGATTTTTTGTGTGTTTGTGTTTGAGAAATTATCTGTACTTGTGTTAACGTTATAACTGTTATTTGAATATGAATCAGTGTTATTATTATCTGAATTAACGGTATTAGAAATGTTATTACTTGTACTGACATCCACGTCATGAATTTTTAAATTATTTACATTTGCAGTTGACGCATAGATACGTGCCTTAACATTTTTCTTAATTAGGGCACTAGTTTTAGCTACTTCGTTGGTTATATTTTTTTTTAAAGAATCAGCGTCTAAGCCGGTTTGAGAATTAATGCCTAAAGCTATCTGGTTGTTAAAGTTATTGACGTTATTTCCAATATTACTAGCGACAATGGTATTTGTAGCTGTAAAAGGAAATTTGCCAACGCCTCTTTGTAATTCAGAAATTCCTTGAAAATTGCTTTTAAGTCCTTGAGCCATTTGATTGTAACCGTTATTAATCACTGCATACCCGTTATTGGTAGCGACATAACTGCCACCACCTCCGTTATAAATATCCGTGTTGGCGTTAAAAGTATTCAATATGGCAACCCCATTGATATTAGTTATTAGAGCAGACTGAGCTACATTGCCATTTCCAACATGACCAGATACAAGCGTATTTATAGTCTGCGAATTATTGATGTAAACTTCAACGTGTCTTTTTTTTCTTTCCTTCGATGTTGTCTGTTTTAAAGTTTTACCAATATTACCGATTTTATTGAAAATACGATGTGCTGCTACATTTTTGGTATTAAGGTATTGCTTGCTGTTATTTTGTACAGCGGTGATATCAGTATGAGAATGTTTTATATCGTTTTTATTTATAACGTTATTAGTTCCCTTATCATAACTGACTCGAACTATTTCATTGATATCAGTATTTCTAGGCGTTGTTTGGATATTAGGTGCTGCATCGTTTTTAAAGGCGTTATATTCTTTAAATTTTCTATAGTTAGGACTTTTAAAAAGATATAAATACTCTTTACACTTGAATTGTTCTTGAGGTTTCTGCAAATTCTGCAATAGCTGGTGATTGGAAACTATATCTTCAACGGTTTTAGATTGAAAATTCACTTCACGTGCTCGGGGCTGTATTATATTAGAGTTTTTCTTGACATGTATTGCACCGGTAGAGAAAATGCCACAGAAGCATATTAATAGAAGTAAGATCTGTTCCATTGTGTTTTTTTCTTTCTTGCTATTTCGATAGATTTGCAATAAAATTAATCTATGTATCGGTTGGTACTCCTATTACGAATTTACATCTATTAGTGGCTTCAGAATTTTTTTCACCATAAATTATTTCTTGTATTCTGTGTTCAGAAATCTTCCTAAAAGTAGTTTTTTAATTATTTCTTGAATTCTATGTTCTGAAGTCGTAGTTTTTAAATTATTTCTGGAATTCTATGTTCTGAAGTCGTAGTTTTTAAATTATTTCTTGAATTCTTTGTTCTGAAGTCGTAGTTTTTAAATTATTTCTTGAATTCTATGTTCTGAAGTCGTACTTTTTAAATTATTTCTTGAACTATGTGTTCTGAAATCGTAGTTTTAAATTATTTCTTGAATTCTGTGTTCTGAAGTCTTAATAAAAGTAGTCTTCTATTCAGCTTGCCTGAAAAAAAGATGATGTCAGATGTTAACTTCATACGTTTATAGAGGATGGAATTTTGTGATAGGATCGGAGGGGCAGTTTCCTTATCCGTTGTAGTTGTACCAGCGTACGTGCTAATTGTATTTTCTTTGGTAGCTACAGGAAAACGAAAAGTTTTTACGATTCCTGACATTTTATAATAACTATCTGCATGCCGAATTTCAGCGCAATTCGTTAAGTTGTTTGAGCTGTGCGTTGATAGATCAGTTAGCCAGTCAGTCACTAACGTTTGCCTTATATATAAATACTAGAAGTCCCCCGCGGCTTCGCCCGCGTTAAAAACTCCTTTTATTTACTTAAAACTTTTCTTTTGTAAAAACGATTCTATCATTAAAGATATCAAATAAGAATTAGACAAATTGGTTCACCTGTTTTCATGTTATCGCGTGACTAAGACAAATCAGGATTCATATTTTTAAAACCCGAAAAACCCAATAAAGTGCAGTCCAAAACTATATTGATTTTCAGACTTTTTTACCCCAGTTCACACTTTTAGGGTGGCATTTTGAAAAAGTCTGAAACTCGTATTTACTACTACTGTACTTACTACTCACACACACTACTACTGTATTTACTGTACTTATTTATTTACAGAAGTACTTGTGTAAAATGTCGAATAAAATGACTATCCAAAATTTGAACCCCCGCTTCATCCCTTGAAGAGTGAATTTTGAAAAATCCTTTCTCAGCGGATACCTACGTCAAAATTTCTATCTGGATGCAAATTATCAGCGCAATCCGAAACAATATTGATTTTCACACTTTATTACCCCATTTCACCCTCTTAGGGGTGACATTTCAAAAAAACCTGAAACACGTATTTACTTATTTTTTTACTGAAGCACTTGTGTGAAGTTTCGGATAGAAAAGACTATCTAATCTGGTTTCTCCATACAAACTTTGAACCCCCGTTTCATCCCCTTCGAGGGTTAATTTTGGAAAATCCTTTCAAAGAGGGATCTAACGTCGTAATATCTATCTGCATGCCAAATTTCAGCGCAATATGAAACAATATTGATTTTACAGTTTATTACCCCATTTCACCCTCTTAGGGGTGGAATTAAAAAAAAACCTGAAACACGTGTTTACTTATTTTTTTACTGAAGCACTTGTGTGAAGTTTCGGATAGAAAAGACTATCTAATCTTGTTTCTCCATATAAACTTTGAACCCCCGTTTCATCCCCTTCGAGGGTTAATTTTGGAAAATCCTTTCTCAGAGGGAATTAACGTCGTAATAACTATCTGCGTGCCAAATTTCAGCGCAATCCGAAACAATATTGATTTTACACTTTATTACCCCATTTCACCCTCTTAAGGGTGGAATTTCAAAAAAACCTGAAACACGTGTTTACTTATTATTTTACTGAAGCACTTGTGTGGAGTTTCGGATAGAAAAGACTATCTAATCTTGTTTCTCCATACAAACTTTGAACCCCCGTTTCATCCCCTTCGAGGGTTAATTTGGAAAATCCTTTCTCAGAGGGAACTAACGTCTTAATAACTATCTGCTTGCCAAATTTCAGCGCAATCCGAAATAATATTGATTTTCACACTTTATTACCCCATTTCACCCTCTTAGGTGTGGAATTTAAAAAAAACCTGAAACACGTGTTTATTTATTTTTTACTGAAGCACTTGTGTGAAGTTTCGGATAGAAAAGACTATCTAATCTTGTTTCTCCATACAAACTTTGAACCCCCGTTTCATCCCTTTCGAGGGTTAATTTTGGAAAATCCTTTCTCAGAGGGAACTAACATCGTAATAACTATCTGCATGCCAAATTTCAGCGCAATCCGAAACAATATTGATTTTACACTTTATTACCCCATTTCACCCTCTTAGGGGTGGAATTTAAAAAAAACCTGAAACACATATTTACCTAATTTTTTACTGAAGCACTTGTGTGAAGTTTCAGATAGAGAAGACTATCTAATCTTGTTTCTCCATACAAACTTTGAACCCCCGTTTCATCCCCTTCGAGGGTTAATTTTGGAAAATCCTTTCTCAGTGGGAACTAACGTCGTAATAACTATTTGCATGCCAAATTTCAGCGCAATCCGAAACAATATTGATTTTACACTTTATTACCCCATTTCACCCTCTTAGGGGTGGAATTCCAAAAAAACCTGAAACACGTCTTTACTTATTTTTTTACTGAAGCACTTGTGTGAAGTTTCGGATAGAAAAGACGATCTTATCTTGTTTCTCCATACAAACTTTGAACCCCCATTTCATCCCCTTAAGGGGTGAATTTTGGAAAATCCTTTCTTAGTACACCCTTACATACTAAGACAAATATACCCTCCAAATTTCAAGTCTCTACGACCAGCGGTTTAGGCTGTGCGTTGTCTGTCAGTGAGTCAGTCAGTCAGTATGTCAGGACAAAGATTCTTATAGTATTAGATATATATATAGATGTCTTTACACATCTCTAATCCTGCTAGCTTACTTAAGCCACAGTAATATTAGGTATAAATATTAACTGTCGGTTATCTCTACCGGAGGAATAAGTAATTTGAAATGCGCATGTAAATGTTTCGATAACAGAATACCACAGCGCACTATTTTCAACCGACTTCCCAAAAAGAAGGAGGTTCTCAATTCGTCTGTATGTTTTTCTTTTTTTTTGTAGGTATGTTACGCGATTACTTCGTCAATTGTGAACCGATTTGAATGATTCTTTTTTTAATCGGTAGGGTTCGTTTCCGAGGTAGTCCCATTGTAATTTCATCCAGATCTGATGAGTATCTCCAGATATATGACGATAAACGTCTCAAATTTGATACTGAAACTAACTCGCGCGGCATGTTGTATATAACAATATATACAACTGTTGATACTACATCATTTTAACATCTTTTTGTAAACACAGTTTTGAACAATAAATATTATTCTTATTCTTATTCTAATGGAAGTCGGTTGTTTTAGTTTTTAATCTTAATTATTACATAACATTACAGCACTTGTTTTGTGATAAATCATATTATATTTATTTACCTATCACAAAACAAAGAGTAATTAGTTACAATAGTCCACGAGTTTATATATGATAAAATATGTAAAATACATTTTCGAAGTAGACATATTAAAATGTGTTTTATCTAATTGACTTGACACGATAACCCTTTGCTGTAAGTGTTCTTTATTTTTATGGGCGACAAACTTGTTGTAATGTGGCTGTAATGTGTTTACATCAACCGATTTCCAAAAAGTAAGAGGTTCTCAATTTTGTATGTTTGTTCGACGATTACTCCCGCAATTGTTAACCAATTTTAATTATTCTTTATTTAATTGGTAGGGTTTATCCCCAAGGTTGTCCCATTTAAATTTTATCAAGATCTGATAAGTATCTCCAGAGATATGACGATAAACGTCTCAAACTGCTACTGAACTCGCGCAGCAAGAAAGATGTTTTTTTAGTTTTTAAACCATCTAAGTATTAATTTTATCATGGCGCTAACGTATTGCAGTAACGGTATATTTAGCCAGTGCTAAAATATCAGAAAAGTTTATGTTTTTGTAAAACAAGCTGTGAAGTCAAGACAAAGACTTTTGGTAAGGTTAGGTCAGTGTTCAGTCTAAGTCGTTCTCACAGGAAAGTTGTGGATGTTTTACTGAAAGCTTGCAGAGAAGATTCGGCAGTGAATGAGTTGGTAGTGTGAACAGAAAATGACATCTTTTTCAACATTGAGCATATTTTAATCCGTGTTTATTATTGCGCACTAGCTGTGCTCAGCAGCTTCGCCTGCGTTTAAAATTATCCTATGTCCTTATCCATAATAAACATACATAATAAATCGGTCCAGCTGTTTGACCGTGAAGAAGTCCCAAACGCACAAATGTACAAAATGACTTTTACTGCATTTATAATATTGGTGTGGAGTTGATTAATTCAAGAACTCATTTTAGGAAAAAAAATAAGATAGTTTAAAAACTAAAACAACCGACTTCCATGCCCCGCGAGTCAATTTCAGAAGCAAGTTTGAGACGTCTATCATCATATCTCTGGAGATACTAATCAGATCTCGATGAAATTACAATGGGACGATCTCAGAAATTAACCCTACCGATTAAAAAAATAATCATTCGAATCGGTTCACAATTGACGGAGTAATCGCGTAACATATAGGGGAGGTAAGGGGTAGGCTAAGGTTGAGAATAAAAAAAAAACTACTTGTAGATGTAAATTGAACTTTTATTTCTACATGTTGAATTGTTTAGTTATTAAGGACTATAAAACAAATGACAAATGTAATAATTTTCTACATTATGAATAAAAAAGTAACATAAAACTCTAGCATACGAATTACCCGTTTTGCCCGTAGGGGGGGCCTAAAGCAGGTAGGGCTTTTGGGCAAAGCAGGTAGGGGATAAATTAGTGAGATCAACGTGAATCTATGACTTGAACTGCTTCATAACAAGCATTAATCGTACGTTATACTTATAGTTTAAATTTTAATATATTTGACATTCATGATATATTAACTTTAGTATTAAGTATTTACTAAATTTGAAATATTATGTTGTGGATTTAAAATTGTAAATGAATCAAAGGTACTTGAAATAAACGCATTTTATTTATTTATTCATTTATTTATTTATTATTATCAGTTAGGGTTCACAAGCATAATCATAATCAGTCTTCTGGCATATTGTACAGTCTTAATTATACTTAAATTATTCGTGACACATGTCACAGTAATGCGAACCTCTGCCAGAGTATGAGGTGCAGGCCTCATGAGCCCACATCTCGCAGTCATCACACTTAATCCAGTCTTCTTCTCACTCTCTGCTACTCAGCTTTATCTTTTTTATCATATTTAGGACCTCGTTTTGAAATTTTCCTTCCTTTCGTCGACCTCTGTACACTTGTAGTAAGTTTTGATCCCTTTTTTAAGTTCCTTTTCGCTGCATCGACTTTTTTTTTCAAATCTTTTTTCGCGTCCACTTAAGAACTTCCTCCGTTTTTTTTCGTCGTTTAAAAAGTAAAAGAACTGATAAGCACTCGGGGCAAATCGGGTACCCGCTTTACTCCTACCCTTTTTGCCCACAAGCGTGTATTTTTTTCAATCGAATCATAACCTTTTATCCGAATTAATACACGCCAACCAATTGCATAAATAGAATGTCTATTTATTACAAAAAATAACATAAAACTAGTAAGAACATATCGTAGACCATTTTCGAGTATTCAAAAGTAACGTAACTCGATTTTTTTTAGTGAAAA
Source organism: Cabera pusaria (assembly GCA_954871355.1). Lineage (NCBI taxonomy): Eukaryota > Metazoa > Arthropoda > Insecta > Lepidoptera > Geometridae > Cabera > Cabera pusaria. The sequence continues at coordinate 15,057,694 of OX940913.1, read as the reverse complement.
TAGCAAAAAACTTTGTTAATGTCTTACCGTTAACTCGTGTTCGCCAGGGAAGCGCGCCGACTGTCTGTGATTGGCCAGCGGCAGGGGCCTCGCTCTGCACGTACACAGTCTCACTAGCAATAACGGCGCGCAATTTAAAACGCATACCCGTTTTAGGCGGGCTACCCGCTTTGGGCTTACCTCCCCTACATACAAATAATATAACAAAAAATCATACAGACGAATTGAGATTTGAGAACCCCTTCTTTTTGGATGTCAGTTGAAAATACAATTAGACATCACGCACATGACGAAAATTCATCATAGCTAAGAACATATCAAGTCACATCAACAAAAAACGATTTCGATATCGATATATCGAATTTGGTTTAGCTGTTTTGGAGCTACGATGTCTCAGATAGACACACAGATTACAACCATCTGTTACGTCGGAGGCTTAACATATCAAGACCCAATAATACTGTAACATAACTAAGTAGGTATACCTTATCATCATCATCATCAGCCTGTGTCAGTCCACTGCTGGACGTAGGCCTCTCTCTCCCAAGATGCGCCACTGAGCCCGGTCTTCGACTCTTCTTTTCCAGGCACTGCCCACCGCTTTATCGTCACATTTGTAGACTTGTCCTAGAGTGGAGACCGCGAATCGGCAAACGTAGCGTAAGACCTGTGACCAGGTGAAGCGACGACATACGTAAAGTAGGTGGGGACTTACCAGTATATAAATTACTAGGTATGTATTACATGTACTTTAAAGAAAGATTTCGTACTCCTACCTAATCTTTCTTTTGACGCACGTAACGTGTACAGATCCAATACAAAAAACACGCAATAAATCCCACGTCGCAACGGTCAACATAACTTGATTGACACTTATTTTATACTTATTAATATATTATTATTATGTCTGTTCTCGACACAAACACATCTTTATCGGAGAACTACTGAAATACATTGGACAAACTCTCGGTCGAAAAGATAACAATGATGGTTTTTAGGGTTCCTCAATCGAAGCGTGAAACCCTATTACAAAAGTTATTACTACAAATACGAACTCGCGGCTTCATGGCTAAGATGCACAAGTTGGTCTCGGTGCGTAGACCGTACGTTAGGTAAGCACGTGGTGGTCGTCGTAAAAGAAACCTAATATTTTCTTATTCAAGAGACGATTCCGAGCTTATAGTTACAGACCTACTTATTGACTATCACTCATAATGACCTTCTTAAATATTGACTCCGCTAAAATTACCGACTCCGCGAGTCGATCGCGTGTAGTGCGAGTGAGGGTCGGTAAAAGCCGCGGGCGCGGGGTATCCAAGATGAAAGTGTAACTAAGCTCTATCCCAGCGCGTGGGCCTAGCGATATCCAGAGAATCCCCGCTCCCCGCTCTCTCTCACATGTATATGTGTGTGCGTAATGCGCGTGTGTGAGTGGAGGCGCAAGTGTGGCCACACGCTCATACTGGTGCCCGTTTTAGTGGGGGACGTCGGGAATAAACTTTCGAAAATAGATTCGGAATTGCCTCTCCTTTGTTTGACTTAAATGTCCACTTGAAAATAATGCTCCGATCCGGCTCAATCCTTACTTTACTATTATAAATGCGAAAGTAACTCTGTCTGTCTCTCTGTCGCGCTTTCACGCCAAAACTGCTGAACCGATTTAAATGAAATTTGGTACACAGATAGTCTAGACCTTGAGAAAGGACATAGGCTACTTTTTAATGCGAAAAACGAGTTAAAGGGGGAGATGAAAGCTGAAGAATGAAGAAGAAGCTTGAAACTATTTTTTTAGGCTGACGATTCGATTGATATAAATAAATATGACATTCAAAGTTTGTAAAAGTTTCACCCTCAAGGGTGTGAACTAACAATCGGGAATAGGGGATGAAACTTTGTATGGAAATATACTTAAGTGAACTTACCCGAACGGGCAGACACACGTGAGGCCAGATGACGATAAAGAACCTATATTTATACACGGTTGTGTCTTATTTGTAAATTAAATAACCTAAATAATTAAAAATGCAACCCAAAGACGCGAGGATGAAGTCGCGGGCACAGCTAGTATTCAAAATGAATGTATCTAATTTGAATGTGATGATGTCGGGTTTCCAAATTAGAGTACCTACCTGAAGCGTTACAACCCTTAGATTATTGACTCAATAATCTAAGTTACAATCAGACGAAATTTTACGAATGGGCGCACTTCAATCCGTTCATTTAAACTCGGTCCTTACCAATCTTTTTTTTATACTTGACAAGTAAGCGTTTGACCACTTTCTCACCTAATGTTAAGCGATGACAATGTAGCACGCTTACCTGGAAGATACCTGTTCACTTTTCAACCTTTTTAAAAAAGTGTGTAGAATTTCAACATCATCATCATCAGCCTGTGTCAGTCCACTGCTGGACGTAGGCCTCTCCCAAGATGCGCCACTGAGCCCGATCTTCGGCTCTATCATACGCATAAATATAGGTACTTTATCGTCGTCTGGCCTCACGTGTGTCTGCCCGTTGGGGTAAGCGCACTAAAGCATATGTCTATACAAACTTTCATCCCCTATTCCCTATTGTTAATTCACACCCTTGAGGGTGAAACTTTTACAAACTTTTAATGTCATATTTATTTGTATCAAATCATCAGCCTAAAAATAAGTTTCAAGCTTCTAGCTCTAAAATGACAATACTTCCACACATCTCTTCATCTCTTTCAACTCTTTTTCGCATTAATAAACTGGCCAAGTGCAAGTCGGACTCGCACTCGTAGGGTTCCGTAACACAGTTAAGTATTCCTAACTATGATTTTTCGCAACTACAAAATTAACTTTGTTTTTCATAGTGTTTGTATGAAAAACAAAGTTATCTTTGCGGTCGCCATATCTCTAAAACTGCTGACTGTATTTCGTTCAAACCAATTTTCGTTGTTAGTTTTTATTGAGATCTACAGCATATATTTATTTAGATTTTTCACTCCTATACTTTAAAAGTTAGAGGGGGGGGGGGAACACACATTTTACCACTTTAGACGCGCCTATGTTTCAAATGATTGACTTTGAGAAAAAATGATTTTATGAGAAAAAATCGGGAAACGGTTCACAGAATACATCTACCTACCAAGTTTCAATTCTGTAGTCCTAACAGTTTCGGAATAAAATGGCTGTGACATACGGACGGACAGACAGACATGACGAACCTATAAGGGTTCCGTTTTTTGCCATTCGGGTACGGAACCCTAAAAAGTAGCCTGTGTCCGTTCTCAGGCTCTACGCTATCTGTGAACCAAATTATTCTAGCAATCACCTACCTGATATCCCATCGGGTGAGAGTGACGATGTAGTCGAGGGTGTAAGCACGCTAGGCCTAGAATGGGAACTGGCTCTCAAGGATAGCTGCCGGAACACATCTATGTTCGCCAAACATTTATGTTTGGCGACAGATTTTATAACTTGAGGGTGGTAGCTGACCAGGCGGACACTAGATAGTGTCCTACCACCACGCGGGTGTTATAGATGATGATATAGGTTGGTCCAACACCTGTGTTTGTCTCCTTGGTTGCTGCTTAGTTAGCTTAATATGCGTAGCTAACCAAGCCAGGGGAAGTATTCTTGCGAGCCCCGTTGACGTAAAGGTTGGATGGTTTGACTTCTAAGCGAGAGGTCACCAGTTCATATCCTAGCACGGGTTGTCACAGTTGGTAGCACTATATGTTGCCTGGAAGAAATATACATAACCTTATGGTGTTTCGGCAGCATACGGACCTCGATAGTCGGAGTATTCTAGGCCTAGTGTGTTCACCATCAGTGCCGGATTTAGAGATATCGTGGCGAGGCCTCGGGGAAACAGGGAAGTACCCTATAGGTTGCGATTCCCTTTTTAAAACCACAAAAAAAATAAAAAACATACAGACGAATTGAGAACCTCCTTTTCTGTGAAGTCGGTTAAAAATATAGACAGTTGACAGTTTAAATAGCATTTATATTAAAAATATAAATGCTATTTAAACTGTCATATCAAAAGATAAAGTTGATCAAAAGATCGCGTTGTTCAAAAGATTGACGGCTTTGATTTTTTCAGCCAAAAGACACCGTAGACTCGAGTAATAAGTATATTAGTTCCGCTTGATACCTCTACGCATCCCGGCGATAAAAGGTATTAACAGACGGACAGCAAAGTGATCTTTTGATTCCTTTTTAGGGTTCCGTACCCAAACGGTAAAACGAGACCCTATTACTAAGACTCCGCTGTCCGTCCGTCTGTCTGTCTGTCTGTCCGTCTGTCACCAGGCTGTATCTCATGAACCGTGATAGTTAGACAGTTGACATTTTCACAGATGATGTATTTCTGTTGCCGCTATAGCAATAGATACTAAAAACAGAATAAAGTTAAAAATAAGAGAGGGTCCCCATACAAGAAACGTGTTTTGTTCGGCATTTCACGCCATCTATGAACGCTTAGTTAGGTAAACGTCCCATAGATGGCGTTATATTGAAATGTCGATCCCTAACTCCTTTGTTAGATGTTAGATGGCGTTATAAGAAATAAAATGTTTATTAATTATTTTGTTTTGCTGGCGAAAAATGATAATGGTATTTTTGCTCGATCTTATAAAATACTGTAGTGTGGTACGGAACCCTACTATTGCGAGTCCGGCTTGCACTACGCCAGTTTTATTTATTTTAAAGTATGGAACCCTGAAAATATGTGGGATTGTAATGGTACGGAACCCTTTTTGTACAGTCCAACACTCACAAACCGAACAAACGTTACTTCTATAAATTATTGTGAATTGTGTAGGGGAGACAGATTTGGTTGTTCAAGATGGTTTTTATATATACAAATACTAGCAACCCGCCCCAACTTTGCACGTAAGTAGAACATAATGCCTGCATTTTTGCATCAGTTATTGCGTAAGTATCAATTAACGCCTTTAACAATAATCATCATATTTCAACAAATATACGTAAATTACACATTGAACCCTTAGATTAAACCTTCCTCATCAATCACGCCTGTAAGAGTACCATTGACAGTTGACATTTGTTGTTTTTTTGCGCTGCCATCGTAAAATAGTACTTACGGCTTTTGAAAAAGTGACTTTGAAATGTGCACGCATACGTAAAGCAGTGCGCTGCTGGCGAAACAAGTGAATGCTGGCAACATTTTGCCAGCCGGTGCTTTTAGCGATATCTATTGGTGAAAACCGCATTAAAATCCATTCAGTAGTTTTAGAGTCTATCGCGAACAGACAGACAGACACAGTATAAAACAAAGTCCCCCGACGCGTTCAGTCTGCTCGCGGTAAACTCAAAAACTACTGAACGGGTTTTCATGCGGTTTTCACCAATAGATAGAGTGATTCATGAGAAAGGTTTAGGTATTTAAGGTGTCAAGGTTTTGTGCAAATTTATTCAAATATGATGATAATTGTTGGAAGTGTCGGAACAAGTCAAGCCACCTGGCAGCTTTCATCGAAAACGCTGCCTAATCCCTTTGAGATATAACAACCACTACTTTTTTCCACTTTTATAGATTTACAGACATCCGGACTTCGAAATCATTTTTTACCATAATGCAGCTGAGACAGAGAACTTCGTTCCCGCAGTGTAAAATAAACTGGCCAAGTGCAAGTAGGACTCGCACCCGTAGGGTTCCGTAACACAGTAAAGTATTCTATAACTATGATTTTTCGCAACTAAAAAATTCTCTTTGTTTTTCATAGTGCTTGTATGAAAAACAAAGTTATCTTTGCGGTCGCCATGATTTTAGAAACCTCAATGTCATTTTAAAGACCTATCCATAGACACCCCACACGTATAGGTTTGAAGAAAAAAAAATTTTTTTGTTTCAGTTCCATGTATGCCCCCTTAAACTTTTATATTGTTTATTTTTGTATAAAAATCGGAAAGCGGTTCACAGAATACATCTACCTACCAAGTTTCAATTCTGTAGTCCTAATAGTTTCGGAATAAAATAGCTGTGACATACGGACGGACAGACAGACAGACAGACATGGCGAATCTATAAGGGTTCCGTTTTTTGCCATTCTACGGCTACGGAACCCTAAAAAAGATGCATTAACTACTACTGATATTTATTCAAATATACATTCTCGGGTCATAATAGCCCGGTTCTTTATTAGGCATTGACGGAGCCGAAGCCAACGTCAGGAGGCCCTTTACAATTTTTGCTTAAATATGGATGTGTGGATGGAGCTCGGAACAATGACTAAAATTGTTCCGAGGGATGGAGAGATGATAATATCGTTCAAAAACTAAAAAAGAACCGACTTCAATGCCGCGCTATTCATTTTCAGTACCAATTTTGAGATGTTTATCTCAATATCTCTGGAGATACTTATCAGACCTCGATAAAATTACCATGGTACCACACTTGGGATATCTCCTTTCGAACAAAAAAAGAATAATCAAAATCGGTTCATAAACGACGAAGTTAGCCGCGAACAAACATAAAAAAAATATATATATATACGGTCGAATTGAGAAACCTCCTCCTTTTTTTGAAGTCGGTTAAAAAACTATAAAAACATGGTACCTACATTAATTTATCATGGCTATGGATTTGTGATGCTATTGTTGTGTCTATTGACTGGAAAAAGTAACCCAACTCTCCCCTATTAAGCGTCACTGTCCTCCCCAAATCTCCGACAGCATCCGGCGTGATATCTGTCATATCAGCCTACGACGTATTATGATTCATTTCATACCTACGAGTTATCTACGCGGTTCCTCTGATTTGGGAAATTGGGAACGATTCCTCTCCGATACTAATTATTGAGGTTTTTTTTTTTTATTCAACTTTTATTTAGGGGCTTTTGGCTAAATATAGCTATGGCAGCCCCGTATTAGCTTACAAAGTAAATAATTGTTACCTAACAGAAGAACGCTCTTCAACCACCCTGTGTACACATAGATAGAGCATTCTAGCCGCGTCTGACGATGGATCAGATAGAATGCTCTGAAATATGCCCACATCAAGGTGGTTGATTTCAAATTTCTCGAAAATATCGTTTCTAAGGTTTTGGGTACATGAGCATTCCATCAAGAAATGAAAGATATCATCAACTTTGCCGCATAGATTGCAATCCGGACTGCTCAGCTTTCTCATTAGATGTTTGAATTTGTTTAAAGGTACATGTCCGGATCGCAACCTGTGGGCGATAACAATACATTTTCGATGAAGTCTAATATTTGTCCACCATGGAAATAATATCGTTTAGAAACTAAAAAAGAACCGACTTCAATGCCGCGCTATTCATTTTCAGATGTTTATCTTAATATCTCTGGAGATACTTATCAGACCTCGATCAAATTACCATGGTACCACACTTGGGATATCTCCTTTCGAACAAAAAAAGAATAATCAAAATCGGTTGATAAACGACGAAGTTATCTGCGAACAAACATAAAAAAAAAAATATATACGGTCGAATTGAGAAACCGCCTCATTTTTTTTAAGTCGGGTAAAAATATTGAAATACCCTGATATCATCATCATCAGCCTATACTAGTCCACAGCTGGACATCTTCTGGCTTCTCCAACTGCACGTCACTGAGCACGATCCTCGGCAACTCTCATCCAGCTCTTGCCAGCCACCTTGCGAAGATCATCGCTCCACCTAGTCTGAGGACGTCCTATACTACCAATATTATAAATGCGTAAGTCAGTTTGTTTGCTACTTATTTACTGTCAAATGGCTGGACCGATTTAGCTGAAATTTTGTACAGGGATAGCCAGGATTAGGCTATAGGATACTTTTTATAGCGGGCGAAGCCGCTGGGCACAGCTAGTATATTTATAGAGTCGGAGTATTCTGCGCCTAGCGTCTGCACCATCTTCGACCGCATCATCGCTTGCCACCAGACGGGACTACTAGTATAATATATAAGATGTAAATACAACTTTATATTTTATAGAAAGGCCATTGGTTCGGATTAAACCTTCGGGATAGAAGTCAAGGTCCTTTACGCCACCGGGCCGTCAGACATATTTTTTTATATAGTAAAGGCTAACATCCGACCACTATCTCACCTGTTGGTAAGTGATGATGCGGTCGAAGATGGTAGCACGCTAGGCCTAAAATCAGGCCTTTAACTGGATCTCAAGGATAGCTGCCGGAACATATTAGATGTTTGGCGACAAGATGGTATCCTACCACCATGCATGTTTTCTATGTTTTTCCTTCACCGGAGGACCACTATGCAAGGCGCAAATAAATTTTACGATACAAAAATCCATTGGTGCACGGCGCAACCTACTAAGGTTCGATCCCCGCCGTGCACCAATGGATTTTAGACCATCACCAGAGGTTAGTACCTCTGGCGTCAAAGCAGACCTTTTTTCCATAACGCCATTGAGCTATCATATAATATAATTTAATTTTATCGGGGCGGGTTGCTAGTAACAAGCCAAAATAAAACTAAAAAATATTCCTTACAGCGTTTATTTATACAAATACCTTATATCTACACAAAGTTAATGTTATTTCTTTATAAACAAGTTATATTTTAGTTCCAACAATGGCATATTCCCAGTTGGCTCCTCTATTTTGTCCCCACTGATGACAAGTGGGAAAAATATCGCAGTACCCTTAGTACAGTCCGGCAAGTATAACTTGGCGTGCCTGTGCGCCACTGTGCTTTTACTTTGTACTTTGATAACAGTTTCTCTTAAACCACTTTTAATTACTTTTGGCATTATTGAACTATTTTAATGTAGCAGATTTATCAACAATAGTGTCGCGGTAATCTCTCAAACGTCAAACTCGCAGTTTCAATTAAAGGAATTAGTTCCAAAAACCACCACCGCCAAGTTATAATTGTGGCACTGTACGAGTTTTCATCGTACAGTGCCACAAGTATAACTTGGCGGTTGTGGTTTTTGGAACTAATTCCGAGAGATTAATTAATTATATTATTAATTGAGAGATTACCGCGACATTATTGTTGATAAATCTGCTACATTAAAATAGTTCAATAATGCCAAAAGTAATTAAAAGTGGTTTAAGAGAAACTGTTATCAAAGTACAAAGTAAAAGCACAGTGACGCACAGGCACGCCAAGTTATACTTGCTGGACTGTAAACGCTTTTGACAGATCTCACATAGATTCCGACTTATTCTGGCTCCCTGATTGGTCTAAATTTAGTGAAGTGTAGTAACCACTAGAGGCGCTGTACCGTTTTTCATACAAAATATGTTCGAAACACGATATCGAGTTTGGTATGAAAACTCGTACTAAGGATACTGGGAACAGGTCAGGTTAGGTTTTTAATTTATTTTTTCGTGGAAAGGGGAACTCCTCATGGATACCGTAGAACTCGGGCTCTGCTCGGATAGGATAACTGGGAACAAAATCTGTCCCAGTTGTCACTACAGGTGACTTTTTTCCCACTTGTCACCAGTGGGGACAAATAGACGGGACAACGGGGAACATTCGCCAACGATTCTTAAACTTGATGGTAGGTTTTTTTCAGTACTAGCGTATACCCGACGTGTGCTACTACGGTAAAAAAAATAAATGTGACAGAATTTACCTAATGCTTGTTTTAAGGGTGTAAATCCATCTTAACATTTGCCTTCCTAATGAAACTAGTTTGGGGCACATCGGTTGTATCAAATATCAAAGTTTATGACGGGCATAGGTAGAAACATTTACCGCCATACACTGGCACTGGCATCGTATAATATAAATCAACCCAGATGTCGGTAATAGTTTGACAGAGAACTATTATCTGCGCTGAGCTTTGCATATATGCGACGGTCCTTAAAAACAAAGAGTTGTATTATCATATGTGCACCGACCCTAAGAAACAAGAGTTACTTTGACATATGTGCGCCGGCCCTTAGAAGCAAGGGTTGGATAAAAATAGTATTAAATACGCCGTAGACACTGGAGCCGGTGTGGGAGCCCTAGGGCTCCTCGGAGGCGCCTAGCACGGCGCCGCTGTACGCGAGGTCCCAGTAATGCTCGACGCCATGTTTTTGGAACAGTTCTCGCGCTTGTTTCTCGGTTGGCATCACCTGGAATAGATACAAATTCAATATTAATTTATTTTAAAATCTACAAATATATTTTTAAGTAGCTGTCTGTGCGTATAATCTTTATTACATAGTATATATCCCACGATCTTAGATACTATAGGTAAGGAAATTGCTCTTATAGAATAATAATAATGTTTATTTCAGATTTTTTCTTTACATAAAATATCGCTGTGAGAAATAGGCTCCCCACTAGGATACCCTGTATCCCGAAAAGACTATTTCCTTTCCAACATATTCTTAATGAAAACCAAAAAAGCATTAAGTTTTATTAATCATTATTTTATTACCATTAAATTAATTTAAGTCATGTTCGTGTGTGTGTGTGTGTGTGTGTGTGTGTGTGTGTGTGTGTGTGCGCTCATATATATTTTCGTATCATTATTGTTTTGGTGTTGTATGTTGAACATTTTTTTATAAATAAAATACTCTTAAATTGGCTAAAATATTACATGAAAAATGCAAAACAAGCGTGGGATATTTTAATTTGCAAAACACATCACCACTTGTCAATTAGACAGTGACGTCACAACATACACAGCTGTCACCACAGACTAAATCTTTGTCATAGATATAGTATGCACTGTTGTACGGATACGTACTGTTTCTACTACAAAGATTTAATCTGTGGGGACAGTGTCACAACAGACGCCACAAAGGCGCGCGATAATTTGGCGGCGTTTTAGACACCTCATATTTTTTCAACGCTAAAATTATTTTTTAACCGACTTCACAAAAAAGGAGGAGGTTCTCAATTCGTCGGAAACATTTTTTAAAATTTTTCTTTTTTTTATGTATGTTCACCGATTACTCGAAGATGCCTGAACCGATTTGGAAAATTCTTTTTTTGTTTTAAAGGGTACCCTTCCCAGGTGGTCCCATTTAAATTTTAGCGAAATCGGCCGAGCCGTTTTTAGTATATCAACATTTGTATTACGATGCATTTACTTATCTCGACGACTTACTACTTGGCTGGCACTTTACACAGATTTTGTAATAGTTACTACGTCTACGGCTACTTTGACTAGCGTGATGTTTGAAGTCGGTTCTTTTAGTTTTTTAAACGGTCTTAAACTATTTGCATAAATAACTATTAGCTTAATTTGAACCCTTTCAGTGTTAAATCATTTTTACCATGTTAAATGGGTGTGTGGCGTACCTTGTCACGACGCTCTGCACAACTGGCAATGCAATATTAATTAGTAACATAAATAATTATATCTTGTTATTACATTAATCCGCTCCGCTCATCGCTAGCGCTTATCACTAATATATTTCCTACAAAGCCGGTTATACAGAGTGGCGCGTACAAACTGTGTTCGAAACTGTAACACACCGATCTGCCTACAGCAAGGCAGACAGCCCGGTGCATTACCCGCGAACGCCCGCGTTCTAACTATCTATCTAATCCATTACGTGTTGTTTACCTACTAAGTTTTTATTTTTTGGTTTCTAATTGTTAATCATTTTTATTCAAAATTATACCTCGTACATTGTTATCGTCTCGTTTGATTCTCACCGACCGCCGTCGTGCCATCCGCACAATAACTACGCCACAGGTGTAATCAGTGAAATAAAAATATTTTAAAAATCATGTATTCTCTCTATTGCTCTTATATTATTGTCAGGCGCTTTGTACGCATCTAGTTTTATATAGCTGTCAGCGTAGAGGGATAATACTATAGAGATTTGGGTAGCGTGCCCACATGAGATAGAAGATTGTAACATAACCATATATGTATTTAGAACCCAGTGATACATAGAAATAAAGGTCAAAGTTCGTTAAGCTAAGCTACGTTACTGACCCTGTAAAAACCGGCACGAACTGAAAGAGGGAAATATTATAGCTTTGTCCTTTTCCGTTACATGGAATAACTCCATAGTATATCCTATTTCATGTGGGAAGGAGACGGAGCTACCCGCGGTCTATTCTTTTCTCTGTCTACGGCTGTCAAACTTCACTTGCCATTAACAAAGTAACTCCCGCTGTCTGTACGCTTACATCTTTTAAACTACGCAACAGATTTTAATGTACTTTTCAGCAAGAGATAGAGTGATTCAAAAGGAAGGTTTTTAACTAGGATTAAACGCGGGCGCAGATAGTAAGTTACCTACATTTACAAAAACTTATAAACGTGACAACGTCTAATAAATCGATGAACGCCGGCTGCATGCACGAAGAACAGTCCCGTTACGCTCATTGTCCCGTTACGCTCATTGTACGCATGCGCCGATTTCATCAATGTTTTGTTGTATGAATGTGAATATGAACATGAACATCAATGTTTTGTTATGACGTTGTCACGTTAAACTATCTTCCGTAAACCAACTTTACGGACAACCAATTTTTTTTTAAACAGACTTTTACATAATCTTTGGCCAGAGTAAGTCAAGACAAATCCTACGAGGCAAACATGATGGGGGATTATCATGTTTTATTAAGAGTTACTATGGTCACCTTCCGACTTCATCATCAGACAAGCTCGATGGCACCATAACATGACGATGCATCATCTGATTTACATATATTACTATATATATGTGTTACCTTAAACTTGACGTCACCAAAAGCACGTCGCGGCGTCACCCCCTCCCAGACGAGATGACAAGTGTTGGGAACGTCTTGACCCTCGTTGTCTTTCACTGTGTCGTCTTCCCATTTGATGCGGTTTAGCATCAGTCTGCAAACATCAATGAATAGGGTATTTTACTCTATATGAGACAAAATCTAAAAATATATTATTGAGATAGCTTAGGCAAAAAGCAGTCGGAAAACGTTAGTTTTAGTTCATATAAAACCGGCTAAGTCGAGTTGGACTCGCCCACCGAGGCTTCCGTACCAACATTGGTTGGTACCAATTAAGCTAGACCTCTAAATTGTATGAGCGCTCTTATAACTCAGAGGCCTATCTTAATTGGCTTAAACTATGTATGTATGGGGACACCCTTTAATTTTCGCCTTTTTTATGTTTGAAATTTTTCCTTTATTTGTGCTGTGAGAAGACCTTGCTTCTTGCCAAATTTCATGATTCTAGGTCAACGGGAAGTACCCTATAGGTTTTCGACCGAAAACCTATAGAGTACTTCCGGTTTACCTAGAATTGTCAATTTTAGTCAAAAGCAAGGTCTCACAGAACAAATAAAGGGAAAATTACAAAAAATAAAAAAAGTTAAATATTAAGGTAAATTTTGGTACTTCAAGTTTTTGCGAAAATCTAAATTTGTTCTTTTTTAATTCTTTTTATCGTGTTGACTCAGGACCTTGATTTTCATACATCTAATAGGGACTATAGACCTCAGTATAAGGTATAAATTTCAACATGCTATTTGAAAAGTGATGGTTTGTTCCTCGATAAGTGCGCGCAAAATAGATATTTTCCGCCCTAGGGCGGGAAAGTAATTTTTTAATTTTTGGCTTAGGACTTTTCTTTAATAGTGCCCTGTCTAAGGAGGTTCAATAATAATATTGTACGGGAAATGTTACTGTCCTATTAAATAGGGAGCGCGCGGCACTAATTAAGTAAAAACGTTAAATAACATAAATACGGGGAATTATTAAAAAAAATTAAGCGCGCAAAGTGGCACAATACACATATATTGTGGTAGCCAAGAAGAAAAAAAAAGCGCTCGAATTATTGTCATTTTCAGTCTGTGGTCACAGACTGTAATCATAACACATTTAACCATGGAGGTAGAAAATACATATAGACATGGAGGTACCACAATACATTTGCCTGTATGAATATAACTTCAAAAACAGGTGTAACCTAAAATGACTGCCATTGATTGTCCATTGGTCCATTGATGACCTTGATTGACACAATCCTAGCAATGGACCAATAGAAAATCACTGGGATACATTTTAGGTTTAGGTTAGAATTAAACCTAATATGTATCCCAGTGCTTTGGGCGGGACAGTCCCGCTTTCAGGCAGTCTGTCCCGGTGTCCCCCGCAAGGCCAAAATTGTCCCGCTTTTGCAAATAGACCAAACGATAGTTTAAAATATAATTTTCTCGTTCGAAATGCGTTGCACGGCAGGCGGGCGCCCCGAGCGGGAAGACAAATTACCTACGAGACAGCGCGTCACCCGCCAAGCGGTGTCGCGCTATCGCGACAAAAATAGCGACTTTATTTTTTTTTTTTTTTGCAGATCCCGCTCTGACATAAAATATAAATGGTCACGTTAGGTATGCACCTTTTTTTGTAGGTATTTCGTGTCCAGCTGATAGACGGACAATCAGTTTTATTCGGAATATGATTTGTACTGCAATTAGTCTGCGTTTTATTTATTTATTGTGTTTCATTATTTCACTTTTTTTTTTGGATAAAAATTGTCTGAAGTACTGAAACATGCACTGGGTTGCGGGTGCACGTTATAGTACGGTTGGCAACCCTACATTAATCAGGGGAATTAAAAATTTGTTTTAATTACTTTTTTATTTCTTTTATTTTTATTTATTTTATATTAATATTTTTTATTTATTACCTTTGTTTTTTTTGTAAATTCAAAGCAATAAGGTATGTTTCTGTTATACTCGTATCTATAATAATTATTATTGATATATCAATAATTACACGTCAAATAACATTAAATAGATCATATATATGATCTATTTAATGTTATTTGACGTGTGTAAGTGCAGCTTTTTAATTTTCCCATATACTGAATAAATGCTTTGACTTTTGACTCCATATGTATGATATGTCAATGAGTTAAAGGTTATTTTTTTATCGGGTGAAAACTGCAAAAGGTGCTAAGTTTCTATAGGAAACTGTATGTATTTATTGGTTTATTACGTTTGTTTATGTTGGGTAAGCGTCTTTTACAATATTATACTCTTAAATTGCTTTTTATAGAGCCTTTTATCTATTCCCTTTTCTCATAGAGGGGGATGAAAAACGGAGTGTATAAATCAGCCACCACATTATTTCTCTCGGCCGACGTTCTTTAAATCCCTCGCTACGCTCAGGATTCTACTTAAGAATCCCGCGCCACGGTCGGGACTCTACTCTAGAATCCTTCGGTGCGCTCTGGATTCAAAACAGCGGTCTCGCAGAAACTTACTATATTGCATTCTTGTTATACAATCTACTATAGTGCCATCTATATGTATGTATATACATATTTCTTCTTAGTTGAGGGTCCTGGAGCACCGCTTTTATATTCAGAGTTTGTGTCACTACCTGCCATTATTTGTTACTATTCACCCGAAAATTCACAAAATATAAACTATAAAATGAATTTACAATTTTATTCATTTTAAACGTAGATTATTTAATGTATTTTCCAAATTATTAATTTATAAAATTATTCAAGAACGAATTGAAATTACGAAATAATCAAGAAATCACCGTTCGCGTAACGCTAGCAAACTCGCAAATGAACTACGTAACTCGCTTAGTTGATGAGAGAAAGAGAAAGAAAATGTGTGCTCGAACCTCTCTCTCTTGCTTCTACAGTAATATACGAAACGTATACCTCTTTCCATCTTCACTAACTCATACCTCGCTCTTTCTATCTTCACTAACTTATACTTCAACTTCCGTTCGCCTCGCCTGATCACACTTTTCGTAACGCTCTTATCACGTATTCACCAGGTTGCAGCAAAAATGTGTAGTTATGACACCTATCTCTTATACTTGGCAGCCTGCTTGGGTCTTCCCTTGACGACAACTACGCAACACCCGCGGTGTAACACTACACAACCTGTCATGTGTAGTTGTGTGTGACACCTATCTCTTATACTTGGCAGCCTGCTTGGGTCTTCCCTTGACGACAACTACGCAACACCCGCGGTGTAACACTACACAACCTGTCATGTGTAGTTGTGTGTGACACCTACCTCTTATACTTGGCAGCCTGCTTGGGTCCTCCCTCGACGACAACTACGCAACACCCGCGGTGTAACACTACACAACCTGTCATGTGTAGTTGTGTGTGACACCTACCTCTTATACTTGGCAGCCTGCTTGGGTCCTCCCTCGACGACAACTACGCAACACCCGCGGTGTAACACTACACAACCTGTCATGTGTAGTTGTGTGTGACACCTACCTCTTATACTTGGCAGCCTGCTTGGGTCCTCCCTCGACGACAACTACGCAACACCCGCGGTGTAACACTACACAACCTGTCATGTGTAGTTGTGTGTGACACCTACCTCTTATACTTGGCAGCCTGCTTGGGTCCTCCCTCGACGACAACTACGCAACACCCGCGGTGTAACACTACACAACCTGTCATGTGTAGTTGTGTGTGACACCTACCTCTTATACTTGGCAGCCTGCTTGGGTCCTCCCTCGACGACAACTACGCAACACCCGCGGTGTAACACTACACAACCTGTCATGTGTAGTTGTGTGTGACACCTACCTCTTATACTTGGCAGCCTGCTTGGGTCCTCCCTCGACGACAACTACGCAACACCCGCGGTGTAACACTACACAACCTGTCATGTGTAGTTGTGTGTGACACCTACCTCTTATACTTGGCAGCCTGCTTGGGTCCTCCCTCGACGACAACTACGCAACACCCGCGGTGTAACACTACACAACCTGTCATGTGTAGTTGTGACGCGTTCACTTCCACTTTGAACTTGGCTGATGCGCACTCGAACAGATCTCGTATTCTGGAAATTACATTCAACATTATGGCTAAAGCTATTTGGAAATAAGCATGTATTATTTCTTATATAGTATTTTTTATGAATGAATCTGTGTTTATTTTATACTAGCAGAACCTCGCAGTTTCACCCGCGTAGTTCCCGTTCCCGTGAGAATACGTTAATAAAATATAGCCTATGTTACTCGCTGATAATGTAGCTTTCCATTAGTGAAAGAATTGTTTAAATCGATCCAGTAGTTTTTGGGTTAAATCGATACAAACATAAATCAAATCTTTCCTCTTTATAATATTAGTTTAGATAAAAACATCTAGATGGCGCTAGAGTAGGTTGAATAGCTCTCCTTGTAAATATTGCTAAATGTATGAGATCCTGCATCGCGCAAACTAGATTTTCTGCGATGTTGGAACCTGATGCACTTGCTTCGTGATTAAACAGCTTAAAATTTGAGCTCGTTATAAAATGTTTCCCCTTTATAATATACTCGTAAGTATAGAATTAATCAATAAACATTTTTCTAATACATACAACTTAAAAATAATAACCCAATGACAATAACAAAAATATATAAATCACAAATATATAATATCTAAAATATAAATGTTTTATATTTATATTTTTAACCGACTTCAAAAACAGGAGGTTTCTCAATTCGACCGTATATATTTTTTTTTAATGTTTGTTCGCTTAACTTCGTCGTTTATGAACCGATTTTGGTTATTCTTTTTTTGTTCGAAAGGAGATATCCCAAGTGTGGTACCATGGTAATTTTATCGAGGTCTGATAAGTATCTCCAGAGATATTGAGATAAACATCTCAAAATTGGTACTGAAAATGAATAGCGCGGCATGGAAGTCGGTTCTTTTTTAGTTTTTAAACGATATTATAGGTATTATATATTTGTGAACCTAGGGAAGTTTTGGCGGGAACGTGAAAAGTGTTTGTGCTCTCATTGTATATTTCCCTAAAACTTGTGTTCTTCCGCGAGTTAATGTGTAATAAATGTGGATTATTAACCATTAAGCGCCGGTGAATGTGTGCGAGTGTAGGGAAACAGCACAATGTTGAAAAACATGCTATTTGTGTGTGTACACACGAAAATTCCACTAAAAATCTTCAGTAAAGTCTACATCTTTACTGAGGGTAATACTTCAAATTGACCTGAAATGTGACTGACACAACTTTAATTGAATTGAATTTACAAAAACTTACACGACGTGCCAAAATTAATGTACATAATTATAATAATGGTCCATAAATATTCTGATACTGAACAATTTTAATACATGACACTGGCTAAATACATTAATCGTGTGGAGCCACAATACAATAAAAAATACAGAACCATAGTGACCTCTGCCGGTATGTTCCCAAAAAGCTAGCGACGTTACCTCGTTGTATAGCTAGCTTAGCTATGTTGACCGAAGTAAGCGCCAGCTCTTTGATAAAGGTTGATTCCATTCTAGGCCTAGTGTGCTACCAACGTCGACCGCATCATCACTTACCAGCAGGTGAGATAGTGGTCAAACGCTAGCCTATCAGATATAAAACAAAGTCAGTTCAATATAATGAAGGTATTGTATTGTATCTAATATTTAGAAAATATTCTTCTCGAAGCATAGTATCTTCTACCAGGTCCAGACCAGGCGATTTTTGTTGTTTTCACCTTCCTAGGGATTTACGATACGAGTTACAACAAACAATCATTCGATACTTTTCTACCGATTAAATCGCGCTTGATTAGGCAATCAAATAGCTGATTTCTAAACCTTATTATCGCTCTATAATGCCAGCCTATCAGTTCTTCCGAGACTAATAATTGAGTTACGAGTCGAGTAGTTTTAGCCTGTAGCTACTCAGTATCGATTCCAAAGTATCGATACTAAAAGTACTCGGAACCGAAAGATAAGTACATCCCTAGGAAGTTGTACATAAAAAATCGCCTCGTGTGAACTTGGCATTATTGTTTATTGCTCACATTGATATGTTATGTAAAGCAAAAAATCTGGAAAAAATAAAACTTTTTTTAATTAATTTATCCCACTGCTGGGCAAAGGTCTCCTCCATTTTTTTTACATACATACATAAAATCACGCCTTTTTCTCGTTGAGGTAGGCAAAGACTACTTCTTCCACATGCTACGATCCTGACATACCTCTTTCGTTTCTGCCACTTTCATGAGCGCCTTCATACATGCTCGCCGGTTATAAGTACTTTTGACTTGGCCTTTCTTTAAAACTTCTCCGATCTGGTCGTGATACGTTCACCTAGGTCGTTTATTTTTAATGTAATAAATAAGTATTTACCTATATACAGACACGTTCACTCCAATCGTTGTATCTTCACGAATTTTACGATCCACCTGTAAAAAAAGAAAAAAAATTACAAACAGCGAAAACTCAGCAGTTTAATAATTTCGCTAAGTAAATAGCAAATTCTTTATCGCATAAATTCGAAATTTCTTTATCGAGATACACAGTATACATTTAGCTCATGGAAGCGTGCGGTGACTATGACGCGAGCTTCACGCTTTTTGTTCACCCGATAATTTATAAATGTACAAAACGAAAAAAAACCGACTTCACATGCCGCGATAGTCAAAATAGCCAGTAGTATCATGTCGTAAAGGTGTACAAATGCATATGTATCAAGGTATACAATGAGTTTCAGATGATTATCTCTATATCTCCGGAGATAAATGTCATACCTCAATAAAATTTGGGACCAAACGGGAGGCTTAATCTCTCAAACAAAAAAAGAATTTTTCAAATCGGCCAAGATTTGACGGAGTTCTGAGGTAACAAACATAAAAAAAACAGTCGAATCTCAATTCGACTGTTTCAAAACTGGCCAAGTGCAAGTCGGACTCGCACTCGTAGGGTTCCGTAACACAGTTAAGTATTCCATAACTATGATTTTTCGCAACTACAAAATTAACTTTGTTTTTCATAGTGCTTGTATGAAAAACAAAGTTATCTTTGCGGTCGACATATCTCTAAAACTGCTAAGTGTATCTCGTTCAAACCAATTTTCTTTGTTACTTTTTATTGAGATCTACAGCATATATTTTTTTAAATTTTTCACTCCAATACTTTAAAAGTTAGAGGGAGGGGGGGGGGGGGGGGAGACACATTTTACCACTTTAGACGCGCCTATCTTTCAAATGATTAACTTTGAGGAAAAATGATTTTATGAATCTCAATGTCATTTTTGAAGACCTATCCATAGACCCCACACGTATAGGTTTGAAGAATTTTTTTTTTTGTTTCAGTTCCATGTATGGGATGCCCCCCCTTAAACTTTTATATTTTTATTTTTGTATTAAAATCGGAAAGCGGTTCACAGAATACATCTACCTACCAAGTTTCAATTAAGTAGTCCTAACAGTTTCGGAATTAAATGGCTGTGACATACGGACGGACAGACAGACAGACAGACAGACAGACATGATGAATCTATAAGGGTTCCGTTTTTTGCCATTCGGCTACGGAACCCTAAAAAAGGAGGAGGTTCTCAAACCTCCTCCTTTTTTGTGAAGTCGGTTAAAAAGAACATAAACAAAAATAATTATATTGTAATACGGGACTTATCGCGCTAAAAACATAATTTTATTTACCTCGACGTTTCGATCAAGTTGCATTGACCGTGGTCACGAGAAGACTGAAGTTGTAAATAAAATTATGTTTTTAGCGCGATAAGTCGTAAGTAAGAAGATAAGATATAATTATGTGTGTAAATCGCGAAAGTTTAAAATTTACTATAAACAAAAATGTTAGTCTTATCCACGAATTCCTTACCTTTTCCCGTTTCTGTTCCTTAGTAAGCGCCCTCGCTTTGTTGGCGTCTTGATGAGTTTTCTGTCGCTTGGCGATTTGTTCTCGAACTTTCGCCTCTATGGCAGTCGGATCTTGTACCGCCTCCGTGCCCAGAGCGCGCATTAGATTCGATATCCTGGAATTTAAGTAAAATTCAATTAATTTTGTTTCTTGACGTGATAAAGTCTTATAAATCGATGAATGCCAGCTGCACGCACGAAGAAGTGTCACGTTCCGCGTGCAAGCAAGAGCGCGGAACAAGGGATAGAGAGGCACGATCGTATGACGTTATCACGTAAAATTATCGTCCGTAAGCCGACTTTACAAAAAACCAATTTTAAAAAAAATATGATTATTGTAGAGCATATTATTTGTAAACACGTCCCTATTGTCACTACAATCTAGCCTTAAGGCGAGGCATTTTCGCGCGAACTACGATTTTAGGAGGTGAGGTGTGGGGGGCCGCCCGCGCGTCTCACACTCCGCGCGCTGTCCATTTCTCGTAACGTTAGCACTACGCCACAATATAAATATTTCAGCTGTTATACTATGATCAACTTCTATTAATGTAAAATATTATTTTTGTAAGTTTTAATTTTAATTAGCCATTTTCAATTATTACACTGTTGCAAGAATGTAAGAATGGGCGGAGAAAATTTGGCACAGGTCTAACGTTGGCAAGCGCCCGATTGCGACTGACGGGGTAGCGGGCGGCGCGGCGTCTTGTCAAACTGCTGGGAAATATTCAAGTTTTGGGATTAATAATTAACTCAAAAATATAGGACTTTAGTTGAAACCTAAATTTTAGCAGGTTCTCTGTAGTATTTAAAGAGAAACATTTCTATATAAAAATGATGTGTAAAGTCAGTAATTTTATTAATAAGATATTCGATTTAGACTTTTACATTAAGCTGTCTTTGGATTTTTTTATGATCGAGTAAAGTATACCCTATCGTGTAACAAATTAGCACATTCCTCAGACAATATCCTTAAGTATATCGTATATTTTTTGCAAGACCGATATTTAGGAGTAAATACCTAAAAAATGTGATATAGTAAAACGTTTTTCTCCGCTTCTTCACTGGTGACTCGCCTTAACGGCTTATAAGCAATTTTACTTTAGCCTAAACATTATACACAAACTATACTAAGAAGTGTCCATTAACACTTTTCTAATAGTCTCTAATAAAAAAATTCAAAAAAAGTCGAGGGCCCGGTGGTTTAAGTGGTAGAACGGTCGGCTTTGATGCCAGAGGTACCAAGTTCAAACCCCGCCGTGCACCAATGAATTTTTCTATTGAAAAATTTTTGTGCGCTTTTTTCAGTGGCAGTCCGGTGAACGAAAAACATCGTTAAGAAACCAACGACCCCCGCATGGTGGTAAGACACTATCTAGTGTCCACTTGGCCAGCTACCACCTTCAAGAAAATCTGTCATCAAACATCTTATGTGTTCCGGCAGCTATCCTTGAGAGCCAGTTCCCATTCTAGGCCTAGCGTGCTTAACATTATCGACCGCATCATCACTTACCAACAGGAGATATAGTGGTCAAACACTTGTCTATATGATATTAGAAAAGAGCAGTTTACATAAAAAAGAAAAGTAAAAAAAATAAAACTGGCCCAGTGCGAGTAAGACTTTTGTCTTGCACACGGAGGGTTCCAAACCGCAGTATAATAATATAAGTATAATATATATAAGTATAATATTATATAAGAACTTTATGTACAACAATTATGGAAGCAATAAAGTATTGGGTATTATAATATATTACCGTGTCAATACCAATCATGCTTATTAACTACAACGCCATCTAACGAACTTCTAACACCAACTAAGTGAACGTTAACACAAAGGCTTTGACAAAGATAGGTAATTAATATTGTTTATTAATAAGTAAAACAATCTTTCATAGATGGCGCTATAGTAAAACAACGTTTTTTGTATGGGGTCCCCCTTTAATTTTTAACTTTGTTCTGTTTTTAGTATTTTTTGTTATAGTGGCAACAAAAATACATCATCTGGGAAAATTTCAACCTTCTAACCATCACGGTTCATGATATACAGCCTGGTGACAGACGGACAGACAGACAGACATATAGACGGACAGCGGAGTCTCAGTAATAGGGTTCCGTTGGTATCGTTTGGGTTCGGAACCCTAAAAACTTGTCTGATAGACGGTATCGAGACGAGGCACTGGACAACTGCATTCAGACTACTGCTGTACTATATAGTTGGTTAAGTTTTTGAGTTTAATTTTATATTTCAACCGACTTCCAAAAAGAAGGAGGTTTTTAATTCGTCTGATGTGTTTTTTTTTCTTTTTTTTGTGTGTATATGTTACGCGATTACTCCGTCAATTGTGAACCGATTCGAATGATACTTGTTGTAATCGGTAGGGTACGTTTCCGAGGTGGTCACATTGTAATTTCATTGAGATCTGATTAGTATCTCCAGAGATATCTCAAACTCAAACTTGCTACTGAAATTGACTCGCGGGCATGGAAGTCGGTTGTTTTAGTTTTTAAACTATCTTAATTATGTATGATAAAAACAGCAAGCAAGCAGACGGCCCACCTGATGGTAAGCTAAGCGGTCACCGTCGCCTATGAACACTTGCTTCACTAGAAGTATCACTCATGCGTTGTCGACCGATTTTTGTTTCCATTCACGCTAATGCAAGTTCAAAATGTATGGGAATGACATACATTTTTCCGCAACAAAGTTGTCATTCCCATACATTTTAAAGTTGCATTAGCGTGAATGGAAAC
The DNA here is from genome assembly GCA_954871355.1 of Cabera pusaria. Taxonomy (NCBI): domain Eukaryota; kingdom Metazoa; phylum Arthropoda; class Insecta; order Lepidoptera; family Geometridae; genus Cabera; species Cabera pusaria. The sequence goes on along the minus strand of OX940913.1, from coordinate 15,034,427 downwards.
AGATATGGGATTTTATCTAGGAGGCCTATCGAGATTCTTTTAACGACAATTTTTAACCGACTTTACACAAATGAGGAGGTTCTTGTAAACTATTAAATTGATTCGTCGTTTTTTTTTGTGTAGTTGTTCACCGATTACTCGAAGGCGCCTGAACCGATTTGGACGATTCTTTTTTTTGTTTGAAAGGGAATACTTCCCAGTGTGACCCATTTAAATATCATTGAGATATGTTCAATATCTCCAGATATATGAAGATAAGCACCTCAAACTTGGTGGTACTGAAAATAAGTAGCGCTATGCTTGGATTCGGTTTTTTAAACAATCTTAAATTATAAAGAATTCCATCCATTCCAGCGAGACGGCAGCATTATATTGAAATATCTAATTCCGGCGTGGCGTGCCATAGGAGAGGCCTATGTCCAGCAGTGGACGAAAATTGGCTGATAATGATGATGATGATGAACATGAAAATGAATAAAATTAATTAAGATAGTTTAAAAACTAAAACAACCGACTTACATGCCACGTGAGTCAATTTCAGTCAAAGTTTGAGACGTTTATCGTTAGTAGTATATCCAGATAAGTATCTCCAGAGATATCTGGAGATACTTATCAGATCTCGATGAAATTACAATGGGACCACATCGGAACTGTACCCTACCGATTAAAAAAATAATCATTCGAATCGGTTCACAATTGACGGAGTAATCGCGTAACATACATACAAAAAAATAAAAAACAACAGACTCATTGAGAACCTGCTTCTGTTTAGAAGCCGGTTGAAAATAAAGCATAAGCTTACCTGAGTTTAGGTTCTGGTGGTGCCTCGAGGCCGAGTCTGACTTTCTCCTGCTCTTCCTTCCAGGCCTCCCTGCGACTCTGTCGACGGAGCTTCTTCCTTTCCTTCTTCGTCAGGAACACCGGCATGTAGGTCGGCTTCAGGGGTTCCGCTGCAAATATAAAACATAAACTATTTAATAATAGTACTATATGCCCGCGACTTCGTTCACGTACACCAAGAATTATATCATTGTAAAGGCCAGTTTCCACCGCGAGCGAAGCGGACTCAAAGAGGAAACGCGGTGCGAGAAATTTAAGGAATAGGTATTTGAAAGAAACTATTGCCGTCGCGCATTGCCCGAACAACCAACAAAAGTGCGATAGGGACAACTGCAAATCAGACTCATTTTAATCGTACCTACATCAAATTTTGACTAAAATAAGGTTTAGTATTTCCCTGTTTTCTCCTCGAAAACTGATCCCATCAAATTATTTTTTGCACAACATTTTTGCAGTTCATCCGTTCTCCTTTATTTTTTTTTTATCTTAAAACCCTTTCAAATTTGTCTGGTAGCCGTCTAGGGTTGGCATTAGAATTTCGCATCCTGAATTTGGAGTTGGTAAGGGTTGTATTTTATGGAGGTTGTTTGCTCCTTTCAATTGACACCCCTTTTACCCCGAGGAGACTCGTGGTTTTCTTTAAATTTGCGTTTGAAGTTACGTGCAACGGAACATATTTTTTCATTATCGGGACTTGGGGCACCCCGACTCGGACAGGTTAGGTTAGAAGGTCTATTCGCTCGCTTCGCTCGCTCACTCGAACCCGCCATCCCCCTCGTGGTTATTTTTTTTAAACCATCCAGAAGTAGGAGCCCCGCGAAGCGTCGCATTTACATGGGAAAAGTTAAATAAAAAAAAACTACGCATTTCCTCGCTTTGGGGGTTGAAGAGGGGGTTGGGGGTCCCCCCCCCCTCCCCTCTTAACCCCAGCTCTTATATCAGGATGCGAAATTCTAATGCAATCCCGCCGTCTAGATCAGATCAGTAAAATAGGTCTATTTCAGGTTTTGGATGGGTCAAAATTCTTTTTGCAATTGGTTGGTCAAAAAAAGCAAATTACAGGGGCGTAGCTATTGCAGACCTTGATTTTTTGTGCTCTTGTTGTATTTTCCAGGGAGGAAACAGAAGAATACATTTTAATGGCAAAATGCACCCCGCATTCCCTAATAATGACTTCGTTTAGCTCACAACAGTTAACTGCTTACTTGTACTTCCACCAAGAAATAGTCGAGCAGAAAGGACTAAGGAAGCCGAAAGAGTTGAATTAAACTTGCTCATTCATCCGTCTTTCTCATTTTCCTTTTGCAGTGGACATCAACAGACTAAACTCTTTGTTGGTGGAAACGTAATCCTATTTCATTTAAAAATTAAAATAATTTAAAAACTAAAACAACCGACTTCCATGCCGCGCGAGTCAGTTTAAGTAGCAAGTTTGAGACGTTTATCGTCATATCTCTGGAGATACTTATTAGATCTCGATGAAATTACAATGGGACCACCTCGGAAACGTACCCTGTCGATGAAAAAAGAATCATTCAAATCGTTTCAAAATTGACGGAGTGATAGCGTGACATACATACAAAATAAAACTGGCCAAGTGCGAGTCAGACTTTTGTCCCGCACACGGAGGGTCCCGAACGCCATCTAACGAATATCTAACGAACTTCTAACACCAACAAAGTGAACTTTAACGCAAATGTGTTAATGAATATTATTAAATATCTGGTTGACCGCCATTATTGCCACTTAAACAGAAAAATATGACTCTTTCCGACATCTATCGGCGAATAATAATAATTTTTTTTTATTGAGAGCAACTCACCGCTTTAACGACACAATAACACTAAAGCTACTTCTACTCGCCAATAGATGAAGGGAAGAGTCATATTTTAAGTTGATTATCGATAAAGTTGATTATTGAAAACACGAATAAAACAACATTTTCTGAAAATTAATCCTAGCTAGATCGATTTATCGCCCCCGAAATCCCCTGTATACTAAATTTTATTTAATCGTTGGAGCCGTTTCCGAAATTCAGATTCAGATTCCGAGATTAAAGTAATCACGATAGCGCCCATCTATGAACGATTCATAGATGGCGCTATCGTAAAAACACGTTTTTTGTTTTAAACCCTTTAATTTTTAACTTTGTTCTGTTCTTAGTATTTGTTATCATAGCGGCAACAGAAATACATCATCTGTGAAAATTTCAACCGTCTAACTATCACGGTTCATGAGATACAGCCTGGTGAGTGGTGACAGACGGACTGACAGACAGACAGACAGACAGACAGACAGACAGACAGACAGACAGACAGACAGACAGACAGACATACAGACAGACATACAGACAGACAGACAGACAGACGGACGGACAGCGGAGTCTCAGTAATAAGGTTCCGTTGGTACCCTTTGGGTTCGGAACCCTAAAAAAACATACAGACGAATTGAGAACCTCCTTTTTGGAAGTTGGTTGAATAAATGTCCGTCCCGCCGAACTATTTCACACTCTTTCTCTTTCGCGGTGGAAACCGGGCTCTGTCAATCAACATTTGTGTGATCTGAGTTATTTAAGTTATGTGTACAAATATTGATTTTATTTTCACAAAAAGTAGCCTATGTTCAGCCTCATGATATAAAGTATGTCTTTGTTACATTTCAGTAAGATCGGATCGTCCGTTTATATATTAAGTGTAACAAACAGACAGAGTGACTGAGTTACTAACGTTTTTTTTTAGGGTTCCGTACCAAAAGGGTAAAACGGGACCCTATTACTAAGACTCCGCTGTCCGTCCGTCCGTCTGTCTTTCTGTCTGTCTGTCTGTCCGTCTGTCACCAGGCTGTATCTCATGAACCGTGATAGTTAGACAGTTGAAATTTTCACAGATGATGTATTTCTGTGGCCGCTATAACAACAAATACTAAAAACAGAATAAAGTTAAAAATAATAGGGGGTCCTCATACAAGAAATGTGTTTTTTTAGCATTTCAATATAACGCCATCTATGAACGCTTAGGTAAACGTCCGATAGATGGCGGTATATTGAAATGCTATGCCCTAACACCCTTGTTAGACGTTAGATGGCGTTATAAGAAATAAAATGTTTAATAAATATTATTTTTGCTGGCGAAAATTGATAGTGGTTTTTTTTGCTCGATCTTATAAAATACTGTAGTGTGGTACGGGACCCTACGAGTGTGAGTCCGACTTGCACTTGGCCAGTTTATTTAATGTTAGTCTGGATTTCATTGATATCTTAATAGATGCTACCCGCGGCTTTTCCCGCGATTAAACCTGGTTATAAACCTTCCTCTCAAATCTCTCTATCTATTGATGAAAACCGCATCAAAATCCGTTGCGCAGTTTAAAAAACTTTTAGAAGCGTACAGACGGGGGAAGCAACTTTGTTTTATACTATGTAAAGATAGGCGTTTGACCGCTATCTTGCCTGGTGGTAAGTGATGATGTGGACAAAGATGATAGGTAGCTTTCTAGGCCTAGAATGGGGAACTGGTTCTAAAGGACAGTTGCCGGAACACATTTTAGACATTTTGGCGACACTTGAGCTCGGTAATACGTTTAATGAATATCAATATATCATTGAATGTGGACCTTTTGGGATTTTACGTCTGATAGCGCGTAAAGTACACAAGTTATCAGACAAGCAAATAACGTCTAAATAGATAACCTCTGGAGATATAGGACATATTGAGACTTGAGCAAAATATATCTTTGCTGAAAGGAAAGTAAGTAATATTACATTTGGGACGTAACAGTACAAGCACGACGCTCGCGTGATGGTAAGCGATGACGTCTACCTATTACAGATACAGCGGCATGCAACATTCTGAACTGCCAGAATGTTGCATGTCACTGCACTGCGTCTGTTACCTCGAGACATAAAGATGGTAAGTCTCACATGCCCTGTAATTTAACTGGACACATTGCCATTCACACCGAAAGACATTTCTATGTTCGCGGCCGAATCAATTGGCAAAAAGGCGGTACTAAACAAATAACTCTTTTGAAAAAAGGATATAGAAGCGATTCTTAAAATGTTTAATTGCTTTTTTAACCGACTTCATAAAAAAGAGGAGGTTCTCAATTCGTCTGTATGTTTTTTTTTGTGTGTATGTTTAGTTTTTGCGATGCATTAAAAATAACTATTTTTTCAACATATGTAGATATATTTTTAAATCAAGATCGTTGTTCTCCTTTTTTCAACCGAATTCCCAAAAAGAAGGAGGTTCTCAATTCGTCTGTATAATTTCACCGAGATCTGATAAGTATCTCTAGAGATATGACGATAAACGTCTCAAACTTGCTAATGTAATTGACTCGCGGAGCATGGAAGTCGGATGGTTTAGTATATAAACTACCTTAATTGCTTTAATTTAATCTAATTAATAACTTTTGGAAAATACCAAAATATTAATTTTGGTAGAGGAAAAATCTTAACGACTTAGTGCGTTTTTTTCACTGCAGTGCGAGGTGCGTCAGTTTCTTATAGTTAAATGTTATTATACAATGAGTGAATACCCTGAAGATAAAATATAAAATTCCGAACTGTTTCTCGCCTTAATCTACTATATAAAAATAAGTCGGGTTTTCCTTCCTGACGCTATAACTCCAGAACGCACGAACCGATTTCCACGGTTTTGCATTCGTTGGAAAGGTCTCGGGCTCCGTGAGGTTTATAGTAAAGAAAATTCAGGAAATCTACTATATAAAAATAAGTCGGGTTTTCCTTCCTGACCCCCCTATTCCTTTGAAAATTAGGTCTCAACGAATGTACCTTTGATTTAAACGGGATAATATATAGCCTATTTACATTTCGAAAGTCCATTCTATATATATTTTTTTTTTTTTTTATACCGAACTGGGTAGCACTTGATCACTATCTCACCTGATGTTAAGTGATGATGCGATCGATGATGTAGCGTGCTTACCCAGAAGATACCTATTCACTCGCGATTTGAAGACCCCCATATTGTACTTAATCGGAAACACGGACTCAGGCAGGGTATTCCATTCCTTAGCGGTTCGTATGATGAACGAAGAAGCAAATCGCTTCGTTCGGGTAGATGGTATATCCACCATAAATCGGTGGCGCCTTTTAGTGTCTCTGGATGTCCGATTATAAAATGGGGATGGTGGAATCAAATCATGCAGTTCCATTGCACACTCTCCGAAATGTATCCGATAGAAAACCGATAAACAAGCGACTTTGCGGCGATGCGCGAGACTCTGGAGTCTCTTGCTTACTAATAGGTCATCGCTGATGAGTTTTTTGGCTCTCCTCTCAATAGCTTCCAGTGTCTCCAGCTGGTATTTAGCAGAACCATCCCAAAGGTGAGAACAGTACTCCATACACGACCGGACTTGTGCTTGGTAAAGATTAAGCAACTGTCCCGGTGTGAAGTACCGTCTCACCTTAGCCAAAATGCCAAGCTTTTTTGAGGCTAGCTGGGCTCTAGACTCAATATAAGAGCCGAAATTGAGAGTTGGTGTCAAAGAGATGCCAAGAAGCTCGAGATTGTTACTTATCGGAACGGACACATCCCGGAAAGTAGGAGCCAGTAGAAATGAGCTCCGTTTAGCGGAGAAAAGACACGCCTGGGTTTTCGCAGCATTGAACTTGACCAGATTGGCATCGCCCCAATCAGAGACTGCCTTCAAAGAAAAGTTCAAGCGTTCGACCATCGCTTCTCTATGAGACTGGATTTGTAATGCACTGGTTCGTGCGTTGGATGTGTAACTCTCTACAACAGTGCTGTCATCTGCGTACCCAAAGATACCGGGTTTAAGCAGGTCATTAATATGCAGCAGAAAAAGTGTTGCAGAGAGTACTGATCCTTGAGGGACTCCGGCATTTATGGCCAATTGGTCGGAAGAACAGCCATCGATGACCACTCGAATCGACCGATCCCTTAAGAAATCTGCTATCCAAACACATAAACCAGTGGGCAGGCCGTATGAAGGAAGCTTGCTAATAAGGCTATCGTGCCAAACCCTGTCGAAAGCCTTCGAGATGTCAAGAGAGACGGCCAGCGCCTCGCCGTGGTTCTCGATGGCTTCGCTCCAGATGTGCGTGGCATACGCTAGAAGATCCCCAGTAGACCGGTAGATTAGTGAAAGAATGTTTTAAACCGGTCCAGTAGTTTTTGAGCCAAATCATTACAAACATACAAAAATACAAATGTTCTCTCTTTATAATATTAGTATTTATTGGTATATTTAATGATCCCACGAAAACCCATGATTCATGAATGCACATAAAACTTTCATTGGTAGGTATATAGCTAGGATTAGAACCAACGACCCTCAGGTCAGAATCAGGGTAACTATCCTTTACGCCAAAGCACCGTCCAATATCACTACGTAAGTATTATAAAACAATGTCCATCACTGCGTCTGTCTGTCTGTTCGCAATAATCTGAATAGCTTCTGAATGGATTATCATGCGGTTTTCACCAATAGCCAGAGTGTTTATGAGGAAGGTTTAGGTCTTAGGTGCATAATTCGTTAAGGTTTTGTGTAAATTGGTTGATATATGACGATGATTGTTAAATATGTTAATATTTTATATTCGATGCAACAAACTGATGCAAATTTTGTAGGCATATATGTTCTACCCGTGCGAAGCCGGGGCGGGCTGCTAGTAACAATATATAATATATAAACTGTCATAGTTTTAGTCAAGATTAAGTTTCGATTTATAAAATAGTTCCTATTAGATTAAGCACATGACGTGATTGTTATAATGTTAGGTATATTTTGTAAATACACTAAATATATATGTTGCTACACTCTAAACAGTACAGAGTACATGTCGTTATTAATTAAGTAAATGATCACTAAGCTAAGTTATTATTGATGTACATTGTGTGCAATAAATAATACTGAATACTGCTTCTTAGACTCTCCGCAAATTTGTGGCGATGACTTTTACCGCAAAGCGTGCACTTCTACGACACTCAGTACTTCACAGAGTATGCGTTATAACAACGCAAAACGCAACACAGTGCGCGCTAGGCCTTAAAAATGTACTTCCATACAAATTTTAATGTAGGAGAGACTCACGATGCAAAACGTAATTATAGAGAGGATGGAGCGAAGACGCGTCTTTACGCTACGTCTTTCATCACTTTTGTCTGACTTGCGCCTTATAAGAAACTAGCTATGCCCCGCGGCTTCGCCCGCGTTAAAAAATACTTTCATTTTTAACCGACTTAAAAAAAAGGAGGAGGTTTCTCAATTCGACCGTATATATATTTTTTTATTTTTTTTATTTTTATGTTTGTTCGCGGATAACTTCGTCGTTTATGAACCGATTTTGATTATTCTTTTTTTGTTCGAAAGGAGAGATCCCAAGTGTGGTGCCATGGTAATTTTATCGAGGTCTGATAAGTATCTCCAGAGATATTGAGATAAACATCTCAAAATTGGTACTGAAAATGAATAGCGCGGCATTGAAGTCGGTTCTTTTTTAGTTTTTAAACGATTTTTTTTTTCTTTATAAAAAACCTTTCTATAATAATAATTTAAGATCGTTCATAAAACGAAAAAAACCAACTTCAAATGCCACACAAGTAATTTTGTAGTACTAAGTTTTAGGTCTTTATCTCCATATTTCTGGAGATACTTACCATATCTCGATAAAATTACAGTTTGACCAAACGAAAAGCATACACTCTCAAATAAAAAAAGAATTTTCCAAATTGGTTAAAAATTACGGCGTACTGAGGTAACAAACATTAAAACAAAAATACAGGCGAATTAAGAACTTAAAAACACAAAAATAATTAGCCAAATCGGTCCAGCCGTTTCAAGTTATGGCGTGACCAAGGGGAATAGGCATTCATGTTTACAAAACCCAAAAATATTGATTTTCAGACTTTGTTACCTATATATATTTGAAATACGTATTTAATAATTTAATTACAGAAGTATTGTGTGATATTTCGAAGATAAGATGTATAATCTTGCTTATCCATACAAACTTGGGTCCCCCGTATCCACTTTTTTGGGGTTGAATTTTGGAAAATCCTTTGTGTTGTTTTGAAAATGACGTAGGTATCCGCTAACCTACGTCATAATAACTATCAGCATGCCAAATTTCATCGCAATCCGTTAAGTGGTCTGAGCTGTGTGTTGATAGATCACTCAGTCTGTCAGTCAGTAATGATTGCCTTTTATATATATAATACTAGCTGCTACCCGCGGCTTTGCCCGCCTTGAATCTTAGTTATAAACATTCCTCTTGAATCACTCTATCTAGTGCTGAAAACTGCACCTAATTCCGTTACGTAGTTAAACAGATGTAAGCGTAGAGACAGAGGAAACGACTTTATTTTAACCGACTTTACGAAAAAGGAGGAAGTTCTCAATTCGTCGGACCTTATTTTTAATGTATGTTCACCGATTACTCGAAGATGCCTGAACCGATTTGGAGAATTCTTTTTTTGTTTCAAAGGGTACCCTTCCCAAGTGGTCCCATTTAAATTTTAACAAAATCGGCTGAGCCGTTTTTAATATATCAATATTTGTATTACGACGTATTTACATATCTCAACGACTTACTACTAACTACTGGCACAGATTATGTATTAGTTAGTATACTGGCTACTTTGACTGGCGCGACGTTTGAAGTCGGTCCTTTTAGTTTTTTAAACGATCTTTAATTATATACTATTTAAAGATAAGAAAAAGAGAAGAAAATTCAGAGTCCCTTATACATTGCCTACAATTAATTGTAAACAATAACAAACAGCTTAATAAGCTTATTTATAGCTTATCAGTTGCCATATTGACATCAGTACTCCGTGGATCGTTCAATACGACGCAAGCGCGTTGTAAGAAAAATAAAATACTTTATAGATTTGTTGGTACCTATTTAGTAGGTAAGTTTTTATATGTATATTGGTTTTTAAGCCCGACGCCAGCATATGGGTTTTATAGATTATGCGTGTGTATCTGTGTATGTATGTCTTTGGTATCGTAGCTCCTAAACGGATAAACCGATTTTGATTTAGTTTTTTGTTTGTTTGATAGTGTTTTAACAAAGTGTTCTTAGCTTATGATTTAAGAAATTCTGTTCAGCCGTTTGAAGAAAATCAGCTAATTATAGCCGACTTCCAAAAACGAGGAGGTTTTCAATTAGACTAGGTTTTTTTAATTTGTTTTGTACGCGATTACTCCGCCAATTATGAATTTGATTTTGATGATTATTTTTTGTTTGGTAGGCCATGCATCGAAGGTGGTCCCATATACATTTTATCGAAATTAATTCATCACTCAAAAAAGAATCAACAAAAATTTAAGATCGTTTACTAAACGAAAAAAAAAACCGACTACACATGCCGCGATAGTCGAAATAGCCAGTAGCATCATGTCGTCAAGGTATGTAATTTGATAATTTGTTTTAGATGTTTATCTCTATATCTCCGCAGATTTTTGTCATACTAATGGGACTAATTGAGGGGCATAATCTCTGAAAAGAAAAAAGAATTTTTAAGTTTTCATGGTCACTGACACCATTATTAGTATTGTTTAGGTACGGCATATTTACCATGTTTTTCTTTTATTCTGAGTTGCCGATATTTCCGTGCTGCTACAAGCGCCATGTTCACGGACGAACCGACGTCCGTATATATAAGAAAGAAAAACATAGTAAATATCCCGTAAACAATTCTAATAATAGAAAAAAGAATTGTTGAAATTGAGCAACTGGGCAAGATTTGACGGAGTTCTGAGGTAACAAACATTTTAAAATAACAGTCGAATTGAGAACCTCCTCCTTTTTTTGTGAAGTCGGTTAAAAATAAAAATATGTGATAACATACATAGATGACGTTTTGGTTTGTTGTGGTTCCCTTCAGAAACCTTTAAGCTTTTGACGTCGGTTATTTTCGTTTAGTAAATGATCTTATTTATTTATGATAGAACTAACAAACAAGCAAACGGGAATAAATAAACCTAATGGGAAGCGATCACTATCGTTTATGAACACTTGCAACACTAGTTTTTTAGGGTTCCGTAGTCCTGACAATGAACCCTTATAGTTTCGTCATGTCCGTCTGTCTGTCTGTCTGTCCGAGGTTTTGCTAAGAGACCGTTAATACTCGAAAGCTGTAATTTTGTGGGGGTATGTATATAAATTACGCCGACAAAGTGCTGAAATAAAATTGTGAAAAATATTTTTTTAGGGTAGCTCCCCTAAATGAGAAGTGGGGATGAATTTTTTTTTCATCGTCTACCTCATCGTGTGGGGTATCGTTGAATAGGTCTTTCAGGTTTAAAATGATTTAAGGGTTGCTAATACCATTTTTCGACTGAATGCTCCATTTACGAAATATTAAACTTAAAAGTGCAAATTTTTGTTCCAGTAGGGCGTCCCCCCCTCGCCCCCCGCCCCCCTCTAAAAGCTAAACGCTGGCTTGAAAAATCTGGAAAAATTCGTGATAATATATATATATGTATTATCATATATAATAATATATATATATAGCGCATTTCATGAACTTAAATGGAAAATTATAGCGGTTAAGATAACTTTATTAGTTTAGCAGTAATAGTCGTTGAATTTGGGTGTTGGCTAATTTTGTACCAAATACAAAATCCTTAGAATAAATTCTTTAAAGTGACAAAGACTGAGTACCTAGTTGCTTGTGTATAATGGGTAAAGACTTGCATTGAATAACAAGCTACTACGGAACCCTACACTGCGCGTGGCCCGACACGCACTTGGCCGGTTATTTTATATCCTATAGTCTAGCGTTTGACCACTATCTCACCTGTTGGTAAGTGATGATGCGGTCGAAGATGGTAAGCAAGCTAGGCCTAGAATGGGAACTGGCTCTCTGGGGGAGTTGATGAGAGCGAAAGCAACTTCCACTCGTCTGATCGATTCGTAATTTGGTATACTGTTACTTCAATAATATTTCAAGAATATGCCAAATTTATCCTGATGCGGGGGTATCTCCTGGTGTCTGTACTAGACGTGTGTAACTCAGGAGTGATTAAGTAAAAAGAGTTATATCTCCTTAAACCAAAGATTATATCCGTATATCTTACACTAGCAGCCCGCCCCGGCTTCGCACGGGTAGAACATATATGCCTACAAAATTTGCATCAGTTTGTTGCATCGAATATAAAATATTAACATATTTAACAATCATCGTCATATTTCAACCAATTTACACAAAACCTTAACGAATTATGCACCTAAGACCTAAACCTTCTTCATAAACACTCTGGCTATTGGTGAAAACCGCATGATAATCCGTTCAGATGCTATTAAGATTATTGCGAACAGACAGACAGACGCAGTGATGGACATTGTTTTATAATACTTACGTAGTGATATTGGACGGCCCTTTGGCGTAAAGGATAGTTACCCTGATTCTGACCCGAGGGTCGTTGGTTCTAATCCTAGCTACATACACCTACCAATGAAAGTTTTATGTGTATTCATGAATCATGGGTTTTCGTGGGATCATTAAATCTACCAAAAATTAAGATAGTTTAAAAACTAAAACAACTGACTTCAATGCCCCGCGAGTCAATTTCAGTAGCAAGTTTGAGACGTTTATCGTCATATCTCTGAAGATACTTATCACATCTCATCGCGTTACATACACACACAAAAAAAGAAAGAAAAAGAAACATACAGACGAATTGAGAACTTCCTTCTTTTTGGAAGTCGGTTGAAAAGTAGCTTACCACCAAGGAGAACAACTGCCGCCGTAACCTTACGGCGTTCCCCGACGCAAAAAGTAGGGGTATAATACGTTTAACGTGTGTATCTGTGTGTCTGTCTGTATCATCTTAGCACCCAACCGGATGAACCGATTTTGATTTAAAGTAGGGGTATTATACGTTTAACGTGTCTATCTGTGTGTCTGTCTGTAGCATCTTAGCACCCAACCGGATGAACCGATTTTGATTTTATTATTGATAGTTTTTTTTTAATAGATGTCTTCATCGAGAGTGTCTCTTAGCTTTGATTCATGAAAATTCGTTCAATCGTTATAAAACTATGAGCTTTAATCAACTTTAATAGGTCTGATCAATTCGAAAATCTTCTTCTACAACGATATTGTAAGAACATGGAAGCATTGACCTGATGCTGGGACATCTCCTGGACTCTACAGAATACTCAAATCGTCACCAACTTACAGCTCAGATTTTAAATGTCGTGTTTAGAGTCATTGGAATGCTTTTAATGAAAAGATTATACATAGATCAGTCGGGGTGGTTTAAAATATTATATTATATATATATAGATCATTAATATTTTATACAATAGATCATTTTATTATACTATATTGACTTCAAATTGATTGTGATCGGTGGGATCTACAGCATAGCTAAGCTTATAATAATATTTTCGAAGTAACTGTGACCTAATCTGTGGTTTGACTGCAAATATTTTATTAATTTTGCGATGCGTGTATGTGAAATCCGTGATATCTTCTAGAGTTTTCATTAGAATTATATACTGTAAAGGAACATTTAAATCTATAATATGTGGCCAAGCTAATTAACGTAATTATTTGGATAAGGATTAATTCTATATACTTGAAAATAGCCCTGGAAGTTAAGTAATATTTTTTAACAAAAAATTAAAGATTCAAATGGTTACTGTGAGTCAACCTTCAGAGATAGACATATGCTGTTGCGGATTTTTTTGTCGGTCTTATTAAGTTGTACAACTCTTCTATAGAAAATATTCTTCCATCTGTTTTCAATTGAGCAGCGTTCGTAAGAAACGTGTTTTTTCGACCGTTTTTTTGTCGACTTAGGTTGCAAATTAGGTCTCCACGAATGTAACTTTGATTTAAACGGGATAATATATAGCCTATTTTCATTTCGAAAGTCCATTCTGTATATTAGTGAAAGAATTTTTTAAATCGGCCAGTAGTTTTTGAGCCAAATCATTACAAACATACAAAAATACAAATGTTCTCTCTTTATAATATTAGTATAGCTTTCACCACCATCTTTTTAACTCTTTTATATCTTCAACGCAACAACTCATTTCGCGGAGTTAGAGTAAGCGAGATGCATATAACTCTCTATGCGTTAAAAAGAGAGGGTAAAGGAGTTAGAGTAAGTGAGATGCATATAACTCTCTATGCGTTAAAAAGAGAGCGTCACGGAGTTAGAATAAGGGAGATATAAACATATAACAATCTATGTGATAGAAAGGGAGCGTAGCGTCACAGAGTTATTAGGGATATAGAGATATAAAAGATATATATATCTTTTGTTCAAAATTATACGTATCTATCTTTTCTCTTTAAGGATATGGTTTGCACATGGCTAATCTGTACGATACCCTACTCCTCAACAATATACAGCAAAGATGTCATGTTTGGGCTCATGTCACGTGTTCTTATGAAATTGAAAGGATTGTCTCACTGAACAGATTTTACAAGCTTTTATTTGACTTGCCGTATTTGTATGTGTATGCCGTCCGACAAATGTCGGTGTAACCATTTCAAATTACGGGGTAGCTAAATACTACAGGCCGGTGACGGGCAGCAGCGTCATCGGTGCGAGAAGCTATGTCCTGCGATCGCCAACCCGCCTGCCCAGCGTGGCGATTAGGGCATATCCCTCCCAATGAGCCGAAGATCGGGCTCAGTGGCGTATCTTGGGAGAGGCCTACGTCCAGCAGTGGACTGACACTGGCTGATTATGATGATAATGTTTAGTATGTATGTATGTATTTTTGTGTGAGTCATATTTTGAAGCTAAATTAGAACCAATTCCATATGTTCGATTGGACGTGTTCTTTTACCCCATTATTGACCAACTATTTTCTTTCCAGATCGTGCGTGTGCCATAGCAGCTGCTACATAAAAATAAATAAAAAAATACAATAAACAATATGAACATATTAACAATTTTACAAATTGGAGCAATATGCCTAACGGTCGAAGCATATGAAAACTACGCACGCATCAACATACAAAATAATGCTCCCGGATTAAATCCAGAGTTCCGCGACAGCATCATTAACGGTCAACCGTACGACGCAAAAAATGGCGAATATTATCATAACAACATGAAAACTGACGTGAAAACTAGGGATTTTGACGGAGGTAGAGAATATCACATCCAAAACTATGGAACTATTCGCTATGGGGATAAAACTTTATACGGAGAAACTGTGGTCCACGATAACGTAAGGATTCAGACTAAAGGGAGAGTTTATACGGACAGCAATGGCAATATAAATATTATTAATACCCCAGACAATGGTAACACATATATTTCACCAGGCAATAATATTAACACAATTATTTCACCACGACGCGTCGCAAATAAAGGGACAGCCTTATCATGCCCTCTCGCTCTATCTTTCAGTATGTTTGTTTTGTCTGCATATATGTTAATGTAGTATGCTGTTCCCACTGCCAAAAGAACAGAAAGGTGTTTCATGCGTATTTCTTTGGGTATTTCTCTTTGTGGCCACCTAGGAGCCAAACGGCTGGACCGATTTCAATGAATGAGGTCTTGAATGAAAGGTATTGGTCTCCCAAGTGTTATTAAAACTAATATTATAAACAATTTTGTAATTCTGTCACTCTGCCTGTTTGTTTCCTAATCACGTCTAAACAGACGATCCGATCTTACTGAAATGTAACAAGGACATACTTTATAGCGTGAGTATATTGTCAGCAAGTACGTTATATAATGTAAAGAAAAACAAAATGGAGGCTATTTGTAATACTTCTGTTTGCTCAAACCATACCGTGTATCAAAGTAAAGAGCTTAAAAAGCCTATTCTGAATATATTTAACACTTACGGTATAAAACATGCTAGTGCTCTGGTTTTTTTATATATCATATAAGATAGCGTTTGACCACTATCTCACCTGTTGGTAAGTGATGATGCGGTCCAGGATGGTAGCACGCTTGGCCTAGAATGGGACTAATAATTTATTATCGTACAAAACGAAAAAAACCGACTTCACATGCCGCGATAGTGAAAATATCCACTAGCCATAATCATGTGATCGAGGTATCAAATTTGTTTATATTGTTTATCCTCATATCTCCGGAGATTATAATCAGATCTCGATAAAATTTAAATGGGACCAAACGGGAGGCATAATCTCTCAAACAAAAAAAAATAATTTATTTCAAATCGGTTAAGATTTGACAGAGTTCAGAGGCAATAAACATTTTTAAAAAATTCGAAGTCGAATTGAGAACCTCCTCCTTTTTGTGAAGTCGGTTAACAAATAAGATTACATTTGTTTAGAATTTAAAATTAAAAAAAATATTTTTTCGTAGTCGAGTTTTTCGGGTTTTTTTTCTATTCAATCCATTGTAGTATATATATGTATAGTATGTTGTTAAAATAAGCTTTTTTTTCCACTATATATGAATGATATATAAATATTAATTAGTTTTTAGATTGTATGAGGTAAATAAATATATGTTTTTTTAAATTTTAATGTTTTGTTTTATTTATAAACTAGGTGTGCCCCGCGATGACATCGTTCCCGTGGGAATATCGGGATAAAAAGTATCATATGCGTTATTCCAGAGTCTAGGCTATCTAATTTCAGCTCAACCGGTAGAGTTGAGTAGTTTTAACAACACGAAAAAGTAAGAAAAATACTTACACACTCACAAACTTTCGCTTTTATACTATTAAGTAGGAAGTACTAGTAGGATTATTATTAATTTATCATCACCATCATTATCAGCCGGTATCAGTCCACTGCTGGACATAGGCCTCCCCAAGACACGCCACTGAGCCCGATCTTTGTCCCTTCTCTTCCAGTCACTGCCCACCGCTTTGCGAATGTCGTCGCTCCACCCGGTCACAGGGCGTCCTACGCTACGTTTATTACTAATTATTAATTAGCAATCAGCCCAGATAACGCGCGGGTGAAATTTGTAATTGAAATCTTTATATCCGTCTTTTCATTTGACAATACCTACAAATAGATTTTGCTCGGATGTTTCGTAGTGGAACGAAGGGACGGAATGTTTTCACCTAGGATTTTACGAAATTTAAATTAAAAATAATTAAGATAGTTAAAAAACTAAAACTACCGACTTCCATGCCCCGCAAGTCAATTTCAGTAGCAAAATTTGATACGTTTATCGTCATATCTCTGGAGATACTTATCGGATCTCGATGAAATTACAATGGTTTTTGGAAGTCGGTTGAAAACTACATATTATGCGATAAAAAACTAAAATTTGATACATTTTATTATTATGCACTAAAAGAATGATAAAATGTATCAAATTTTAATCATTCTTTTAGTGCAAATATATATTTGATAGTCAAATATATATTTGCACTTAAAGAATGATAAAAAACTAAAATTTGATACATTTTATCATTCTTTTAATGCAAATATATATTTGATATAGTCAAAAAATGATATAGTAATATTGATATAGTCAAATATATATTTGCACTAAAAAAAATATATATAATGAAAGATTATTTATGTATGTTCTTATGTATGTACTTAGTTTAAGGATTCGTTTTTTTGTTTTATTTTATGTGTTATTTCTCCGCCAATTGTAATTTGATTTGAACGATTATTTTTTTCATTAGTAGGATATATCCTTTTACACAACTACCTATTGAGATCTGATGAATATCTCAAGAGATATGGAGATAAACATCTCAAACTTGCCACTGATAATTACCCGATTTTAATTAATAGTTTAGTCTTGGGTAGGATATCCTAAAATGTGATGGTTTAAATATTATATGATTTTTGTTATATTTATGGTTTTCGATTTTTTCCTTTACATGTGCAGAGTAGGACCATGCTTATTGCAAAATTTCATAATTCTTGGTCAACGGGAAGTACCCTATAGGTTTTGATTCCCTTTTGAAATAGCAAAATATGTGAAAATAAGCGACATAAACGGTCATATCTTTTAATCGCGTTGACATACAAGTTTCATTTTTTTACAGCTTTCCGTAACCCCGAGTGTTTGATATAAATTTCAACTTGTTACCTCTACACGTTTCTGAAAAAATGAACATCTGAACAGACACACAGACGGACAACAAAGTGCAAAAGCACCGGAACATGTTATTCCGGAGGTTGCGGGTTCAAATCCCGTCGGTACGATGAAATTTTGGATTGTGTTTAACAATTTACAAAAAATATAAAGTGTGAAACACTTCAAAGAAACATAATATTTGACAGCAAAGTGATCTTATAAGAGTTCCGTTTTTCCTTTTGAGATACGGAACCCTAAAAACTAGAGGTTGGTTACAACGCTTTCTTTTGCGGGATATAAATAAACAAACAATTGGCAAACGTAGCGTAGGTACGTCCCCAGACTATATCTTGGTTTAGGCGCAAAATGCCCAATTCTCAAAATGGCATATGAGTCTCTAAATGTCCAATTCTCAAAATAAGCTTAATAATCTTATCTCTAATCTTTAATAACATCTTTAGACATTTAATCAGCCAATTTTTATTTATTTTGTTAAAAACCTCCAAAATTGGGTTATTTTTCCAAAAATTGCAAATTTCCAAATATCTTGTAACCTATTAATTTTCAGCCATACATTGAGGGGGCTAAATATGTTGCATTTTAGCCCCCCTATCTGCTCCTGCTGGGAACACGTCGAATTACCAATAACCCTGTATATGACACTGTATTTTAGATTTATAGTTATCGTGAGTTTGAATCATGATTATAAAATACCGACTATTATACTCAGTACTGATTGTTGTTAGTTGTCGTCGCGATCTCGCTGCGTAAACCCCCGAGGAAGTGCATCGGACATGCATGAAATCTCGTCAGAGACAACCGACATCACATAGTAGTGAGTAGGTATAATAGTCGGTACTTTTATAATCATGACTTTGTTTGTATGATTTGTACTTTGTAGTGTGTGACTCGGCTAGTCCGCCAGGGCACAGAATTTTAGAGGGCCCAGGGGTGTAGTGGGAGAATGGTCAGCTTTGACGCCAGAGGTACCGAGTTCAATCCGTGCAACAATGGATTTTTCTATCGAAATATATATGTGCGCTTTTCACAATGACCCTCCGGTGAAGGAAAAACATCATTAAGAAACCCCCAACGGCCAACCCTCGCACGGTAGTAGAACACTGTCTAGTGTCCGCCTGGCCAGCTACCACCCTCAAGTTATAAAATCTATCGCCAAACATCAAATGTGTTCCGGCAGCTATCCTTGAGATCCAGTTCCCATTCTAGGCCTATCGTGCTTCCATCCTCGACTGCATAATCACTTTACACCAACATGTGAGATTGTGGTCAAACGCTAGCTAATATATGATATTAAAATAATAGTATAAAATAGAGAACTCCACAGGCATGGAACAGAAGCATGGTGGTTTTGTTTTTCAAAAAAGGAGACAAAACCCTATTGAAAAACTATCGCCCGATTTCGCTTCTGAGCCATGTCTACAAGCTGTTGTCAAGGGTCATCACGAACCGTCTTGCGCGAAGACTCGACGAGTTTCAACCTCCGGAACAGGCCGGGTTTCGAAGCGGTTACGGCACCATAGACCACATCCACACGGTGCGGCAGATGGTACAGAAGACCGAAGAGTATAATCGGCTCCTGTGCTTAGCATTTGTGGACTATGAGAAGGCCTTTGACTCAATCGAAACCTGGTCTGTTCTCGAGTCCTTGCAGCGTTGCCAAGTCGACTAGCGATATATCGAAGTGATGAGATGTCTATATAATGCCGCAACGATGACTGTACAAGTACAGAACCAGCGAACTAAACATGTCCACCTGCGTCGAGGAGTGAGACAGGGGGACGTCATATCCCCGAAACTGTTCACTAACGCCTTGGAGGATATGTTTAAGACGCTAGACTGGAAAGATCGTGGCATTAACATCAACGGCAGGTACATCTCTCACTTACGATTCGCAGATGACATCGTCATTATGGCAGAGACGCTGCAGGACCTACAAAGGATGTTGAATGGCCTAGCTGATTCTTCTCGTAGCATCGGTCTCCGGATGAATTTGGACAAAACCAAAGTCATGACTTTGGTACATGTACAACGAGCACGTTGTTCCGGAACCGATTGCCGTAGATGGAATCCCACTCGAAGTTGTCACTAAGTATGTTTACCTAGGGCAAACGCTCCAACTAGGCAAACATAACTTCGAGAAGGAAATCCAGAGAAGAATTCAGCTGGGCTGGGCAGCATTCGGAAAACTCCGTCGAGTCTTCTCGTCGCCTATACCACAGTGTCTAAAGACAAAAGTCTTTAACCAGTGCGTCCTACCTGTGATGACATACGGAGCCGAGACGTGGACACTCACAGTCCGACTGGTCCACCAGTTTAAAGTTGCTCAGCGAGCTATGGAGAGAGCTATGCTCGGTATTTCTCTGCGGGATCGAATCCGGAACGAAGTAATTCGCCAGAGAACTAAAGTTATCGACATAGCTCAACGGATTAGCAAGCTGAAGTGGCAGTGGGCTGGTCATATCTGCCGCAGGACTGATAACCGTTGGGGCAGACTTGTCCTAGAGTGGAGACCGCGAATCGGCAAACGTAGCGTAGGACGTCCTGTGACCAGGTGGAGCGACGACATACGCAAAGCGGTGGGCAGTGACTGGAAGAGAAGAGCCGAAGATCGGGCTCAGTGGCGCATCTTGGGAGATGCCTATGTCCAGCAGTGGACTGATACAGGCTGATGATGATGATGATGATGATGAAAAAAATAGTACAGTATTATACAGGGTGTCGGGTTTCATATGGTCCAAACGTAAACCATCGTTGGAAGACTTCAAGGGCTACCCAGAGAACCCCCATGTATGTTCCGCGAAAATCTATAGTTTTCGAGAAAATTGCGTTTTACTTGTTTTCGAGTTAGTCCTCGAAATGTTGCAATTTATTAAAATTTTCTCGCAAACTATAAAGGCCAGAGCCCTAGTTTTTTTTTGGGACTATGAACAATGAATAGGTCTTTCAGGAAAAAAATACAATTTTTTATTTAAGCTTATTATTTTTTGAGAAAAAAAATAAAACATCACATTTTTTTATTTAGATGATATTTGAACTTTTACTTTGGGCAGGCTTTTTTCCAAAAAAACAGAATAAAAAAAGTTATAACCGATTTTAAAAACTTGTCTGTTTTATGGACCCTCTGCTTCCCAAATTTCATACGGCTAAGACAAGAGGTTCAGGTCTAAAAACATAATTAACGAAATTAAGAAAGGATTTTAATATTCAAATTATTTCTTCTGAAATACACTCTGGTATTATATCTTCGGGTTTTTACGAACATAAAAAATAAAAAGACACTGGTCATATAGGTACATAACAAAAATAAGAGGATGACTAAAATCAATGTTATCTTGTGTGAAAACCCCCAGACATGTTAGGTCAAAACGTTGATAACTCTCAGTATTTATTTATAAAAAGTTATCAACAAAAATACACTATATGGGAAAATCCTAGCCAAGAGTTGATAAGGTCACAAAATAATTTAAGATCGTTTAAAAAACTAAAAGAACCGACTGCAAACGTCTCGCTAGTAATTTTCAGTACCAAGTGTGGGATGTTTATCTCCATATCTCTGGAGATACTGAACATATCTTGATGAAATTTAAATGGGACCACCTGGGAAGTATATCCTTTCAAATAATCATTGTGTAATTCACCTCCACTGATGGTGTTCTCCACCTCACAGTAGTGATTAATATATATGAGTAAAATATAATCAATAAATATTATAAGTAGTGATTGTATTAGTTATTTATTGTATAATTTGTTAAAGTATCAATGTAGTTCTAAGGACTTTTGGGGGTAATTTTAGCAACTTTAATGCTCATCCAAGTAAGATAAATCTTCTAATACTATAAGAATCTTTGTCCTGACATACTGACTGACTGACTGATAGACAGCGCACAGCCTAAACCGCTGGTCGTAGAGACTTGAAATTTGGAGGGTATATTTGTCTTAGTATGTAAACGTGTACTAAGAAAGGATTTTCCAAAATTCACCCTTTATGGGGATGAAATCGGGGTTCAAAGTTTGTATGGAGAAACAATATAAGAAAGTGTTTTCTATTCGAAACTTCACACAAGTGCTTCAGTAAGTAAATAAGAAAATAGATGTGTCAGGCTTTTTCGAAATGCCACCCCTAAAAGTCACCCTTTTAGTGGGGTAACAGAGTCTAAAATCAATATTGTTTCGGATTGCGCTGAAATTTAGAATTCAGATAGTTATTATGACGTAGGTATCCGGTAAGAAAGATTTTCTAAAAATTCTCCCCGCATATACTATAATAATAATTTTATATTTTACTAAAATAATAATTTTTAATTATATATATTATAAACTTATAGATTTATTTAAGTATAAATACAATATATATTTCTGTAAATAAATAAGTAAGTACGTGTTGCAGGATTTTTGCAAGGGGTTGGTAAATAAGTCTGAAAATCAATGTGGTTTTTCTGGTTTTATAAATATGAATCCCTATTTCCCTTAGTTACGCAATGACTTGAAAACGGGTGAACCGATTTGGCTTTACTTCTTTGATGTATTTTATGATAGAAATGTTTTACAAAATAAAAGTTTTAAGTAAATAAAAGAAGTCTCTAACGCGGGCGAAGCCGCGGGGCACTCCTAGTAAATAAATAAAATGAATCTCCTATTGTAATTTCATCAAGATCTGCTAAGTATCTCCAGAGATAAGACGATAAACGTCTCAAACTTGCTACTGAAACAGACTCGCGCGGCATGGAAGTCGGATGTTTTAGTTTTGAAACTATTTCAATTATTAGTTTTGTGAACAATCTTAAATTATTTTGATACGTAAACAGAGGTCGGGAATAGCCAATATGAATAACAAGTTGGCACTATGTCTATTATCGTTTTACAATATAAAACTCAAGTGCGCTTTGACTCGCGCACCGTGGGTTCCGTATACATAGCTCATTTTTATAGTATATATATATATATTAACACAAATATTACATATATTATTATATATCGTATATATTCATCTTATCGAATATTATTAAGAAACTACAATTCGTCAGTGAACATCATCTTCTCCAATACATTTTATCATTCTCCCGCTTCAAAAATATATTTGATGTATAACAAAATAAATATTAAAGTTACTAGCTTTAGGATTCGTTTTTTTTTGTTTTATTTTATGTGTTATTTCTCCGCCGATGTGCGATTATTTTTTAATGAGTAGGATATATCCTTTTACACAATTAATTGAGATCTGATAAGTATCACCAGAGATATCAAACTTCTCAACACCTCAAAATTGCCTGAAAATTACCCGATATCAATTACCATTTTATTTTTGGGTAGGATATCTAAGATATGTTCCTTTAAATATTATCCAATGATAATCTTCGGAGATATGGAGCACCTTATTTTTGATAGCATTTTTTCTTATTTTATAATGTTACCTGTATGTAAATATTAATATCTTGTTTAAAATTTAAGTGACTGTTGTCATTTAGTTTTATTAAATGAAAAAATCCTTTTTACTTAATTGTGACACTTTTATATTGTACAATACTCACATCAGTACAAATAGTACTGTTGTGTTATAGTAATATAAGCATAAGCCTGAAGTATTCGTTAATTAATATATTTAAAATTAAACTTAACTAAAATTAAGGCTGTCTGACTAGGTGGAGCAACGACATACGCAAAGCCGTGGGCAGAGACTGGAAAAGAAGAGCCGAAGATCGGGCTCAGTGGCGCATCTTGGGAGAGGCCTACGTCCAGCAGTGGACCGACTACGGCTGATGATGATGATGATGATGATGAAAATTAACTAATATGACTCTATGGTATTAGTAAAATAATATTTACAATTTAAGTTTTGGAGTGATTACGAATAGTGATATTATTTAGTTTACAATTTAACATCTTTAAATGGCCGCTACCCTAAAATGTAATAGATAATAAACACGGTTACTGGATTAAATGTATCAGTAAGAATTGACCAATGATACAGACGCCGTGTTTAAAATGTCTTGATAATTTAAAATATATCACATATAAATATATAATAAATTACTTTAATTATCATTAAAATGAAACTGTGAACTTTTTTAATAGCAGTTAAGTGTCCACAAAATCTGTTGGAATTGTCATGTAAGTAATTTTTTTTAAACCACCAGCTAGCGCCTGCGACTTCGCCCGCAAAAGGCACAGAAGTAAAAAGTGTTCATAATAATTTAATATCATTAAACAACTTAAAGAACCGACTTCAAATGCCGCGTTAGTCATTTTCAACGACTTCACAAACAGACGACTCAATTCGCTTATATTTTTTATGTTTGTTACCTCAGAACTCCTTCATTTCGTAACCGATTTGGAAAATTATGTTTTTGTTTCAGAGAGTATGCTTACCGTTTGCTCCTATTGTAATTTTATCGAGATCTAATAAGTATCTCCAAAGATATGAAGATAAACATCTCAAACTTAGTACTGAAATTTACAAGCGCGGCGTTTGAGTTCGGTATTTTCGTTTTGGTACGATCATAAATTATCAGTACCAAGTAAGAGGTGTATATCTCCATATCTCTGGAGATATTCATCAGATCTCGATGAAATTTTAATGGGACCACCTGGGAAGTATATATAACCTTTAAATCGTTTTACAAACCATCTCAAATTATTAGTGTGTAAGCATTTTTAGCTTTAAAGATAACATAATCTAATAACTATGTTATAGTTTAAAAACTAAAACAGCCGACTTTCATGCCCCGCGAGTCAATTTCAGTAGCAAGTTTGAGACGTTTATCGTCATATCTCTGGAGATACTTATCACATCTCGATGAAATTACAATGGGACCACCTCGGAAACGTACCAATTTTGAGGTATTTATCTCCATATCTCTGGAGATACTTATCAATATACGACCACGGGTATCCACCGAACACCACTAAGAATATTTATGAAATACAATAAAATATTTATCACAAGTTAGTTGTTTGTATAATACACGATACATATTGAATAGTTTGTACATAGCGATCTCAGATGAGAATATTTTCTTGTTTCATACTTTTAAGAGAGTGATTTTTCAGTAGTCGGGTTTTAGTTTTTGAACTTATTTTTTATTATTATTGTACTACTAACACTCTATGGACGGATCGACTGTCTGATACATACAAATATATATATAAAATTCAGTTATTTATTTCATTACTTAGAATTAGGCTTTTTATTACAATATGTTATATCATAATAATAAACAAAATTACCAAGAAAACACAAAACATTATAAAAAACCGAATCCTAGATTACCGCAGGCAACGGGGCAGGGCCCAAGATACCAGTGGTTAGGGCTGTAGAGAGAGGAACCTCTTGACGATGCATGCCGTGTCAAGAAGTACCGCCAAATGTAACTGGCCCTTGATCCAGCCGTCTATTGAGAGTTTTTTCAGATTTTGGTCGAGACTCTTCGCTATTAGGCCGTTTACAGTAACACTTGATTATTATAATTAATTTACGTCAATTTTCTTTTCAGATCACCCACAGGAGAAAGTTCTCAAGCACCATGGAACCGAAGCTACTTCTAGCTGTCATTATAACCATTCTTGATAGCACCCAATGTGCTACTCTGGACAAAGCATCATTTGAAGCTGTTCAATTCGTACCTTTCGAATTCCCTGTTAACGCGGCAATGGACGTCACTCAAGCAAAAGAAATAGAATATGAAAAGAAGGAAGAGCGGAAAAAGAGAGAGGCGATCGATCTTAGTGGAGATTGGAAAAAAGAAAATTACTGGATATATGATGAAAATGGTCAAGTCCACAGTCAAGCACAACGCAGTCAAAGTCAAGCTCAACGCAGCAACTCTCAGGACTACAGTAGTCAAAGTCAAGCCCAACACAGCAACTCTCAAGACTACGGTGGTCAAAGTCAAGATCAACACAGGAATACTCAGGACTACAGTGATCAAAGTCAAGCCCAACTCAGAAACTCTCAAGACTACGGTGGTCAAAGTCAAGATCAACACAGGAATACTCAGGACTACAGTGGTCAAAGTCAAGATCAACGCAGTAGAAATCAAGAGTACAGTAGTCAAAATCAAGCTCAAAATAACGAGTATCGTAAAAGTAACACTCCAACAAATAACGGTTACTTAGATCCTAAAACACAATTAAACAACTACGATCAAAATAACGATTTCGCAGATCCAAGCAAGACACGAAATTACCAGAATCATAACACTCCAACAAATAACGGTTACTTCGATCCTAAAACACAATTAAATAACGACTATCAAAGTAACGGATTCCCAGATCCAAGAAAGACACCAAATTACCAGAATCATAACACTCCAACAAATAACGGTTACTTAGATCCTAAAACACAATTAAATAACGACTATCAAAGTAACGGATTCCCAGATCCAAGAAAGACACCAAATTACCAGAATCATAACACTCCAACAAATAACGGTTACTTAGATCCTAAAACACAATTAAATAACGACTATCAAAGTAACGGATTCGCAGATCCAAGAAAGACACCAAATTACCAGAATCATAACACTCCAACAAATAACGGTTACTTAGATCCTAAAACACAATTAAATAATGACTATCAAAATAACGGTTTCGCGGGTCCAAGCAAGACGCCAAATTACCAGAATCATAACACTCCAACAAATAACGGTTACTTCGATCCTAAAACACAATTAAATAACGACTATCAAAGTAACAGATTCCCAGATCCAAGAAATACACCAAATTACCAGAATCATAACACTCCAACAAATAACGGTTACTTCGATCCTAAAACACAATTAAATAACGACTATCAAAGTAACGGATTCCCAGATCCAAGAAAGACACCAAATTACCAGAATCATAACACTCCAACAAATAACGGTTACTTAGATCCTAAAACACAATTAAATAACGACTATCAAAGTAACGGATTCGCAGATCCAAGCAAGACGCCAAATTACCAGAATCATAACACTCTAACAAATAACGGTTACTTAGATCCTAAAACACAATTAAATAACGACTATCAAAGTAACGGATTCGCAGATCCAAGAAAGACACCAAATTACCAGAATCATAACACTCCAACAAATAACGATTATTCAGCTCCTAACACGCAATTTAATAACGATTACGCCAAAAGCAACATCCGGACAAACTCTCATAGATACCAATATTCCAACCCAGACGCAAATAGTTTTGTGAACGGATACAAAGATGAAATTGTGAGAACTGATTCGAATCCTAATACAGATATTACTAAAATACATTCCCAAGGTGTTACCTCTTACGGAAACAGATACCTAAACGGTATAACGGTTAATGACAATAATATAGTAATTAATAGACCTAAACAAAAAAACACTTACTCAAGTTACAGTTCTCCTGGCCGATCAAGTATTAGTATCAGCGATGAACCAATCAATAAACCGAAGCAAAATAAACGAAACCAGTATAAAAATACCGGTACTACACAACAAAATTTAAATACGCAATCGTCCGGTCCAAAAAAAAGCGAAGAAAATACTTTAAAACCTAATACCGTTATTACTAAAACGCAGTCCCAAGGTGTTACCTCCTTCGAGAACGGTAATCATAACAGTGTAATAAATAACGATAACATAGTTATCAAACAATCAAACAGAAATAAAACTTATACAAGTCATAGTAATTCTGGGCGAATTAGAATTACCATTAGCGATACACCTATTTATGAATCGTATGAAAATTACATAAAACGGAATGAAAATAATAGTACTAGGCGACCAAATTTAAGTACGCAATCATATAGTAGGGAAACACAACAGCAGCTCTTAAACAAACCCGACAGTAGTTTCCAAAATACTAAAATCGATACTCAAACAGACTCATACCGCTATCTTTATACCAGTAGTGCAAATCCAGCTCGCGACGGTCACAACGATGAATTTTTAAATAAGGCATCTAATTTCCGCACCAAAGTACACAATACACAAACTAATTATAGCACTGGCGCTACCACATTTAGTACCGAAAAAATTCACGACGTCATCGTTGATAATAACGATATTAATAACGAAAAACCGAAAAGAGTACATAGTGAAAAGAGCTATTTCAAACCTGGGTTAGGAAGAGTCACCAGAATAGAAAAAAAAATTGCAGTAATAAAAAAACAGTAAAATTTATTCACGAATTATGTATTAATTATTAAATGGGCATATTTTTTAAATATATAAGGTAACAAACAGGACATGCGCCACGCTCGACGGATGGTAAGCGATGACGTCTACGTATAATATACTACCAAGTTGAAAGTTTGCTTTACAACCTTAACTGAATGCAAAAAAATACATCCAAAGTTTCCTAGATACGCAAATATCACGAAAACACACACACATAGACAAAGACAGTACCTACTCAAACAGAATAGACCACACTAGTGAAACTACGCACACACATCTGCACTTACACCTCAAAAATAACACATATGTATAAGTAACATTCATAGAATAAAAGGGTGGTACACTGCAGATGTTTTGACAAATTCAATTTAATCCGTATGCTTTAACAATAAGGTTTAAAAGCGGCAATAGCCCAATGGTTAGGGTATCGGACTGGCAATCGAGAGGTTGTGAGTTCGAATCCCACCCCACCCATTGCACTATTGACGTGAACCCACTCCAGTGCAACTCTGTGCAACCCACATTGCGAGTAATCTTAAAAAAAGTGCTTTGTAGAACTAAACGGCCCAATTGAGAGACACCAGGGTGGTCTTGTGTGTCCTTGTCTAACAACCTGCTAGTCCTATATATGTTCTATACTATATGAATGGTATATATATAAGTTGTCCATACAAAAGAAAGGGACAAACTCTGTTGAAGGTCGGTCTCATGGGGGCCAGTGTACGCGATCAAGTTTAATAAGTAGCAGGTCTGTGGTAACATTAAATACCTCTCATGCATGCATTCAGTCATACCTACTAGTAAACTTCCAATTTGTATTATTATATTTTAAATTTAATTGCTTACATAAGATCAGTCAAATTTCACAGAACTTGGAAATAAGATCACTGTCAGGGGGAGTGCTGGTGACCTGCATTTACAGGTTTTTTTTTAAACGTACTTCAGGCACCAGTCTCTCACAAAATAGTGTCCTTTATCTGAGCATTAGATTAAGTACCTATTTTGTAATAACTTGTGAGAGAAAATAAATGAATTTAATTTAATTACAACGCAAATTAAATTTATTATTTATACAATCGTTCCTCATATTGTAAGAAACTACTGCATGGCAGCCAGGCCAAATTACAAACAAGTTAACTGTGTATAAAATGACCCATCATTTTCGAATTTGTAACCTTACGGTGTTCCGACAGCACACATCCCTTGCGAGTCAAAAGTCAAAGCATTTATTTAGTGTATGGGAAGATTGAAAATCTGCACTTAAACACGTCAAATAACAACTAATTTCAATTTTCAATTTAAGTAGGTGGTTATTTTCCATTTTAGTACGGTTTGGTATTGAAAATAAACGAAAATGAATAAATAGTTTAATATAGGATCTTAATAGTCTAAGACAGTGATCCCTGGATCCCACACTAGGATAACCCGTGTTGTGGAAACCGTTTCTTCCTGACGTACTTAAAAAAATATTGTACATGCATTTACCTATTATTAATTAATAATTTAAGATCGTATAAAAAACTAAAAGAACCGACTTCAAACGTCGCGCTAGTCAAAGTAGCCAGTAGACGTAGTAACTATTTCATAATCTGTGTCAGTAGTAAGTAGTACGAGTAAATCGTTGAGATGAGTAAATGCGTCGTTATAGAAATGTTGATATATTAAGAACGGCTCGGCCGATTTCGTTAAAATTTGAATGGGACCTGGGAAGGGTACCCTTTAAACCAAATAATTTTCCAAATCGGTTCAGGCATGTTCGAGTAATCGGTGAACATACATAATTTAACATCAGGTGAGATAGTGATCAAGTGCTACCCAGTTAGGTATAAAAAAAAATTATATTGTTTTAAAACTAAAAAAGACCCGACTTCAATGCCGCGCTATTCATTTTCAGTACCAATTTTGAGATGGTTATCTCAATATCTCTAGAGATACTTATCAGACCTCGATAAAATTACCATGGTACCACACTTGGGATATCTCCTTTCGAACAAAAAAAAGAATAATCAAAATCGGTTCATAAACGACGAAGTTATCCGCGAACAAACATAAATATATATATATATATATATACGGTCGAATTGAGAAACCTCCTCCTTTTTTTGAAGTCGGTTAAAAATAATATAGTTTAAAAACTAAAAAAGAACCGACTTCAATGCCGCACTATTCATTTTCAGTACCAATTTTGAGATGTTTATCTCAATATCTCTGGAGATACTTATCAGACTTATCTTAAAAAATATATATATATACGGTGGAATTGAAAAAAACCTCCTTTTTTTGAAGTCGGTTAATGAAAGATTCCGACTAATTGAGAACCTCTAACCTTTCTGTGAAGTCGGTTAAAAAATATACACAATTTGCACGAATACAACTTAGGCCAATTACAATAAATATATACCAAAAACAATTACATTAAATAGATGGTATCAATAATAATTATCAGAGCGACAGAGAGACAGTCAGAGTACTCTAGGCCTAGCGTGTTCACCATCACCGCTTACCACAGCACTTTTACAGAAAAGATGCGTTAGGCCAATTACACATATCAAACAAATAGAGAGCTGCAAGCCGTATTTTAAAAAACATTGAAAATATTTACTCTTCCATCTAATACTATAAGAATCTTGCCATACTGACTGACTGACTAACTGACTGATTGACTAACTGACAGACAACGCACAGCCTAAACCGCTGGTCGTAGAGACTTGAAATTTGGAGGGCATATTTGTCTTAGTACGTAAGGGTGTACTAAGAAAGGATTTTCCAAAATTCACCCCTTAAATGGATGAAATGGGGGTTCAAAGTTTGTATGGAGACACATAGTCTTTTCTATTTGAAACTTCACACAAGTGCTTCAGTAAAAAAAGAGGTAAATACGTATTTCAGGTTCTTTGAAAATCCACCCCTAAGATTGTGAAATGGGGTAGCAAAGTGTGAAAATCAATATTGTTTCGGATTGCGCTGAAATTTGGCATGAAGGTATTACAACTTTAGTTACCTCTGAAAAAAGGATTTTTCAAAATTCACCCCTGAAACGGGGGTTTAAAGTTTGTATGGAGAGACAAGATTAGATAGTATTTTCTATTCAAAACTTCATACAAGTGCTCGAGTAAAAAAAAAGTTAATACGTGTTTCAGGTGTTTTTTAATTACACCCCTAAGAGGGTGAAATGGGGTAACAAAGCGTGAAAATCAATATTGTTTCGGATTGCGCTGAAATTTGGCGTGCAAATAGTTATTACGGCGGAAGTGCCCGCTGTGAAAGGATTTTCCAAAATTCACCCCTGAAGGGGATGAAACGGGGGTCCAAAGTTTGTATGGAGAAACGAGATTAGATAGTATTTTCTATTCGAAACATAACACAAGTGCTTAAGTTAGTAAATACGTGTTTCAGGCTCTTTCGAAATTCCACCCCTAAAAGGGTGAAGTGGGGTAACAAAGTCTGAAAATCAATATTGTTTCGGATTGCGCTGAAATTTGGCATACAGATACGTAGTTATTTTGACTTAGGTATCCGTTAAGAAAGAATTTTTCAAAATTCACTCTTCAAGGGGATGAAGCGGGGGTTCAAAGTTTGGATAGTCATTTTATTCCACATTTCACACAAGTACTACTGTAAATAAATAAGTAAATACGAGTTTCAGACTTTTTCAAAATGCCACCCTAAGAGGATAAACTGGGGTAACAAAGTCTAAAAATCCATATTGTTTCGGATTGCGCTGAAATTTAGAATGCAGTTAGTTATTATGACAGATGATGACAGAAATGATTTTCAAAATATTCCCGGATATGGAACGGCGATTCAAAGTTTGTATGGCGAAATAAGATGAGATAAAGTACGTGTTGTAGGATTTTTTGAAATGGGGTAGGTAACAAAGTCTGAAAATTTGGGTTTTTCGGTTTTTATAAATATGAATCCCGAATTGCCTTAGTCACGCGATAACATGAAAACGGGTCATCCGATTTGGCTAATTCTTATTTGATGTATTTAATGATAAAATAGTTTTTACAAAAGAAAAGTTTTAAGTAAATAAAATAAGTTTTTAACGCGGGCGAAGCCGCGGGGCACTTCTAGTCTTTGTAAATTTATGAAGTTGCAGTATTTGTAAAACAAAATACCAATCGATTTGAAACATTACATACATACGAGTACACACAATTACATCTTTTTCGCATTGTGGTAGGCAGATACTACTTCTTCCCTAATGCTACGATCCTGACATACCTCTTTCGCTTCTTCCACTTTCATGAGCGCCTTCATACATGCTCGCCGGTTATAGGTACTTTTGACTTGGCCTTTATTTAAAACGTCTCCGATCTGGTCGTGATACGTTCGCCTAGGTCGGCCTCTACCGGCTGGGCCATTCACACTCGTCTCATAAATCTGTTTCGTCAATCTTTCTTCATCCATCCTCTCTAGATGAAACATTGCGTAATTTACATAAAAACATGAGAAATAAATCAAGATTATGTACATGTATTGTACATGTATTATGTAGACCTTATCGGACAACGTTAATGGGTAAAAGCGTTTTCAGTATGGCTCCCAATATTTACAATAAGCTAGCACAAACCATAAGGGAGTGTAATTTAGCTAGCTTTAAGATAAAATTATGAAATTTACTGATTGGGAAATGCTATTATAATATTAAAGATTTTTTAGATTAGAAAAATTTTGCAATTTAAATGAGAATTTCAATTCTCATATGACAATTTAGTTATTTCATTTACGTATACCTATTTGTCATTAATAATAATTATAAAGGGTAAGCGTCCGGATGGCATGACGCTAATCCTCTGGGAGCGTGGGCGGGCCCTTGTAGGGGTGCGAATTGTGTCAACACTCTGGCCCCGTCCCGTCTCAGTGGGACAGTGTCGACACTCTGGCCCCGTCCCGTCTCAGTGGGACAGTGTCGACACTCTGGCCCCGTCCCGTCTCAGTGGGACAGTGTCGACACTCTGGCCCCGTCCCGTCTCAGTGGGACAGTGTCGACACTCTGGCCCCGTCCCGTCTCAGTGGGACAGTGTCGAGAGCCGGAGCCGCGGCGGAAGCTGCCGAAGACACGAAGCGGCGTAAATATGCATCTTTATCTAGTAGCTACATATTTATGACACTTAGTGTTGAAACTTTTGGTCAATGATGTCCCAGCACCAAAACATTCCTAAAAAAATCCTTCACTACTTATCGACGCTACTGGTGACTAAAGAGCTGGCTCATTCCTAGCACAAGGAATTTCTTTACCGATTAAACGCAGGAATGCAGTCAGCGTTCTTGGCACTTTACCACACGGACATCCCTTAATTTTTGTTTCGTTTAATTTTTTATTTTTTTATATTGTAATACTAATTCATGTTAAATTTTCTTTTAGATAAAGTTAATATCTTATAGGCTAGCGTTTGACCACTATCTCACCTGTTGGTAAGTAATGATGATAAATTGACTGTAATAAATAATACTATGTTAGAATGTATAGTATTTTTGTAATTATTTGTAATATTAGTTTGCCTGATGGCTTAGAATATGTAAAGAAACTTTCTCTGCAATAAAATCTTTGCAATTTTTAACCAACTTCACAAAAAAGGAGGAGGTTCTCAATTCGAATGTTTTTTTTTTAAATGTGTTACTTCAAAAGTCTGTCAAATCTTAATCGATTTGAAAAATTCTGTTTTTGCTTGAGAGATTATGCCTCCCGTTTGGTCCTATTCAAATTTTGATCGAGATATGATTATAATCTCCGGAGATATGGAGATAAACAATATAAACAAATTTGATACCTTGACGACGTGATTATGACTAGTGGATATTTTCACTATCGCGGCATGTGAAGTCGGTTTTTTTGTTTGTTTTGTAAACGATCGTAAATTATTGTGTGATCACTTATATTTTGACAAATAACTAATTCAGATTCTGACCACCAGGCTCGATAGTGGTCAAACGGTACCCTACAAGACATAAAAAAGATATATTAAGCTTGTACGTACTAAAACTACTAAATTACGATTAAATTTTTATATTACTAAAGCTGTGACATTTTATTATTCTGACATGTTCTATTAAATTTATCTATAGTTATTGATTTCTTAATAATTGGGTTCGGCTCGATAAACGTAGTGTAGGACGCCCTCCAGCTAGGAGGAGCGATGATATACGCAAGTTGGCTGGCAGCGGTTGGAAACAAATAGCTGGAGATCGAGCTCAGTGGCGTGCCATTGGAGAGGCCTATGTCCAGCAGTGGACGAATACTGGCTGTTAATGATGATGATGATTGTATTATTATTATCATCGTTTTACCACCCTGGGATTATGGGGTACTTGTACAACTATACCGTATATAAGGTCTTCATGTATTCTGCCTACTAAATTATTATTATTTTTTATATCATATAGGCCAGCGATTGATCACTATGTCACCTGTTGGTATGTGATGATGTGGTCAAGGATGGTATCACGCTAGGTCTAGAATGGGAACTGGCGCTCAAGGAGAGCTACCGGAACATATTAGATGTTTAGCGACAGATTTTCTAACTTGAGGGTGGTAGCTGGCAGGCGAACACTGGATAGTGGCCTACCACCATGCGGGGTTTGGGGGTTTCTTAACGATGTTTTTCCTTCACCAGAAGGCCACTATAAAAGCGCACATACATTTTTCAATAGAAAAATCCATTGGTGCTCGGCGGGGATTTGACTCGGTACCTCTGGCGTCAAAACCGTGCATTCTCCCACTACACCACTGGGCCCTCAATATTAGTGGTTTAATCGCTACCAAGACCTTAGGTTTACTAGTAGCCACTGAACAGTTCCACTATCCAGCTTCTGTCTCCATCATCAGATCAGCTCAAGGATACCAAATGACAGTTTTGTTATCTAAACTACATATAAATAAAAAGTTTCATTTCGATACGATAATAAAAATAGGTAAAAATTGACTTCTAAGATTTCAAATGTCTGTCTATTACCGTTCATAAGATCGAGCAGAAAACGTTCCCATTCTAGGCCTAGCGTGCTACCATCCTCGACCGCATCATAATTTACCAACAGGTGAGACAGTGGTCAAACGCTAGCCTATATGATATACAAAATAACACGGCGAAGTGCTAGTCGGACTCGCACTCGTAGGGTTCCGTAACACAGTAGAGTATTTTATAAGTATAATTTTTGCCACCATAAAATTAACTTTGTCTTTCATAGAGTTTGTATGAAAAACAAAGTTATGTTGCGGTCGCTAAATCTCAAAAACTGCTGACTGTATCTCGTTCAACCAATTTCGTTGAAAGTTTTATTGAGATCTACACCATAATTTTTATTTTATGTTTCACCCCCTTACTTTAAAAGTTAAAGGGACACACACATTTTACAAACACAAATTTTACCACTTTAGACATTCCGATCTTTTAAATGATAGACTTTGAGAAAAAATGGTATTAGAAACCTCAATGTCATTTTTAAAGACCTATCCATACCCCGCACGTATAGTTTTGATGTATTTTTTTGTTTTAGTTCCATGTATAGGATAGTCGATGAACTTGGTTGTTGGATAATTTTGTACCAAATACAAAATGCTTAGAATAAATCCTTTAGGGCCAGTTTCACCGGTTCCTGATAATGCGTTAGATAGTTATCTGACACATGACGCCATATAAAAGCTGTCAAAAATGTGTCAGATTTCTTCATATTAGCACTATCAGGAACCGGTAAAAAACTGGCCCTTAAATTGACTAAGATGAAGTAGTTGCTTGTTTATAACGCGTAGAGACATGTATTGAATAACGGGCTACCACGGAATACGACACGCACTTGGTCGGTTTTGAAAATTGGTAGGGACCAATTAAAAAGAATCTCCAAGGTGGTCCCATTTTAATTTCATCGAGATATGTTCAGTCTTCTATTGACCACGGTCAATTCACCTTGATCGAAACGTCGAGGTAAATCAAATTTTGTTTTTAGCGAGATAAGTTCCGTATAATATAATCTTATTTACACAGTATAAATCAAAGTAGCTCCTGCTGTCTGTACGCTTACATCTTTTAAACTACGGATTTTAATGCAGTTTTCAGCAATAGATAGAGTGATTCAAGAGCAATGTTTATAATCAGTATTAAATGTTTTATTCCTGTTTGTCCCCTTAATCTGTCCATTTAAGTGGACAAACAGGAAAAAAACGTTCACCCTTGCTACGAGTTGCTTGCACGAGTAAGGGGACAGCGTGAACTTTTTTGTCCGGTTTTTCCCTTTGCTACGAGTAAGTAGACAGCGTGAACGTCTGTTTGTCCACTTTAAGGGACAGATTAAGGGGACAAACAGGAATAAGCCGATTAAATACGGGCAAAGCCGCGGGCGCAGCTAGTTATGTACATAAATCGCGGAAGTTTTGAAAATTATAATTAATAATAACGTTGTTGTGAGATGTTGTCAGGATTCATAAAATAGCCATAATTATGGATTTCCTGTTAAAATAGTAATTATAAATAAACTTGCATGCAATAAAAATGACACATTTATAAAATTAGCTATTATTGAGTCATGTTCCTAACTACCAGCTTTGAAAATGGGATGGGATAGTTGTGATCTGTGTTTCGGACTTTTTTTCTATTTTATGTATCATATAGGCTAGCGTTTGACCACTATCTCACCTATTGGTAAGTGATGTTGCGGTCGACGATGGTAGCACGCTAGGCCTAGAATGGGAATTGACTCTCAAGGACAGCTGCCGGAACACATTAGATGTTTGACGACAGATTTTCTACCTTGAGGTTGGTAGCTAGCCAGGCGGACACTAGATAGTGTTCTACCACCATGC
The DNA here is from genome assembly GCA_954871355.1 of Cabera pusaria. Taxonomy (NCBI): domain Eukaryota; kingdom Metazoa; phylum Arthropoda; class Insecta; order Lepidoptera; family Geometridae; genus Cabera; species Cabera pusaria. Next base: position 14,997,629 of record OX940913.1, on the reverse strand, counting down.
TGGGGTTGGGGGTTTCTTAACGATTTCTTTTACCGGAGGGCCACTTACGCACATAAATTGTTGGATATAAAAATCCATTGGTGCGTAGCAGGAATTAAACTTGCTTCCTCTGGCGTCAAAGACGACCATTCTCCCACTACCCCACTGGGTCCTGTACCCAGCAATGTGTGGATTAAAGGCTGCAAGTGATAAAGCCGCGGGAAGCCACTTATATGAAGTGTATCATCACTATATAAAACAAAGTACCCCAGCCGCGTCTGTCCGTTTGTTCGCGATATAAATTAAAAACTACTGAACGGATTTTCATACGGGTTTCAAGAATAGCCAGAGTAATTCCTGATGAAGGTTTAGGTGTATAATTCGTTAAGGTTTAGTGTAAATTGGTTGAAATATGACGATAATTGTTGAAGACGTTAATTCGTACTCGATGCTGATATAACTGATGCAAAATTGTAGGCATACATGCCCTACCCGTGCGAAGCCGGGGCGGGTCGCTAGTATTGAATCAAGATTAATATTATATACGATCGTTTAAAAAACTAAAACAAGCAACTTCAAATGCCGCGCTATTAATTTTCAGTACCAAGTTTGAAGTATTTATCTCTGGAGATACTTATCAGATCTCGATAAAATTACTATGGTACCACCCTTGGGATTACTCTTTTCCAACAAAAAAATAATAATCAAAATCGGTTTATAAACAAAGAAGTTATCCGCGAGCAATCATAAAAAAATATATATATACGGTCGAATTGAGAAATCCTTTTATTTGAAATCGGTTAAAAAACGTTTGTCACTCTGTCTGTTTGTTACACTTAATATATAAACGGACGATCCGATCTTACTGAAATGTAACAAGGACATACTTTATGGCATGAGGCTGAACATAGGCTACTAAATTCTTGGTGTACGTGACCGAAGTCGCATGTCATTATAATCAGCCAGTGTCAGTCCACTGCTGGACGTAGGCCTCTCCCAAGATGCGCCACTGAGCCCGATATTCGGCTCTTCTCTTCCAGTCACTGCCCACCCCGCTTTGCGTATGTCGTCGCTCCACCTGGTCACCATCATCATCACTCATCATCCAAGTGTGTCGAGGTCGGTGCGTAAACCTGGATAACCTTGAGGCTGTACCTCTCGGTTAACTTAATTATGAGGTACGCTACCCTGGTCGACACACTGGAGATTTCTACAACGTTGTCACTTGTTGACCAGAAACCCGACGCCGCCTTGGGATGGCTGATCCTTCTACTGAGCCTTGGGATCCTTCTCTGTAATACATAAGATGGCCCGATTCTAAGGTAATGCTGTCCTCTCCCTGTCTTCGGACTTCACATAACCCCAGTATGTGTCATCTTTTGTGTTTCAGCTCCTCTTCCAGCTGCGCCAGATGATCATCCAGCCGAATCGTGCGTCCATTGTACGTTGCGAGGGTCAGTTTGTTCTGGCGGCCTACCGTAACCCGGGGATTCTTAGCACCCCCTGCCCTGCCGTTACCGTGACCACCGCCGTGGGCAGGAATAGCAGGGCGGCCGGGAACTAGAGGCCGCGGCATATTGTGACTTTCCATAATACATTACATGTATCCCTTGGGAGGGATATGCCCTTCGCCACGCTGGGCAGGCGGGTTGGCGATCGCAGGACGTAGCTTCTCGCACCGGTGACGCTGCTGCCCGTCACCGGCCTGTAGAATTTAGCTACGCCATAGATATGAAATGGTAATACCGCCGTTTGTCGGTCGCCAGAGCCTCGTTTGTTGGTCAGCAGGATGCACCACGGGCAGGCGAGGTTGGCTGGGAGAGCACTGAGGTCGTATTTGCGCTCTCTTACAGTAAGTCGCGGGTATCAGCTAGTAATGTATATAAACTCTCTTATCAGCTTGATACGTAACCCCGCTACCATTTAGTGACCACTTGTCATTAACCATGTTAACATGTGTTTAACTGTGAATAATATTACTTTTAACCGCTATTAATAGCATATTGGAATTAAATTATGTAAGTACAAACTGAAAATACGTAATTTTAACTTAGAATCTCTGTACTTTGAGGTCACATTTTAATAAAACCGTGTATTTACTAATTCAGACTAATATTATAAAAACGTTTGTACTTAACTCTGTCACTCTGTCTGTTTGTTACCTAATCACGCCTAAACGGACGATCCGATCTTACTGAAATGTAACAAGGACATACTTTATAGCATGAGGATGAACATAGGCTACTTTTTAGGGTTCCGAACCCTATTACTGAGTCTCCGCTGTCCGTCTGTCTGTCTGTCTGTCTGTCTGTCTGTCCGTCTGTCACCAGGCTATAGCTCATTAACCGTGATAGTTAGACAGTCGAAATTTTCACAGATGGTGTATTTCTGTTGCCGCTAGAACAACAAATACTAAAAACAAAATAAAGTTAAAAATTAAAGGGGGTCCCCATATAAATAACGTGTTTTTAAACGCCATCTATCTAATTAGTTTCGGCAAAATGACATAGATGGCGCTAGTAAACGAGCCCCGTCTTTCTAGATCGCGACCAAACCAAATATTCTTGGTAATATCAATTAATCAAATATATGAGGTTGAAACTCTGTTATGTTTCGTATTGTACGGAACCCTCCCTAAGTGTGCGATAAGAGACGCGATGCTGGCTCGCACTTGGCCAGTTTTATTGTGAAAATAAAATCATGATTTTTACACATAACTTAAATAACTTAGGTCACACATATGGTTGACAGAGCTTTACGGTGATAATATTCGGTGTACGTGAACGAGGTCTAGCCTATCATCTTTCTGTTTCGAGTCTTGGACCTTTTTTAACGTACGAAACTAAGAAGGACGAGGTTCTCAATTCGACGAGTATAAAAAAGGAGGAGGTTCTCAAATCACCTGGTTTATTTTTATGTTTGTTACCTCAAAGATCCGTCATTTCTCAACTGATTTGGAAAAATCTTATGAATTTGAGAGCTTACAAAACAATAGTATAACTCTTTATTGTACCATGTGTTAATTGAATGTGTCCGAAACGAAGACAGTAGGAATAGATTGGTTTATGATATAAGAAAAGTTGGTGCTTGTAACAGTATTCTGGCTGAGCCACTCTCGGACTCTGCCAGAATGTGTAAAAGCTAATAAAGAGATAATGTAATTAGATAAGTTTTCGGCGTAAGTTACCAGGCTAACATACTCACAATTGTGAGAGAGGCCTATTTTGTTGATTAAAAAATAACTCTTTAGTGTTACAAAAATTAATATAAGATCTAAAAATAACAACAACCTAATTCGGCGGTCTTATAGCATGGCGCAAAAATAATAATAATAAGCGACATTTTCATCGTTTTAAATAATTGCTTTATGCGTAATAAAGTAAGCCTGCGACAAGAAAATTAATATTTTCTTGTCGAAGGTCAGAGATCCATCACTTGTATTATCTTGTCGAGACGTGTGTATCTGTGTATCTCAGTCTGTCTGCAGCATCGTAGCTCAAAAACATGCAATTAATATTTTCTGACGATTTCTGAAGAATCAATATTCTGAAACAGCTGATCTTATTTTTATACTTTACGGCAAAATTTTATTGAAACAGATTTATGAGACGAGTGTGAATGGCCCAGCCGGTAGAGACCGACCTAGGCGAACGTATCACGACCACATCGGAGACGTTTTAAATAAGGCCAAGTCAAAAGTACCTATAACCGGCGAGCATGTATGAAGGCGCTCATGAAAATGGAAGAAGCGAAAGAGGTATGTCAGGATCGTAGCATATGGAAAGAAGTAGTCTCTGCCTACCACAACGGGAAAACGCGTGATTGTATGTATGTACTATCTGCGCCCCGCGGCTTTGCCCGCGTTTAATCCTGATTATAAACCTTCATCTTGAATCACTCTATCTATTGCTGAAAACTGCATTAAAATCCGTTGCGCAGTTTAAAAGATGTAAGCGTACAGACAGCAGGAACTACTTTGTTTCATACTATGTAAAGATAGGCCTTTGACCACTATATCGCCTGGTGGTAAGCGATGATGTGGTTGAAGAATCGATTTTGATTAAGTTTTATTTTGTTGAAAGGTTGACTTGGTCATGAGTATTCTTAATTCTAGTAATCGCTTAACAAACATAAAAAAACTGGCCATTTGCAAGTCGGACTCGCACTCGTAGGGTTCCGTACCACACTACAAATTTTTATAAGATCGAGCAAAAAATGCCACTATTATTTTTCGCGAGCAAAACATAATAATTAATAAACATTTTACTTCTTATAACGCCATCTAACGTCTAAACGGGTGCTAGGGATCGGCATTTCAATATAAAACCATCTATGGACGCTTAGGTAAAGCGGTCATAGATGGCGTTTTATTCAAATGCCGAAAAAAACACGTTTCTTGTATGGGGACCCCTTATTATTTTTAACTTTATTCTGTTTTTAGTATTTGTTGTTATAGCGGCTACAGAAATACATCATCTGTGAAAATTTCAACTGTCAACTATCGCGGTTCATGAGATACAGCCTGGTGACAGACAGACGGACAGACAGACAGACAGACGGACAGCGGAGTCTTAGTAATAGAGTCCCGTTTTACCCTTTGGGTATGGAACCCTAATAGACAGAAGAATTGACAACCTCTTCCATTTTGGATGTCGGTTGAAAATAACTAAGCGACTTAACTAATGTGTCCTTGTACTGTAAGGAAAAATATTATTTAACTTAAAATACCAATCATTATTCTGCGAATGTATTGTACGCCTGTTATCAGTGGAATGGTTAACTATAGGTTATCTCATATGTATAATATTATGTTGTTATAAATATATACACCACTATTTTGTCGACTATAATACATACATACCTAAAATCACAACCATTGCCCGTTGTGGTAGGCAGAGACTACTTCTTTTCACATGCTACGATCCTGACACACCTCTTTCGCTTCTTCCACTTTCATGAGCGCCTTCAGACATGCTCGCCGGTTATAGGTACTTTTGACTTGGCCTTTATTTAAAACGTCTCCGATGTGGTCGTGATAAGTTCGCCTACGTCGGTCTCTACCGGCTGGCCCATTCACACTCGTCTCATAAATCTGTTTCGTCAATCTTTCTTCATCCATCCTCTCTAGATGTCCTAACTATTTAAGCATCCCTTTCGGGAAAAAGGCGTGATTGTATGTATGTATGTATGTATGTATGTATATTATAATACTACTAGTAATACAAAGTCAAACTCACACTTAAAGCATTTATTAAATGAGCTACGAGGGAGAACGTTTTTGAGGGCCCGGTGGCGTAATCGGGAGAACGGTCGGCTTTGATGCCGCGGTACCGAGTTCAAACCGCCGTGCACCAATGGATTTTTCTATCGAAAAATTTATGTGCGCTTCTCACAGTGGCCCTCCGGTGAAGGAAAACATCGTTAAGAAACCAACAACCCCCGCATGGTGGTAGGACACTATCTAGTGTCCGCTTGGCCAGCTACCATCCTCAAGTTAGAAAATCTGTCACCAAACATCTAATGTGTTCCGGCAGCTATCCTTGAGAGCCAGTTCCCATTCTGGGCCTAGCGTGCTTACCATCTTCGACCGTAACATCACTTACCATCAGGTGAGATAGCGGTCAAACGTTAGCCTAAAAAGTATTTTTTTTAAATGGGCAGATTAAAAACATGCACTTAAGCACGTCTAATAAAAATAATAATAAAACATAATTTGCCATATCAATAGACCCAGACCTAGATCCAGAAAAATTTTGTTGAATCTCATTTAAAATTGTACTGTGGTACGGAACCCTACGTGTGCGATACTGACTCGCACTTTGCCAGTTTATTTTAGCGTAGTAGCACACGCCTGGTTTCCGCTAGAACTAAATATATGTTTTTAAACTTTGATTAAAATCGTTGTAAAACACCACACTTTCGCATTTTCAGAACGAGCAGAAAGAAAACGCTGAAGAGAGAAAACCAACGCACAATTTCTTAAATATCAACTATGGAACCTCTAATAGTCCTAGCTTTAGGAATATTAAATATTTTCGGCCAGTACCACAATTACGGGATCGATGTGCAGAAGAACCCTCATCTGAAGAATATCAGAGTGAGACGTAATGTGGAAACTCATCCATACGTCCTTGACAATAAGGAGTATAATGCTGGCAACGTACCTGAAGAAGTCACTGTGAAGTCCAAGGATTCCATTGAGAGGAAGAAGAGAGATAATTCGTATACAGCGGGTTATGATCAAGATGAGGCATATAAAGGACAGATAAACAGAAGACAAAAGCAAGCCCCGACTTATAACAGTCAAAACCCATCTTATAATAGTCAAACCCCGTCTTATACACGCCAATACCACACAACTAACAGCCAAAACCCATCTTACAACCGACAATATCCATCGTACAATAGTCAAAACCCATCTTATAATAGTCAAACCCCGTCTTATAACCGCCAATACCAGACAACTAACAGCCAAAACCCATCTTACAACCGACAATATCCATCGTACAATAGTCAAAACCTTTCTTATAACAGTCAAAATCCGTCTTACAACAGTCAAACCTCGTCTTACGACCGTCAAAAATCTTCATTAAACAGTCAAACCCCGTCATACAATCGTCAAACTCCATCTTACAACAGTCAAACCCAGTCTTACAACCGTCAAAACCCGTCATTAAACAGTCAAACTCCGTCATACAACCGTCGTAATCCGTCTTACAACAGTCAAGCCCCGTCTTACAATAACCAAAAGCCGTCATTAAATAGTCAAACCCCGTCATACAATCGTCAAAATCTATCTTACAACAGTCAAACCCAGTCTTACAACCGTCAAAACCCGTCATTAAACAGTCAAACTACGTCATACAACCGTCAAAATCCCTCTTACAACAGTCAAACCCAGTCTTACAACCGTCAAAACCCATCATTAAACAGTCAAACCACGTCATACAACCGTCAAAATCCGTCTTACAACAGTCAAACCCTATCTTATAATCGTCAAAACCCGTCTTACGACAGTCGAACGCCATCTTATAAGCGTCAAAACCCGTCTGACAACAGTCAAACCCCGTCTTATAATGTCCAAAACCCATCTTACTACAATCAAAATCCGTCTTACAACCATCAATATCCGACAACTAACAGTCAAAACCCGTCTTACAACCAACAATATCCGACAACTTACAGTCAAAACCCGTCTTACGACCGTCAAAACACATATACAACAAAAAATTACAACTTCGCGTATAACCGGGTAGACGATAATAACGATATAAATATTGTAAATAACGGTAATGGCCGAACTACTTACGTCAATGTCGATTCACTTCCTAGTAACGTTTATAATGAGGAACGGTATATTCACGGGAAACCACAAAATACTGCATATAATACATACACGCATACATATTCGTACACACCTAATAATAAAAACATTATATCGGTAAATAACGATAACGATGCCGATATTAGGGTTGTTAATAACGCTAATAGCCAATATACTTCAGTCATTGAGCAGACTATTAACGGTAAACCCCTAAATAATGCCAATGCAAACCCTAATCACAATACTAATACATATTCGCATACATATTCATACAAACCTAATAATAAAAACGATATTTTGGTAAATAACGATAGCGGTAACGATATTAGAATTGTTAATAACGCTAATGCGCGATTTACGTCTGTCATTGAAGGGAATAATGCCAATTCATACCCAAGTCGTAATAACAATAGAGACTATAGTTCAGTAGCTGTAAACCAAACGCCATCTACACAAACAAGCGAATATCATTATTCGAATAGAAGGAAACGGAGCTACATAACCAACAAAATGGCAGCCGCTGGCGCAAAAATCGAGGCTGCTTTTAATGCAATCTTCAATGGAGGCCACGAATCAAAAAACCGATACAAACATAGCGTTACTTATGATCAAAAATATAACAGTAACAATAATATAAATAACGGCAATAATTATGGATATAACGGAGCTAGCACTGAATATAACGGTATGACTAAAGGACATACTCAACAATATCAGAGCAACCAAAATGTATATCCAAAAAGAAATATGAACGATGCCGTTAATAAAAAGGTAAACACTCCAATGTACAGTCCGTATAAAACCACGAATAACGCAACAAAATACCTTTATAATGAAGATAACATTGACGTACATAATTCGAGCAATAGCGTTTATAACGCATATGATAACGGTTATAACGGTGCCGTTAATAACAGTAGTTATGCGTTAAATATAACATCTACGACGCCCAAAATTTTGTCAGTTGCCTTTATGACAAACTCTGGTTGTCCCTCATTATTTAAGTACATATCTATAATGGGGAAACCATTATGTGTGCCAAAAGATGAGGAATTTGATGATAAATAACCAGGCCTCGCGACTACAGACTATAACTTGTAAAACTTTTCTATGTGTTCATCCACTTAACCACACAAGTAAGGTAAATATTGTGTCTGGAGTGGGTTCACGTCAATAGTGCAATGGGTGGGGGATCGAACTCACGACCTCTCGATCGCCAGGCCGACGCTTTAGCCATTGGACTACTGCCGCTATTAAAAACTATCTGTGTACCAAATCTCATTAAAATCCGTTGGGCCGTTTTTGCGTTATTGACAAACATACATTTTTTTTAATTCATAAGTTTACTCGTATGTCAAATATTCTGTAAACTACCTTAATGATTACTTTGTGTTTTATTTAATCCAGCGGTTCACAAACTTTTTTGGAGGCGGAACCCTTTTGGAAAAACAAATGGTTTAATGTTATTGTTAAGAACGGTTGTACACTCACGGGTTTTTTTATCGGAATTGCTCCGACCAGTTTCGGACACGTTTGGTGTCCTTCTTCTGGGAGCCACGTCTACCGCAAGCTCCTCGCGCAACGAGCTTCGGCACGTAACTCCGTAACTCAGTTACGTGCCGAAGCTCTGGGAGCCACGTCTACCGCAAGCTCCTCGCGCAACGAGCTTCGGCACGTAACTGAGTTACGGAGTTAGGAGCTTGCGGTAGACGTGGCTCCCAGAAGAAGGACACCAAACGTGTCCGAAACTGGTCGGAGCAATTCCGATAAAAAAACCCGTGAGTGAACAACCGTTCTTAATAATAAAATTATGTAATCCTCACGATACATTTAATAATCCAACAAATGGCTTGTCATGGCGGGGGCACTGCTGTGCCTCCAAATATCTGACGGCGCCTTAAAGTAAACCTTGTTTTTAATTAGGTGCCTTACTTTCTATTCGTGATACTGCTCCTGCTGTTTTACCTATAATTATTTCAATTATTTTGCTCTTCAGATAAGCTAGCGTTTGACCACTATTTCACCTGTTGGTAAGTGATGATGCGGTCGAGGATGGTAGAACGCTAGGCCTAGAATGGGAACTGGCTCTCAAGGATAGCTTCTAGAACACATTAGATGTTTTGGCGATAGATTTTCCAACTTGAGGGTGGTAGCTGACCAGGCGGGCACTAGATAGATAGTATCCTGCCACCATGCAATTTTGTCAAGAATAAGTCGATTTGTTAAAAATGTATTCTCCAGTAGTGTTATTAGGCAGCGATTAGAACATGAGCATAGAGTACCCCTTTATAGTCCCTTTAGAGTCTCTACAAAAGCTTTGCGGAGCCTTAGGGCTACGCGGAGCACACTTTGAGTATAGCTGATTAATCAACGTATTTGAGCTGATCTGACGATGGAGTCAGGGGTTTACTTTCTAATTAAAGCATGTTCTATTAGTTTTTAACTAAAAATTAATATGAACGGCATCAATGTTCAAGACGCCTTTGAATTGAACATTTTAACCAAGTATTCAAACTTTTTATACAAATTTAAATTGAAACCTATAGTTTGGTTCGTTCACTTCATAACAGCGTAGTATCATATCCTTAGGTGTATGTTTGTATACTAGAAAGGATCATTCAATTAATTCGAAAGTAATCCTGAATTTTGGATGTCGTTTATGAGTCCGTCAGTGTATTAACAGAGTATTAAATTATAGACTCTAGATTTTATAAGACCACTCCAAAATATGTTGGTTACCTCTAGGACTGGCATGAAGGTCAGTGACCGTTTTTAAGCTTGTCCTAAAAATAGATTTTAGTAGTTTATAAGTATTATATGAATTTGTTTTGTACTTTTAGAACAGAAAGTTTTTTAATACTGTGTTTTCGATTTCAGATTTGAATAAAATGTACTTCAAAAGTATTTTTGTTGTTTTCTTGCCTAATTTTAATTTGCTACTAATGACGAAAATGTCAATATTCTAACTATCACGGCTCATGAGATACAGCCTGGAGACAGACGGACAGACAGACAGACGGACAGCGGAGACTCAGTAATAGGGTAGTATAATATAGGGTTCCGTTGGTACCCTTTGGGTTCGGAACCCTAAAATGCTGAAACCTTTGAATTGATTTTTAAAATTAAGTTTGCTATTTTATGAACAAAAGCTAACGTTTCCCGACTGCTTTTTGTCTTAACTATCTCAACAGTATATTTTTAGATTTTTTTCATATAGAGTAAAATACACTATTGAGGTTGATCCTTCGGATTACCATTTCGGAGTTGTCTTCCTGTACTCCATGCACGTTAGTATATATGATGATGAATGTACTCAGGAATATTATGTTTCTTTGAAGTGTCACACACTTAATATTTTTTTGTAAATTGTTAAACACAATCCAAAATTTCATCGTACCGACGGGATTCGAACCCGCACCCCCGGATTACACGTCCAGGTGCTCTGCCAATTAAGCCACGGTTCGATCCATCGATACGACGAAATTTTATAAGTAGTAGTAATAATAAGTAGTCATAGATGGCGCCACCAATGCATAATTGGGTTAACAAATGCAATCCACTAATTTCGTCGTATCGATGGATCGAACCATGTACTCAGGAGTTTTGGAAGGAACGTAAAATAGTGTGTGTGCTCTCATTGTATATTTCCCTAAAACTTGTAATATAATAAATGTGGATTATAAACCATTGGGTGAATGTGTGCGAGTGTAGGCAAAAAGCAGAATGTTGAAAAACATGCTATTTGCGTGAGCACCATAATTCCACTGAAAATCTTCAGTAAAGTTCACATCTTCATTATCACAGCAAATCGCTTCGTTCGGGTAGATGGTATTTCCACCATAAATCGGTGGCGCCTTCTAGTGTCTCTGGATGTCCGATTATAAAATGGGGATGGTGGAATTCTCAAAAAAATTAAGAATTTTAATACTTGTAACCGGCTTAATATATAATACCTATCGTGTGCTACGTTTATATACATTTTCAGGAAATGTAACTGCGTTACAAAATTTATGGATCATTTTTTTAACGCAGTCGCACAAAAGTCGTGTCCAAGCAGGCGGGGTAAAAGTCGTGTCCAGCGCGTCATTAGTCAGACAATTGTCTTGTTTGACTCTACTGTCATAACAGACATTGCAGCATATGCGCGATTGGTTCGCGCTTTCGTTCCGAATTTAAATCAATCTCCAAGCCTACGAAGAAATTTGGCTCCAAGCCAATCATTAGTAACTTCGAAAGTGATTCTTATTTTGAATCTACGTCGTTTTGGTTTGAAGGAGAGCCACTTTTTGTGTGGAATTTGTTCTGAATTAGACTTCCTGACTTATGTTTTATCCGTAGATCGTGTAGAGCCTAAAATTAAAAAAAATGTACTCACTGGGAGGTCTGAGTTGCTGGGGGTGTTCCACTAAGCAGGTGATGGCAGCTTCGTTAAGGTTTTCCAGTATATCGTCCGGTCCCACGTTGCATGCGGTCACGCGGTCACAGGCGGCGCGCGCGTCCGCCGCGGTGGGATCGCGACGTTTGGCTTCACGCTCCTCCGGTGTCATTAGGATTACACTGTCCCACCTACACATACATACAAAAGTAGAGTTACTGAAATGAAATAAAATATTTAATTTTGCATGAAGCATGGTACAATTTGATGACGACAATACAATGATGTTCATCAAATTTCACCAAAATCTGGCTTGCAATTTTGTACAGCGTTATCAATCAACTGTATATAATTTATATCGTTTAAAAAACTAAAAGAACCGACTTCAAACGTCGCGCTAGTCAAAGTAGCCAGTAGATGTAGTAACTATTACACAATCTGTGCCAGTAGTTAGTAGTAAGTCGTCGAAATAAGTAAATGCGTCGTAATACAAATGTTGATATATTAAAAACGGCTCGGCCGATTTCGTTAAAATTTAAATGGGAACACCTGTGAAGGGTACCCTTTGAAAAAAAAAACAGAATTTTCCAAATCGGTCCAGGCATCTTCGAGTAATCGGTAAACAAACATAAAAAATAAAATTAAAAAAAAGGTTCCGACGAATTGAGAACCTCCTACTTTTTTTGAAGTCGTTTAAAAATAGGTGAATTTATTTTTAGGCTTCTGTACCTCTATAGGAAAAAACAGGAACCCTTATAAGATTACTTTGTTGTCCGTCTGTCAAGAACCTTTGTCTCAGAAACGCGTAGAAGTTCAAGTTGACAGTTACATCAAATACTCCGGTTTAAGGTATCATTCAGCTGTGAAAAGAATTTAACTTGTAAGTCAACGCGATCAAAAGATATAACTGTTTATGTCGCTTAAAATTATTACTTACTTAAATTTTTAATTACAGTTTCTTAAATTCTTAAAGAGTTTTAAAATGTAAGTAAAAACATTAAAATGTAAATTTTTATTTTACAAGGGAATTAAAAGCTATATGGTACTTCTCGTTGACAACGAAATCATGAAATTTGGCAACAAACAAGGTCTTGCAGCACTTATTAAGGAAAAAATCTAAAAACCATAAATATAAATTGTTAAACACAATCCAAAATTTCATCGTACCGACGGGACTCGAACCCGCACCCCCCGGATTACACGTCCAGGTGCTCTGCCAATTAAGCCACGGTTCGATACATCGATACGACGAAATTAGTGGATTGCATTTGTTAACCCAATTATGCATTGGTGGCGCCATCTATGACTACTTATTACGTAAGTTAATCATTCGGAAGAAATCATTACAGTTTTCAAATCCGACGAGAGATGTTGCACAATTTACAAAAATATAAAGTGTGAGACACTTCAAAGAAACATAATATTTAACCATAAATATGTACTTTATAATAACAGAAAAAAGGCGAATTTCCTATTACAATCTTATTATTTGCGTTTGATGCATCTATTGTGTCTAAGCATCAGTCTAGGGTAGTTTAAAAATAAGTACGATACTTTTTTTTATATCTTATAGGCTAGCGTTTAACCACTATCTCACCTGTTGATAAGTGATGATGCGGTCGAAGTTGGTAAGCACGCTAGGCCTAGAATGAGAACTGGCTCTCAAGGATAGCTGCCGGAACTTATCAAATGTATGGCGACAGTTTTTCTATTTTGAGGGTAGTAGCTGGCCAAGCGGACACTAGATAGTGTCCTACCACCATGCGGGGGTTGTTGGTTTCTTAACGATGTTTTTCCTTCACCGGAGGGCCACTGTAAAAAGCGCATATTTCGCTAGAAAAATCCATTGGTGCACGGAGGGGATTGAACTCGGTTCATCTAGCATTAAAGCCGACCATTCTTCCACTACACCGCTAGGCCCTCACAATGGGTACGGGATCTGCGGGTAAAGCCGCGAAGCGCTGCTAGTTAGATACATACCATTCAATATCTGGCACCCTATCTTCCCCCGGCGCGTCGGCGGAAAGTAAAGCAAGCTTTGTGGCCGATGAGATTCCAGTCTTGCGGGCTATCTGAGATATCTCGTTCTGGAGTTTCTCTAACTGTGCCTGGAATATAAAATATAAAGCTATTTTCAGCACATCTGTTCTAATAAAACTTGCCAAGTGCGAGTCAGACTTTTGTCCCGCACACGGAGGGGCCCGAACGCCATCTTACGAACTTCTAACACCAACTAAGTGAACTTTAACACAAAGGTGCTAGTAATTATTAATAAGGTAAACAATCGTTCATAGATGGCGCTATAGTAAAAACACCTTTTTTGTATGGGGACCCACTTTAATTTTTAACTTTGTTCTGTTCTTAGTATTTGTTGTTATAGCGGCAACAGAAATACATCATCTGTTAAAATTTCAACCTTCAACTATCACGGTTCATGGGATACAGTCTGGTGACTGACGTACAGACAGACAGACAGACGGACAGCGGAGTCTCAATAATAGGGTTCCCTTGGTACCCTTAGGGTTCGGATCCCTAAAAGTGCATTTACGAAGCCTATATACATTGTTCGAAAGTTAAAAATTACGTACCATACAACGGAGCGTGCGTATCCTTTACGGTTTTTTTAATTTCCGTAAAACCTACATAAGAATTCCACCAGAGTTTCTTCATATTGCGAGAATAAATAAGCTGAATGTTAGACCCTACTTGAAAACGCTTTTGCTTAATACATTTGTCTCACTTTAATACTAAAGAGTAAATGAGACGAAAGATGTAGTTCTAAGTTTTAACACACATGGCATCATTTGCTAATTCGCGCCAATTTCATATTAGAAACGTCAAAGATTGTTTCGAATTTGTGATTATTTCATTTATGATTGTTTTATTACCAAATACCAATTGAAGTGTTTTCTCGAAAATATACTGAAAAACGTTGTATGACACACGTGCGGATATTGGTTTAAACAAACTCGTAAACTATGGTAAATCCTCGAACAGGCCTCCGTCACTCGCCCATAGCGATTTATACCTAAACCACAGAATAATGAATAGTACAAGTACAGAAATTGCACTCCCTGAGTGCAAAAAGGCGAGATTAAACCTAGTTACAACGTCGGTAACGTTCAAAATGCGCTTCACGCCTCGAGTGCGACCTTGAATTTGCGTCAGGGTATCAACTAATAGTAACTATGAACCGCGTGTTGCGCACAGTGAAATGCACCGTAAGTCCGCACAGCGAGAGTCTGAATAACTCGGTCAACTCGCGGCCTCTCCTATAGGGTTGAATGTTATAAGATAACTTATTGAAGCCTTTAATTGGTAGCAGAATACTTTAAGGTAGAACAATGTAATGAGTATATTTAAAGTGCTACATCCATGTTTAATGTCGAGGTAGGATAAAAGTACTACAGTTATACTTTAATTAAGATAGTTTATGTGATAGTTTTTAATTAAGATAGTTAAAACTAAAACAACCGACTTCCATGCCGCGCGAGTCAGTTTCGGTTGCAAGTTTGAGACGTTTATCGTCATATCTCTGGAGACCCTCATCAGATCTCGACGAAATTACAATGGTACCATATTTACCTCGGCAACGAACTCTACCGATTTAAAAAAAAATCATTCAAATCGGTTCACAATTGACGGAGTAATCGCGTAACATACACACAAAGACGAATTAAGAACCTCCTTCTGTTTGGAAAGTCGGTAGAAAATAATGTTCTACGTTCAATTGAAAATGAGTATGTAAAAACGTATAAGTATGTATAAACGTATGCTACGCAATGCTTTGTAGCCCTTCGTTTAGACATACTGAATAATATTTTTGTATGTTTATATCGTAAGCAAGGAATATAATAATGAGGGAGGTACAAGTAAGGCGCGCGGCCGATCGAGAGCGCGCGTGACACTTAACTGACTGAACCCGAGAGGGTGCGCGGAGGTACTTGTAGTTTCATAGCTACAGCGCGGAGTGCGACAGGCCTGCCTAAACTTTCGTCAACGCCGGCGGTACTATCTGCCAGTCGGTTGTCACTGCTCACGCGCGCGCAACGTATATTATTATTCTAATGACGGGATAACTGCGCATTCGTATTCTATCTTAGAAATGATTTAAGTTTTTCATAGTCATTTTGCGGGTTTGAAAAAAAACAAGCACAATATGTTTCATTTTCTATGCTACCGATACTAAAATGACAAGACGGCGTAAAAGTCACTTTTCCGACATAAAATTCGACTCTTAGTTAGGAACTTTGATGTAATTTTGTGAGGTAAATAAAAATAATTCGTAAACTTTTTTTTTTAGATTATTGAGTCAACCTTTTACTGTATCGGGGCGCGCCGGTACATCGCGCGCTGAACAAAGTAATAACAACGCTAGGTCGAGCGCCTTAGACACATTTTTGCTTGTGTTGTCTGAAATAAACGTTGGTACTGTGTTTTTGTAGGGGAGTGAAGTATCTGTTACGTAGTAACTATTATATAATCTGTGCCTCGACTTCGACTAGGGCTTACATTCGTCTACTCGTTTGTAAAAACCAACTTACCGCACTAGTATCACTATTTAGGAATCTAGATCGAAATTGTATGACAGATGCCGAAGATATGAAATTATTTGAAGACCTTATATTATGTAAAGTGTGAGACACTTCAAAGAAACATAATATTTGATTTACGCAGTGCAACATCTCTCGTCGGATTTGAAAACTGTAATGATTTCTTCCGAATGATTAACTTACGTAATAAGTAGTCATAGATGGCGCCACCAATGCATAATTGGGTTAACAAATGCAATCCACTAACTTCGTCGTATCGATGTATCGAACCGTGGCTTAATTGGCAGAGCACCTGGACGTGTAATCCGGGGGGTGCGGGTTCGAGTCCCGTCGGTACGATGAAATTTTGGATTGTGTTTAACAATTTACAAAAATGTAAAGTGTGAGACACTTCAAAGAAACATAATATTTGAACTTATATGAGATACACATATTGGTACCAGGCGTGAGCACTCTTGAAAAACAACCAATCTTTTTCCTTACCTCTAAATAAATGGATAGGATAATAATAATAAAATAAATAGGATCACTTTGTGGTCCATCTATCAGAAAAGACCCTTTTTCTCAGGAACGCAAAAGGGTATCAAGTTGAAACTTGAAATAAATACTTGTCTGCGAAACTCGTAAGTCAACGCGATCATAATTAAGATAGTTTAAAAACTAAAACAACCGACTTCAATGCCCCGCGAGTTAATTTCAGTAGCAAGTTTGAGACGTTTATCGTCACATCTCTGGAGATACTAATCAGATCTCGATGAAATTACAACGGGACCACCTCGGAAACGTACCCTACCAACTAAAAAAAGAATCATTCAAATCGGTTTGACAATTGACGGAGTAATCGCGTAACATACATACAAAAAAAAACAGGCGAATTGAGAACCTCCTTTCTTTTGGAAGTCGGTTGAAAAGATATGCTAGTTTATGTCGTATATTTTGGGATTTCACAAGGGCATCAAAACCTATAGGGTACTTCCCGTTGACCTAGAATCATGAAATTGGGTAAGAAGCAAGGTCTTGAAGCACTTATAGGAGCAATATACTGTAAATATGTATAGTTACCTTAACCCTCTGCCGCTCAGCCATCTGAGTGAACTTCCCCGGCTCATTGAACCTGAGCGGTCGTCGTCCCCGCACGGCCGGCTTGGTTCCGACACGGGGGTCCTGCCACGAGGCTGAGGTGGTAGCCTCCGTGCTCGTGTCTCCCGACAGCTGCGCCTTGAACTCCTCGCGACGCTTCGCACGAATATTCGCCTGGAATGAGGAGACATTTGGTGGTGCACTGTAGGGTTTGGTCTTGGGGCCGGTTTTGTTGCTTATGTATATACATTACAATACAAGCGTAAATAGCCCAATGGTTAGTTTGCGTTCGATTCTCACTGACAACTGCGTTTGGAACCTATGCAACGCTTCGCGCGAATGTCGCCTGGAATATGGAGAAATTTGGTGGTACACTGTAGGGTTTGGTCTTGGGGCCGGTTTTGTTGCTTATGTATATATAACTAGCTTCGTCCCGCGGCTTTGCCCGCGTTTAATCCTGGTTATAAACCTTTCTGGTGAATTAGTCTATCTATCGATGATAACTGCATCACAATCCGTTACGTAGTTTAAAAGATCTAAGGGCACAGACGGGGGCACTTTGCTTTAAACTGTGTAAATATCACAATACAAGCGGCAATAGTCCAGTGGCACTTTGACGTGAACCCACTCCAGACACAAGGATATTAAGCTTAGTTGGAGGCATATTTGCTTGTGTCTGAAGTGGGTTCACGTCAATAGTGCAATGCGTAGAGATTGAACTCACGACCTCTCGATCGCCAGTCCAACGCCTTCAGCCATTGAGCTATTGCCGCTTGACTACTAGTTATGTGCAGCAGAAATTGCTAGTAAGCCTTTAAAAAATAAAACTGGCCAAGTGCGAGTGAGCATTGCGTCTCTTGTCGCACACTTAGGGAGGGTTCCGTACAATACGAAACATAACAAAGTTTCAACCTCATATATTTGATTAATTGATATTACCAAGAATATTTGGTTTGGTCGCGATCTAGAAAGACGGGGCGCTCGTTTACTAGCGCCATCTATGTCATTTTGCCGAAACTAATAAGATAGATGGCGTTTAAAAACACGTTTTTTGTATGGGGACCCCCTTTAATTTTTAACTTTATTTTGTTTTTAGTATTTGTTGTTCTAGCGGCAACAGAAATACATCATCTGTGAAAATTTCAACTGTCTAACTATCACGGTTAATGAGCTATAGCCTGGTGACAGACGGACGGACAGACAGACAGACAGACAGACAGACGGACAGCGGAGTCTTAGTAATAGGGTCCCATTTTACCCTTTGGGTACGGAACCCTAAAAACACTTATAGTTAAGGGGTAAAACCACTGTGAACAATGTAAAGTACTTACTTTGAGTGTTGGAGTGACAAGTGAGAGTTGAACTCTACGGCCGCTCGTGTCTATGGTCCTACCTTCGCGGTCCAAGATGAGGGGCGCAGGCCCCGTGCCCACCGCTTGTAGGGCTCCGCCTGGGGACCACAGGTGCTATATATTAGTATATATATTTTTTTTTTCTTTATAAAAGATTACTCGCAATGCGGGTTACACATTACTAGTATTCTTGTTAGCCCTTATCATTATTATATTAACCATAGGTAGGAACATATTTATGGACCGTTTACAAAATTTCTTTCACTAATGAAAAGCTACATTATCAACGAGTAACTTAAGTTATAATATATCCCTGGATTTTCTCGGGAATGGACACTACGCGGGTGAAATCGCGGGGCATAGCTAGTTTATTTCATATCTGAGTACTCACCAGCCAGTTTCCTCTGTATCCTGGCCTGAAGCTCGGCTATTTTCTGCTGCTTCTCCAACTCTTCAGCTGATATCGCTGAAAAATAATAAAAGATATATTACAAATGGTTTTTTTTTTGTAATTTACAATACAATACAACACAACAAGATCATTACAAGTCTAGCCATTAGGTTATTGTCGCTTATTACTTATTATGACATAAAAGCTCAAGCAAGAAACCTAAGTATTACATACAAGTAAGTATTACTAAGAAAGAAGATCATGTTCATAAAAGAAATGTTTCACCAAACCTGGTTTAGTAAAGTGTTGAGGTTTAATACCCCCGGATAGTTTGACGGGAGGTCCGTCACCGCCCTTGATGGCGAGCAGCGACCGTTTACGTTCCTCTATCTCTTTCTGAGCGTTGGCCATCATCAACTGAAATCAAAGACATATCATTATAATTAAAGATCGTTTAAAAAACTAAAAGAACCGACTTCAAACGTCGCGCTAGTCAAAGTAGCCAGTAGACGCAGTAAGTATTACATAATCTGTGCCAGTAGTGAGTAGTAAGTCGTCGAGATAAGTAAATGCGTCGTTATACAAATATTGATATATTAAGAACGGCTCGGCCGATTTCGTTAAAATCTAAATGGGACCACCGCCTGGGAAGGGTACCCATTGAAACAAAAAAAGAATTTTCCAAATCGGTTCAGGCATCATCGAGTAATCGGTAAACATACATAAAAAAAAAGTTCCGACGAATTGAGAACCTCCTCCTTTTTTGTGAAGTCGGTTAATAATGACTGTGCACTACTGGCTGAAAGAGACAGACTTGCACGGAGTTTGTCTCTTTCTTTTGTATGGGCCACATATAAGTACATCTATACATAATAGCATTGGCAGGTTGTTAGACAAGGACACACTACCATCTAGGTTCCTTTTGTTTGGGCCGTTATGATGTACATAGGAATTACAACCTTATGTTTTAGAGTATACAAATTAAATTGAATTTGTCAAAAATCTGCTGTGCACACCTGCATATATAGTACAAATACGCCCATGACTAAAATAGAATAGAACAGAATATAATAGTAATAGTACATAGCAGGGTAACTATGGTCGTAATACGTAGTATTATCATCTTTTCCACGGTAATATAATAAACAGTATTCTGGGTCGGAACGCGCGTCATGCCTACGCGCCTCGAGTTCGGTACACACTCGGTACACAGCTCACGATAAATGTGGTTGCGCCGCAGTGACGAACGAACCGTGTGAAGGTACAGTCGTGTAATGACGGTTTAAACAGTAAGCGTGCGAATTGTGAATATTTGATTGATTGAGAATATATATATATAAAAATTATCAATAATAAAATCAAAATCGGTTCATCCGCTTGGGTGCTAAGATGCTACACACAGACACACAGATACACACGTTAAGCGTATATTACCTCTACTTTTTGCGTCGGGGAACGCCGTAAGGTTACGGCGGCAGATGTTCTCCTTGGTGGTAAGCTACTTTTTGGTAGATTTAATGATCCCACTACCTCTGTACGAAAACCCAGGATTCATGAATGCACATAAAACTTTCATTGGTAGGTAGCTAGGATTATAGTTATAAATAAAACTAGCTAGGATTAGCCAACGACCGTCGGGTCAGATCAGGGTAACTATCCTTTACGCTAAAGGGCCGTCCAATATCACTACGTAAGTATTATAAAACAAAGTCCCTCACTGCGTCTGTCTGTCTGTCTGTCTGTTCGCAATTATCTCAATATCTACTGATCGGAATATCAAGCGGTTTTCACCAATAGCCAGTGTTAATGAGGAAGGTTTAGGTGCATATTTCTTTAAGGTTTTGTGTAAATTTGTTCAAATATGACGACGATTGTTAAAGATTTATTTATGATGTAACAAACTAATGCAAATTTTGTAGGCATATATGTTCTGCCCGTGCGAAACCGGGGCGGGCTGCTAGTAAATAAATAAAAGGAGTGAAAAAAGTGAAACA
Organism: Cabera pusaria; assembly: GCA_954871355.1. Lineage (NCBI taxonomy): Eukaryota > Metazoa > Arthropoda > Insecta > Lepidoptera > Geometridae > Cabera > Cabera pusaria. The sequence continues at coordinate 14,976,581 of OX940913.1, read as the reverse complement.
CGAGTGACCTATGGTCTACGCTTGTGTTAAAAATAGACTAGTATTTAGATAGTTTCCTAGGCTAGACTATCTACTTACCTTTGTATTATATTATTGAATTCGACAAAATAGCGTTATAAAGTCATTAAGAGAGTAATAAACGGCAGGTACCGTAATAAGATTTACATTGTAATTTACTTTTCGAGTAAGATATGGAAGAATATAAAATATGGACTGTCATATTTTCACAACGAATTTAATTTTATTAAATAAAATATATAATATTACAATCACAAAAAACTAGAAAAATCGTCAAGTAAGTAGGTAGATGCCGCGCGGCTTTAGCTTTTGATCTCGAGGACGCCGAGTCACAATACTGTATTATAATATTACCGTGTGTTTTCTATGCTATGGCACGATAATATTTTACCGTAGCTATGGTGTTAAATACCTTACTAAAATAAATATGTAAGTATATAATTATTTTTTACGTACGATGAAATTTTGGATTGTGTTTAACAATTTACAAAAGTAGAAAGTGTGAGACACTTCAAAGAAACATAATATTTTTTAAAGCTTTAAAAGCTTACTAGCAATGTGTGATGCACTTTACTACTAGTTTTCAACCGACTTACAAAAAGAAGGAGGTTCTCAATTCGTTTGTATTTTTTTCTTCTTTATTTTGTGTATGTTACGCGATTACTTCGTCAATTGTGAACCGATTGGAATGGTTCTTTTCGTTTGTAATCGGTAGGGTACGTTTCCGAGGTACGTTTTCCATTGTAATTTCATCGAGATCTGAAAAGTATCTCAAGAGATATGACGATAAACGTCTCAAACTTGCAACTGAAATTGACTTGCGGGGCACTGAAGTCGGTTGTTTTAGTTTTTTAACTATCTTAATTATGTTAACTAAGCTAAATATGCTTGTGTCTGAAATGGGTTCACGTCAATAGTGCAATGGGTGGGGATCGAACTCACGACCTCTCGGCAGGCCAACGCCTTAGCCATTGAGCTATTGCAGCTTTAGATTATCTTTATTTTCAACGTACTTCCAAAAGGAGCGGGTTCTCAATTCGTCTGTTTGTTTGTGTGTATGTTACGCGATTACTCTGTCAATTGTGAACCGATTCGAATGATTCTTTTTTCAATTGGTAGGGTCCATTTCCAAGTTGGTCCTATTGTAATTCCATCGAGATCTGATAAGTATCTCCAGAGATATGACGATACATGTTGAATGTTGTGGATCAACCTTTATTTTGGGTAATCTGTAATAGGTTATGTAGTCTGTGGTATTTTTGCTGTACTTACATAGTCTGTGAATTAAAGTTATTGTGAAAAGTAATGGCTTACGTAGTATTTATATTCTCTTTGAGTAATGGCTACTAGCCGGTGTTTTTTCTGTTCCGACTTCCGATATAAATCGATATTCATCATCCTATAACCTGCTTATTGGTAATAAATTAGAAAACGACCGACGCCAATATAAACGCCGGTCAATACACGTCTCAAACTAATCTTAATAATAATAATAATCTTAATCGAGTAGTATCTTTAAAAAAATAAAAAAATCTTGAAACTGAAACTGACTCGCGCGGCATGGGATCAGCTGTTTTAGTTTTTAAGCTATTTTAATTATGCTACACTAGTTGATGACCGACTTGTACGAGGCACTCTGGATATCGACTTTAAAGCCGAGAGATTCCGATTGATGAAGTCTACGCTCCTACTCCAAACCGCTGTTGGGTCCGAAACATTCCAATTAAAATTGGAAAATCGATTCGCTACCTTGGAAACCACAGATGACGTAAACCAGAAACTCGAAGAAGTGGTGGAAATCCTCAGGGATGAAGGGACGAAGTTTTGCGAAAGCAAGCGTACGGGCAAAAAGTCCAAACTCTCGGCAGAAACACTTCGGCTAATGGAAGAGAGACGAACAGACCCTTTGTCAGCTTTGTCAACTAACCTGGCGCGCAACAAATCCATAAAGAAGCTGGTACGACGCGACCTCCGATCCTCTAACACGCTCTTGATTAAAGAATCAATTGAGCAGAATCGGGGGTCGAAAGTGTTCGTCCAGCCTCTGGGTAGAAGCCACCTCACAAAGCTGACAACGTCAACCGGGAACGTCGTCGCATCCAAGCCGGAGATTCTGTCGGAAGTTGAAGACTTCTACGGCAAGCTCTACGCATCGCATGCTTCAAGGCTCGAACCCGATACTGAGGATTCTAGAGCCACCTTAACCCGCCACTTCACAGAAGATCTGCCCGAAATTAGCCGAGACGAAATCGTGATGGCCCTTAAACAACTCAAAAATGGAAAAGCCCCAGGAGAAGACGGAATCACAACGGAGCTTTTAAAAGCCGGAGGAGCTCCAGCAGTTCAACAGCTTCAGCAGCTATTTAATTCCGTTCTTTTTTACTGGGAGAACTCCACAGGCATGGAACAGAAGCATGGCGGTTTTGTTTTTCAAAAAAGGAGACAAAACCCTATTGAAAAACTATCGCCCGATTTCGCTTCTGTGCCATGTCTACAAGCTGTTTTCAAGGTTCATCACGAACCGTCTTGCGCGAAGACTCGACGAGTTTCAACCTCCGGAACAGGCCGGGTTTCGAAGCGGTTACGGCACCATAGACCACATCCATACGGTGCGGCAGATTGTACAGAAGACCGAAGAGTATAATCGGCCCCTGTGCTTAGCATTTGTGGACTATGAGAAGGCCTTTGACTCAATCGAAACCTGGTCTGTTCTCGAGTCCTTGCAGCGTTGCCAAGTCGACTGGCGATATATCGAAGTGATGAGATGTCTATATAATGCCGCAACGATGACTGTACAAGTACAGAACCAGCGAACTAAACATGTCCACCTGCGTCGAGGAGTGAGACAGGGGGACGTCATATCCCCGAAACTGTTCACTAACGCCTTGGAGGATATGTTTAAGACGCTGGACTGGAAAGATCGTGGCATTAACATCAACGGCAGGTACATCTCTCACTTACGATTCGCAGATGACATCGTCATTATGGCAGAGACGCTGCAGGACCTACAAAGGATGTTGAATGGCCTAGCTGATTCTTCTCGTAGCATCGGTCTCCGGATGAATTTGGACAAAACCAAAGTCATGACTTTGGTACATGTACAACGAGCACGTTGTTCCGGAACCGATTGCCGTAGATGGAATCCCACTCGAAGTTGTCACTAAGTATGTTTACCTAGGGCAAACGCTCCAACTAGGCAAACATAACTTCGAGAAGGAAATCCAGAGAAGAATTCAGCTGGGCTGGGCAGCATTCGGAAAACTCCGTCGAGTCTTCTCGTCGCCTATACCACAGTGTCTAAAGACAAAAGTCTTTAACCAGTGCGTCCTACCTGTGATGACATACGGAGCCGAGACGTGGACACTCACAGTCCGACTGGTCCACCAGTTTAAAGTCGCTCAGCGAGCTATGGAGAGAGCTATGCTCGGTATTTCTCTGCGGGATCGAATCCGGAACGAAGTAATTCGCCAGAGAACTAAAGTTATCGACATAGCTCAACGGATTAGCAAGCTGAAGTGGCAGTGGGCTGGTCATATCTGCCGCAGGACTGATAACCGTTGGGGCAGACTTGTCCTAGAGTGGAGACCGCGAATCGGCAAACGTAGCGTAGGACGTCCTGTGACCAGGTGGAGCGACGACATACGCAAAGCGGTGGGCAGTGACTGGAAGAGAAGAGCCGAAGATCGGGCTCAGTGGCGCATCTTGGGAGAGGCCTATGTCCAGCAGTGGACTGATACAGGCTGATGATGATGATGATGATGAGACTAGTTGATACCCGCGATTTCGTTCATGTACAGTCCCACAAGTATAACTTGGCGGTGGTGGTTTTTGGAACTAATTCCGCTCTCTTGAAACTGTGAGTTTGACGTTTGAGAGATTACCGCGACATTATTGTTGATAAATCTGCTACATTAAAATAGTTCAATAATGCCAAAAGTAATTAAAAGTGGTTTAAGAGAAACTGTTATCAAAGTACAAAGTAAAAGCACAGTGGCGTACAGGCACGCCAAGTTATATTTGCTGGACTGTACACCATGAATTTAGTAGCCTATGTTCATCCTCATGCAGTAGTTTTTTTTTTAATATTATGGTGGAAAAACAAGCAGACCTGCCAGCAAGCCTGATGGAAAGCGGTTACCGTCGCCTATGGACAACTGCAACACCATGAGTGCTGTTGATGCGTTGCCGACTTTTAAGCAGTTTATGGATACCCTTTTTAACCGACTTCAAAAAAAGGAGGAGGTTTCTCAATTCGACCGTATATATATATTTTTTTTTTGTTTGTTCGCAGATAACTTCGTCATTTATGAACCGCTTTTGATTATTATTTTTTTGTTCGAAAGGAGATATCCCAAGTGTGGTACCATGGTAATTTTATTGAGGTCTGATAAGTATCTCCAGAGATATTGAGGTAAACATCTCAAAATTGGTACTGAAAATGAATAGCGCGGCATTGAAGTCGGTTCTTTTTTAGTTTTTAAACAATATTATTAAAAGATCCATCCTAAAGCTAGGCGGGAATATCGTGGCGGGCAGTACCCCTAGTACGAGTTTTCATCGTAAACGCTTTTGACACATCTCACATAGTTTTCGACTTATTCTGGCTCTCTGATTGGTACTAGAGGCGCTGTACTGTTTTTCATACAAAATTTATTTGATATACGATATCGAATTTGGTATGAAAACTCATACTAAGGTTACAGGTCATCATCTTAAGTATATGTATGTCAGTGCGAGACAACCAAGTCTGTAAGATGCGAGGCTGAGCCTTTTCAGGATTCCGAGCAGTATAATAAAAGATTGGTAATTGTGGAATCAGGTCAAAAAGCTCTTCAGAGCATTCTTCATTATAGAGACGGTAAAAGATGGTCAATGCACCAACATCTCTACGGAGGCTGAGTGGCTCCAATTTTTGAAAGAGCTCGGGAATGCCTACAATTCTAGTGGCTCTTCCCTGTAAAGAGTCAAGTGGCGGAAGCTGGTAGTTCAGTAAAGTATCTCCTTGTTAAATTTCAGTAAGATTGGATCGTCCGTTTATGTGTGATTAGGTAACAAACAGACAAAGTTACAAACGTTTTTATAATAATATAGTATATAGAATATGGATTTCTATATTACCTTAATCCTATCAGCACTGAGCACAGAAATCTTGTTTCCAATGGAGTCAACATCCTCGGCCTGAGTCGAGGGTGCTTCGGAACCGTTGGCTTTCTTGCCTTCTTCCTTCTCGCGTTTATCATCACGTTTCTCTTCACGATCTTTGTCTTCGTGACGAGATCTTTAAAAAAAAAGGTAAAGTCAAAAGTCAAAGCATTTATTCAGTACGTATGGGCAAATTCAAAATCTGCACTTACTCACATCAAATAACATTAAATAGATCATATCAGTACTAATTATTCCAAATATAAAACAAGTAATATTTTAAAAAACGTTTTTAAACACAAGCTTTTCGGAGGTTTTTCCTCTAAGGTATAAAACATGCAGCGATTTAAGAGACAGGTAAATAGACTCCCTCTATGCAAAAGTTAGGAAAAGCATGTGCAATACCACTTGTGTTGCAGGTGTTTATAGGTGGCGGTGACCACTTTCGATCAGGTGAGCCGCTTGCTTGTTTGTCAACATTGACATAAAAAAATTGTTCAGTAATTTTTGAGTGAATTATAACAGACAGACGCAGCGGGAGGACATTGTCTTATAAAATGTAGTGATTACTAACATCACCATAATGTAGTTTTCACTTCTGTCGTATGTTTCCATATAGATTTGCGTTTGTCTATTATCTCACCTGTTCGTGACAACGTCGTCGAAGATGGTAAGCACGCTAGATCTAGAATGGGTCTTACCTTTTAAGATCTTTATCCTTATCTTTATCATCATGCTTCCTCTTGCTGGAAGACTTGGAAGAGGAGACCAGCTCCTGGGCTAGTGCTATCACCTTGTCCGCGAGTTTGCTGGCTTTCTTTGAGTCAATGTGGGAGGATATTCGGTCTATTATCTTGCGACGTTCATACCTGAAAATAAGGTCATATTTCTGTTAAAATAATTTAGTAGTACATAGGTACAATGGAATATCTCGAGAATAACTCGAACCTAAATAAGTTGTAATCCTCAGTAAGTTGAAATAAAATGCTATTCCCATCCGTTGAACCCCAAAATATGATCTTGAATTAATTAGACTCTGTAACTCTAACAAAATGTTACTTCTCTGTGATATTACATATTTATACTCTATAACTCTAATTTCAATAACCGGCCAAGTGCGCATCGGGCCACGCGCAGCGTAGGGTTCCATAGTAGCCTATTATTCAATGCAAGTCTTTACCCGTTATAAACAAGCTACTGGGTACTCGGTCTTTGTCACTTAAGGATTTATTCTTAGGATTTTGTATTCGGTACAAAATTATCCAACACCCAAGTTCAACGACTATTACTGCTAAACTAATAAAGTTATCTTAACAGCTGTAATTTTCCTTTAAAGTTCATGAAATTATCACTATTAGCCATTATCACGAATTTTTCCTGATTTTTCAAGCCAGCAGTTTAGCTTTTAGAGGGGGGGGACGCCCTACTGGAACAAAAATTTGGACTTTAAAGTTTAATATTTCGTAAATGGAGCATTCAATCGAAAAATGGTACTAGCAACCCTTAAGTCATTTTAAAAGACCTATTTAACGATACCCCACACGATGGGGTAGACGATGAAAAAAAAATTCATTCCCATTTCTCATATAGGGGAGCTGCCCTAAAAAAAAATATTTTTCAAAATTTTATTGCAGCACTTTGTTGGCGTCATTTATTTACATACCCCCACAAAATTACAGCTTTCTAGTATTAACGGTCTCTTAGCAAAACCTCGGACAGACAGACAGACGGACATGACGAAACTATAAGGGTTCCTTGTCAGGACTATGGAACCCTAAAAAGGAGACTGTGTAAGTCGAAGTTACTAAAATATAATGACGTCTTACTTGCAATATCTCAAAAACATGGCAATAAAATCCAAACAGAATGTTCAGTGCTTCTAATCTATTGTTTGTGCCTTGTACACGTGCATTGAATGACTACATTTATTAAACTTTCTAAGTGACACATCTGTGTATCTTATGTTTGTTCTTTGTCGGTCGGACTTGTTTCTTGACTGTTTTACCATACAACTTTAGTCAATCATTACAAATTAAGTCATTATTTTAATTTGACTGTACAAGTAAAAAACTATACTTAGAAGTAGTCGTAGTAGACGTCTTCCTAAGTTGAAATTTTAGTACTTAAATAATTTATATCTCAAAATTCTGAGTCGAAAACTCACTAACTCGAATTTTTTTGCATTTCCCTTGACATTCAAGTTATCGAGATTCCACTGTAGTACACCTTTGCTTTTACGAATACATTTTTTTTATTATATCATGTAGGCTAGCGTTTGACCACTATCTCACCTGTTGGTAAGTGATGATGCGGTCGAGAATAGGAGCACGCTAGGCCTAGAATGGGAACTGGTTCTTAAGGATAGCTGCCGGAACACATTAGATGTTTGGCGACAGATTTTCTAACTTGAGGGTGGTAGCTGGCCAAGCGGACACTAGATGGTGTCCTTCCACCATAGATAGCAATTTAAACATATTGAAAGGCAATAAACAATAACAGAGCTTAGAATAGAAACTAGTGATTCTTTACTGTAAACCAAATAAAACATAACAGAAAATAAAACATAAGAAAACAGTGGTAATACAGTGGGCGGTCTTATAGCTTAGAGCGATCTCTACCAGACAAAACTTACCCATTCGATAGGCAGGAGGAAACGGTTGAGAGCAAAGAACTATCAGATTTCCCGATAGTCCGGTAAATAGCACGATCCAATGATGACCGGAGGTCTTCCACCTCTCGCCGCGACAGTTGCAGCGCCATGGCTTCAATCACAACACAAATAATAAGCAAATATCTCGAAAAATCAGAAACTCAACCTGATTTGAGGTTATGTTTATGTACCTGATGTTTTTCGAAGACAGCGACTATTTTTTGATCACATTAGTTTAGAGAGTTAGATTAGAGTATCCATTACATTTGTAATAAATGCTTTAGGTATTATAATCTGAAAATTTTAAGACTACGAATTGGCAAACGCACTGACGTAAACAATAATCTCACAGATTACCAATTAACCACAGATATGAGTCAAAGACAATTTACCACTAACGGCACAGAGAGAACATCACAGGAGTATTGACGGAGTTATAATATTATACTTACTGGGGCTGGCAACACTGAATTCCATACTTAGTCTGTGTGTGTACGTGCAGCATATAGAATGAATAGGTATCTTTTGGGTAAGCGCGGTGGAATTGGCACATTTGGCTACATCATCGACCGCATCGTCACTTAACATCATGGGCCCTAGACAAAACTAACCCCTAGTACTGTCCTGTGCGTGCAGTAGTCTGTCTTGGACTAGTATACAATTATCTGTTCTCAGTTTAAAAGTTACTCTATGGTTATCTGTGGTCTGTGGTGTGCTTTGTTTGCATAGAGAAAGTATATATATGTAGAGACAACAGTAGCGTATGCGAATGAAATAACTATAGAGATATAACCCGACTAAAACGATGAACACGTGATACATATGCCAGCTATAAGATAAAATGAACAACGTAATTTGGTCGGGTTATACATGACAGCGGGTGATAGCAAATGGGTGAACTAGAAACTGGCTCCATACATTGCTGGACCCAGTTTAAGCGCATACGCAGGTAAAGGATAAAAAATTGTTGTTCATCTCGCTCTCTCATACAAGTGATTGTATAGTTCTATCCATCTCATATTATTATTGTTATTTAAATGCCACATCCGCTTAATATTCCATCCACGTTTGTTTGTGTCTCTCTCTCTGACACATATAGTAATCTGTGACTCCTACCGGAGGACTACGTACATAGAGAAAGTATATATATATGAAGAGAACATTAGCGTATGCGGATGAAATAGCTATAGAGATATAACCCGACTAAAACGATGAACACGTGATACATATGCCAGCTATAAGATAAAAATGGACATCGTAATTTGGTCAGGTTACACATGACAGCGGGTGAGAGCCTATGGGTGCACGAGAACTTGGTTCTATACATTGCTGGAGCCAGTTGAATCGCATACGCAGATAACGGATAAAAAATGTTGTTCATTTCGCTCTCTCATAACAGTGATTGTATAGTTTTATCCTTCTCATATTATTATTGATATTTAAATGTCACATCGCTGAATATTCCATCCACGATTACGTAGTATTTATATCACAGATTTACTATATGAGTCATTTGTAGCATCTCTGTAGGATTTGTGTCTCTCACACAGAATATAAATACTACGTATTAGTATATAGTAATCTGTGATTTTTGTGTGGTATATGTGTTATTTTGTTGCAAGTGGTTTAAATAGTAATAAAAGCTGTATATGCTACTTATTAATGTAATTCAATCAGAATTAATCGAATTCAGTGCTAAATGTAATTCATCTGCACCTACGAATAAAAGATCTACCTTCGTCCTACACAGACAACAACAAAAACATAACCTCCAAAAATGTCTGACGACGACGATGTAATTTTGGTAAAAAGATCGAAGAATATCCACTATGGGTCGCTGGAGGAGCAGGAGAAAGCAAGGCTGGCGGCCCTGGCAGCCGCCGCCAGAGGGGAAATCGAGGATAATGGCGGACAGGAGCTGGGAGACATTCAGGTTTCCAGTGGTAAGTGAAAATTAATTATTTCATTTTCCATACTATATAGGCGGAGTAGACATTGGCGATTGCTTCGAGTTATTAAGCAACTCTACTCCTCATATTATTTTCCTTCGTAATCGACCATAATAATATATGACTTGATGCATAGGTTCCAATACCTTTGGGTCTCGTGTAGTTGGTAAGAAACTGTCAATATTAATGTACCCAACTCCAACCCAAGAGTGTATAGTGTATCGAGACCAGTGCTGCCAATGAAAAATTTTCGATTTCCCGATTCAGTGTTGTCAATTTCCCAAAATTCCCCTCTTTTTTTAAATTAATTTCCTACAACTTCCTCGAAATGATATTTATTTGATAAAAACCAGCATATAAACACTGTTGTATTGATATATCTCACGGTTAAATTATTAGCCTTTAAATTAAATTCTCAATCGATGTGCCATACCATGAAACGGGAGTAGGGAGTTGTGGACTATTCCAATAATCTGCCACCTCTGTCAGATTATTGGACAAGCCGGGCTATTGCAGTGCCAGAGTAGCAAGACTCCTACCTTATTGGTGAAATTATCTACCAAACTTAGGTACTTTAATTACTTTTTGAGTACTCTAAAAGGCATCAAATTTTATGGTATAAAAACCGGTCAAGTGCGAGTTGGATTCACGCACCGTGGGTTCCATACAAACTTGTCAAACTAGTTTAAAGGACAAACTTTGCAGTTCCAGCATCCATAGACCAACCGCAAATAATATGTTTGTTATAGTAAATTCTCTTTTTTTTTTAATTGAACAACTTTTCTACAGTTTTCAGATTTATTACTTAACATCTGCGGTAAAACCTTGCTTCTTGCCAAATTTCATGATTCTAGGTCAACAGGAAGTACACTATAGATTTTGATCCGCTTGAGAAATTGCTGAATATGCATATATATGCGACCATTTAGGTCATATCTTTTGGTCATGTGGACTTACAAGTTTGATAATTGTACAACTAAAATAGACTAGACCCAAGTTGTTGATAAAATTTCAACTTGATAATTCTACATGTTCCTAAGAAAAAGTGTCTTGACAGACAGACAGAAGGACAACAAACTCATCCTAGGTATATATTAGGGTTCCTTCTTCTCTTTGTGGAATGGAATCCTAAAAATAGCAATTGAATTTTATGGCATGTTAAATTCCTATGATATAAATTGAATGACGTAATTGAAAACTGTTTCAGCTTGATCATAAAACCTTGCTAGTTTCATTAAAGCTCCATCATCATCACCCCATCTCTGTCCACTGCTGGACATAGGCCTCACATAGGTGAGATCGAAAAGGTCGTGATTCAGTGGCATTCCATAGGGAATGCCACTGAACTCGATTTTCAGCTCTCTGTTTCCAACTGCTGCCAGTCAACTTGCGTATATAATCGCTCCATCTAGTTGGAGGGCGCCCTACACTACGTTTGTGTTAAAACTTTGTTTAAAACATTAAAGCTTGTATGGACACAATGCATTTTAATATGTTCACATTTCCAGAATACATGGAGCTAGAAGAAGAGATGTCTCGAGACAAGAAAGCTCTCCTGGAAGAGTTTGAGCGGAGGAGGAAAGCTCGCCAACTCAACGTATCCACTGATGATGATGAGGTAATACAATTCCAATTCTAATTGGTGATGGGGGGGATAAGACCTGCACTGACGTCCCGCTTGGAGTGTATTGTGCATTTCCTCCTGCCAGCGTCTACCCAAGCCACCTCAGCTCCGGCAGCACGGCTTGCTCGCTTTTTTTTGTGTCACTGGCATAACGATTCCAGTGGTGAGAGTGTTATTATAGATGGTAAAAAGGACAATGATGATGAAAGCTGTGGATGAGTTTGTGTGCCCGATATTACTGGCAGTGCTAAGGTAGATAGCGGTGATAATGAGGTTATATGGCCGCAATAGCCCAATGGATAGAGTGTCGGACTGGCGATCGAGAGGTCGTGAGTTCGATCCCCACCCCACCCATTGCACTATTGACGTGAACCCACTCCAGACACAAGCATATTTAGCTTAGTTGGAGGTTAACAAGAATACTAGTATTGTGCAACCCACATTGCGAGTAAACTTTACAAAAAAAAAAAAAAAAATATATACTGTTGAACTGTTTTCAAGCTGGACTATTTTATTTATTCTGTGGCTGGACATACAATCACTTGACCAATATCTGATATTAACGTCTCGCAACTGGCCAAACAAATAAACATATAAAAAACCATAAACAAATATTGCAGTTTTTTATTTATTTCTTAAATGAAACTTTTTTAGGCGCACTGGAGTAAAATTTGATGGAAGTGACGTAGCTAGCATCACGGACTGCAGGCAGCGGAAGTGACCTAATCGTCATGTTATATCTATGCTAATATTATAATAAGATATTATTTTATAGTGAGTTCAAATCTTAAGATGTTTGATGACGAAGCAAGTGCATCAGGTTCCAACATTGCAGAAAATATAGTTTGCGCAATGCAGGATCTCATACATTTAAGCAATATTTACAAGGAGAGCTATTTAACCTACTCTAGCGCCATCTAGATGCTTTTATATAAACTAATATTATAAAGAGGAAAGATTGTATATTCTGTTTCAAGTTTAACTCTAAAACTACTGGACTGAATTTACAAATTCTTTCACTAATAGAAAGCAACATTATCAGTGAGTAACATCTGGCTATATTTTATCCCAGTATTATCACTATTACGGGAAATAAGCAGGTGAAACCATGAGGCCCTCTATTGTACAACGGCGTAACTACGAAGACGCTAAAGTACAACAGATGGAGTTGTACTTACTGATGATTAATTAGTGATGTTGAGAAATAAATTAAATGAACTTGGAAGTCACTTCTAACGCGTAGCTTTCTACGTACCCTCTTTTTTAAATATAAGCTAATATTCCCCCAGGTGAGAAGAAGTCTCCGGCAGCTAGGAGAACCAGTCTGTCTGTTTGGTGAGGGACCTGCGGAGAGGAGAGTGAGACTGAGAGACTTGTTGAGCTAGTGAGATCTTTGTTTTGTTTACTTTACTTGTTACTAGCAAAGACATTGTACCATCATACTTGAGTGTGCACTAGGCGCTAAAACTACATCACTGAACCCTCAGGGTAGATGACAAGATGTAGGAAAGCAATACCTTTCCGTAGGTGACAATGAAAGCACTTCCAAATCCAGTAAATATATAAATTATGTTTATTAATAATAACTAATTACTAATAACTAACTTTAATAATTAAATAATTTATTTAAAACAAACAAAACAATTATAAACATTAAATAAAAATATATTCAAATTTTTTTTTTTTTTTTTCAATTTATTAATCTTTAAATATAATACATTTTATACAAAGAATTGAGTACCAATAAACTATTTTTTGTTTGTGCTGGTACTCACATCCGCAACGTGCTACTACTAATAATTAATAACTACTAATTTATATCTTAAATCTACACTAATTTCTAACTAAACAAAAAAAAAAAAAAAAAAAAAAAAACAATGTATTCAAATGAAAGGTAAAAATCTGAATGAGTATACGAAATAAACACAAAAGCAACTATTCGCTTTTAAGTTGTTTGTACTCAGCGGTAGGCTTGGACAAAACAAATGCGGAACCGGTTTTGTTGATCTATACATACAGGGTGATTGATTGGATGTAATTTGTTGATGTTATGTATTTTGTATATTTATGTTTTGTAATTTGTGTATTAATAATTAATTGTAATTTTAAGTTTGTCGTTTTTTTTTTTTTTTTTTTTATTCCAATCGCTTTGAATGACATGTTACACCGACTCCACCCTAGTGGGATACGGGTAGGAAGATGATGTTAATGTTTTATTTCTTTTATTTTTTTATTTGATTAATGTTAAGTTGTTTAAATAAATATATATATAAATCTTCTATATATATATATACATTTTTTAAGTAGTTTTTTGGTTAAATATTTCATTAAAATTTGTCTGCTGATTTGACGATGTCGTGAAAGTAATTTTTGTATTTCCGTTTATAATTTGTCTTGTTTATTTTGTTAAGCAGAGTGTGTGGCATTTCATTGAGAAAAGTTGGGATCAAAAACTCGATAGTTCTTCGTCCATAGTAGTTTGACATTTTTGGTACTTTTAATTTATTCTGTGTAATCTGTCTAGTATGTATTTCGTGTGATATAGGTATTTGGATGTCTTTATTGTCAAATTGTTCGATAGTGAGACACATACGAAGTCGCGTTTGAACAGGGAGTACGTTACAGAATTCGAATAAATCTATACGCTTTTCTTTGTACTGTTGTTTAACTTTCTTTGGTACGATAAGTTTCAAAAGTCTTATTTGAAGGTTTGATATTTTTTCTAAATATGATCTGAAAGTGCGTCCATAGCTAGTAAGTCCATATGATATAATAGACTCCGCTAGGGCCACATACATTGCAAGAAGAACCTTGTACGGCACTGTTGGTTTTATTATAAAGAATTTTGCTAAAATAGCTCGTAATTTATCGCAAACAGTATCAATATGGTAACTCCAACTAAATCTTTGGTCCACTACTAACCCCAGGTAGGTGTGATGTGAGACCTGATCTATTTCGTCACACGTGCACGGCACTGAGTTGTGCAAGCAGCTATGAGTATGTGCCAATATCTTAAATGTATGATTGGTTTTGAGATAGCTTGAGTGGACATGAATAATTTTCGTTTTGCTTGCATTTATTACAAGCCCAGCGTCATGTGACCATTTCAACACCTGATTGAAGTCGTGTTGCATCCATTGTGCAGCCAGGTTCATATCTTTACAGGCAGCTAGGAGACAGGTGTCATCTGCATATTGGTAGATCGAACAATTATCGACAACGTGCTCCATATCATTCACATATGCGAGGTAATGCAGCGGCCCAAGCACCGATCCTTGAGCTGTTCCTTCAGTGACTTCGATAGCTTCACTCATTTTATCTTCTATTTTGACGTAATATTTTCTATCTGTGAGGTAGTCTCTACACCAGTCAAGAATCGGTCCACGAACGCCAGAGTTTTCTAATTTAGTCAGTAATGTGTCATGTCTTAAGGTGTCGAAGGCCTTGCTGAAGTCAATAAATAGCAATATCACATGATTTCTGTTTTCTAAGTAATTGTTAACTTCATCAGTAAATTTTGATAGCAACTCAGAGGTTGACTTATTTGGTTGGAAGCCGTACTGTGCATTTGAAAGTATCTCATTTTTTATATAGTAATTTTGAATTTGATTACACACGTATTTTTCGGTGATTTTGTCTATGACTGGGAGTAAAGTGATAGGGCGGTAATTCGCATAATTGTTGTGACTTCCTTTTTTATAAATCGGTCGAACAATGCCTGTTTTTAAATCTAATGGATATTTTCCGGTTTTAATAGTGACATTTATGAATTGAGTTATTGTACTAACAATTTTGTTACTAATTTGTTTGATATCAAAGCATCGTATTCCATCTATTCCAGGTGCTTTGTTAGAGTTTAGGTTAGTAAGTATTTTAGACACGCTCTTATATGAGGCTTTTTTAAATAACATTGATTTGTTTTGTGGGAATACGTAGTCAGACTCATTCAATAATTTTTTGTTACATCTGGGCAAAATATTTTTAACGCTATGATGAAATTCTCTTGCAAAGTTGTCAACTATAGTTTTGGTATCAATTCTACTCAACCTAAAGGCTCTAAGAATTGCATCATCGACCGATTGTTTGTTTCGACCTGATAAACTATTTAATATCTGCCAAAGTTGCCTTAAATTTGTTTTATTTTTATTAATTTGATTAATGTGATATCTGTTTCTGGATTCTTCAATCAATTTGTGGGTTTTATTTCTCAATTTGTTGAATTCTAGCCTTAGGATATTATTCGTCGAATCATTTTTCCATTCTGTGAACAGTTTATCTCTTTTTATACATAAATTGTCTATAAAGGTGTTAATCCAAGGATATATGTTTCTTTTGCTAGTTTTGCTGATTGTTCTAGTACTGGTAGATTTGGTATAGCATAGCGAAAATTGATTTTTTATATAATCATATATGGTGTTGGAACACCCTGTTTTCGCAATATCAGTCCATTTAATATTATTAAGTAAGTGTTTGAGTTTTGCAGTATTCATATGGTGAGTACCTTTTGAATCACCCCCTATTCTTACTGTGTTTTTTCCAACACCCGACAGCTCTATCATGCGATGGTCGGCCATAACAGTGCCGAGCGCGCCCGAGTACAGGTCTAACAAGCGCGTTCTAACAAAAATGTGATCTATGCAACTACGTGTTGTCAAGTTGCCGCGTTTCTCTATTCTTGTATAGTCGGATATCGCGCTTGTTAACCCGCACTCGGACATGCTACAAATGTAGTATTCGCGGATGTTATTATAGGTTTTTAAGTCTATATTTATGTCGCCTAGCAAATATGCATCGTGAGATTTTAGTGCAGAACTAAGTAATAGGTTTTTAATTTCTTTTATGAATAGGTGTTTACTTTCATTTGGTGGTCTATATATAGCACAGATAATAGCGGTGTAATTGTGAGGTGTGGTGATTTGCCCAATGATAGATTCACAGTGATTAAGTGAGTAGTCTATTTCTGAGAATACGTGGGTGTTTTCTATATATATTATTATGCCACCACCTCTCTTGTTTACTCTGAGCATACTGTGCATTATATAGCCATTGACATTGTACATAGATACGTTATGTTCTGAGATATTTACTTCAGTTAGTATGAGAACATCGATCGACAGCAAGGACGAATTAAATAATTGCGTTATGTGACAGAAGTTTTTAACAATAGATCTTATATTTATATGAACGATATTAAAGCTAGTTTTATAAATAGGGGGTATATTTTGGCTAAATTCATTTAAGTTTGCGCAGTCGTACAGTTCTATATGATCTGAGAATGTTGCCTGGCTGCCTAGAGGGATTCTATTACCGATTACAAGACAGGCCGGGTCCGCGCCTATCTTCATGGTTTGTGAGCTTCTGTATATCCGCTTCGCTTCTTATGACAGCGGGCTTGTCTTTGTCGTTTTTGCGAGCTAGAATCTTTCCATCCTGAAACCAGACATATTTATATTCGGGTCTTAATTTTTGTTGAGCTTGCCAGAGTAAGGTCTTGTTGGCTTTGGTCAGTGCACGGCGCAGAATTATTTTTGACTTGGTATTGTCGGTAGCAGCAGTTCCGGTAATTTGTTCCACTGATACTGGCACAGACTTAGCAGCACGAATCCATAGACCTGCGTGCTCCACAAGTTTCAGTACGACCTGTACAGGCCCATCTAGTCCATTGCGACTTTCAGCTCGCCTGATGTTTGTCACCTGCTTCTCATCCATTTTCAGTGATTCTGCTAGCTTGCTCGATATATCTTCTAGATTTTCATCTTGAGTTTTTGGTAGTCCGTACACTTCTACGACGTTATCGAGACGCTGTTGTTCGATGTTCCCAACGTGTTGTTTCAACGCACTAATTTCGAGCTGAAGGTGAGCCTTTTCTTTATGAAGATGAGAGTATTTGGTCTGCAACTCTTTTATTTCCTTATTCTGGGATTCTACAGTTTTTGTTAGATTGTCTATTTTCGTGCAACAGAAGCTAACCGATGTTTCGATAGGTTGAAGTTCCCGCTTTAAGATTTTTTTCATTTCAACAGTGATATCTTTAAGGAACTTGTCCGTATCTATTCCATAGGTGGCTGTAGTTATGCAGGAGGAAGCAGGCTCGTCCTCTACATCTTCTTCCTCCGGGATTATGAAGGACGACTTTCTGTTGGGTGAGCTATGCTGGCACTCGTCGCAGATCCAGTCAAGGCTGTCTGTATTACGAAGTGCAGATAACTGCTTCGCAGTCAATCCTGAGCAGATTTGACTTGCATGGACTACTTTTCCGCAGGTCCTGCATTCCAGACCTGGTGATCTTTTTGTTAGTCCTTTATTACACACATCACATTTCGTCATTTTGTGGATTTATTATATAAACACTTTTGAAATGAGGGTATGCACTTGCTACAAGAGCGTTATTTTTAACACAGAACCAACTCACTCGGTAGCACAGTCGCGAATGAAAATAAAACAGTTAAATAAAACAACTACAAGTTTACAATCTGATTACAAAAATATTTAAACAATACAACAATATTATAATTCTTTAAACTTTCGCGATTTGAACACATAGTTATAAATAAAATATGTGGCTGGGAGTGGAGCTCGTGGTGCGTGCGGGTGCAGTGGGTGGCAGAGCATCGCAGGTCGTTGTCCCTGGTGCACGCGCCGACTTGCTGCGTCGCTGCCTTCGCTCGACGACGCTGCGACTGCCGGCTCCGTCGCTCCCAACTCGTTTCAGTTTAATATTTCAGTTAGATATTTATGTTGAATGTTTTAGTTGTATATTTCAGTTGAGTGTTTCGGTTAAATATTACAGTTAAATATTTCAGTTAGATATTTTATTTATAACTAATATTATAATTCATTTCAATTTAATATCCTGCTCCTTTTTTCAGCCTCTCTCAATTAGTTTTATAACTTTGCATGTGCCCAACAGGGTCCATAATGATCTCATGTACCTAGATATCTACAAATAAGAACTTTTTGTACTACAATAGGGAATATGCATGGTTTTTTTTTAATATGTTTATTTCACTGAATACATCCATTTAACACAGTAATAAAATTAAATAATACTGAAAGTGTTCAAATTAAGCTACAAATTATAGTTTTGGCATTGAAAAAATATGAGGTATCTAAAACGCTGCCAAATTTTCGCGCGCCTTTGTGACGTCACAGTGCACGACACGGTCTCCACAAATTAAATATTTTTAATAGAAATACTACGTATTCGTACTACAGTGCATACTATTTCTATGAAAAATAATTAATCTGTGGAGACCGTGTGCTGCACTGTGACGTCACTTTCTAATTGACAAGTGGTGATGTGTTTAGCAAATTTAAATTTCCCACGCTTTTTTTGCATTTTTCATATAATATTTTAACACATGTAAGAGTATTTTATTCATAAAAAAATGTTTAACATACAACACCAGAACAATAATGATTCGAAAACAAAAATGATTTTAAGTAAATTTATACCACATGCATATTCCCTATTATGGAAGCAATAAAGTATTGAGTATTGAATGTAAATTCCAGCCTCGGTGAGGACGCAATTAATAAGAAGTTGGAAGAAGAAGAGGCCCGCATCTCCCGAGAGCGCGGTAGAGAGGGAACCTGGTACCACGAAGGGCCCCCCGGGCTCAAGCAGGCTCGGCTTGCGATAGCCGCCTACTCGCTGCCCCGGGCTAAGCTGCGGTCAGTACTCGTAGACAATAGAATAGAATTCTTTTATTGCACACCATTATATCCATCTAATTTATTTTATTTTTATTTTTATTCGGAAAACTTACAGTGTAATAATGTCTAATCACTATTACAAGTTTTCGCATATATACACTTAAATGCTTGATATCTTAATATATTTATTAAATACTAGCTGTGCCCGCGACTTCGTCGGCGTGGAATTGTGTCTTTGGGTAGCATTAACCAATATGACATATTACGTATCCCAACTACACCGCGCCATACCACGCCACGCTAATCCCCGCTTCCCTCCTCCCCTCACATACCCTCCTTTCCCCCTTCCCCTAATATCCACCTCCCCTCCCCTTCTCCTCACTTCCACATCCCCTCCCCTCCAACTTTCCTCCCCTCCCCTACCCCCTCTACTCCCCCTCCCTCCTCACAAACTTTGAATGTCATATTTATTTATATCGAAACCACAGCCTAAGTTTCAAGCTTCTAGCTTTAAAAATTACGATACTTCCATACAACTTTTCATCCCCACATTCAACCCCTTACAACCCACTTTGCATTAAAAAGTAGCCTATGTCCTTTCTCGGGCTCTAGACTATCTGTGTACCAAATTTCATTTAAATCGGTTCAGTAGTTTTGGCGTGAAAGCGAGACAAACAGACAAATAGAGTTACTTTCGCATTTATAATATTAGTAAGAACAAATAAAACCCAGAGATGGCGCTAGCGTTGATTTTAATAGCTCTCTTTTAAATATTGCCTAAATGTATGAGATCCTGCATCGCGCAAACGATATTTTTCGCGACATTGAAACCGATGAACACTTGCTTCGTGATTAAACATCTCAAAAGTTGAACTCGTTTAAAAACGTTTTCTCTATAATATTAGTCTGGATATATAAATATATATTCAAACGTAATATCTACTTTTACAACATAGAACAGTCAGGGAGTCACTTCGAACCAGTTTTTACCTAATGCCACCTTAATAGTATTAATCGATGAGTTAAATATGTCTAGATCAGGTAAGTCATCGAGTTTATTAATACAGCTTGCGGCTCTTATCAAAAATGAGTTCTGCCTAAAATTAGATAGATAGATAGATAAACACTTTATTGATCACCAGGTACAAAAAGATAATACTTAGAACTAGAACACATTATTTTAAATAGCAGTGTCAATGGGCGGTCTTATCGCTCAAAGCGATCTCTTCCAGACAACCATGCACGGAATGAATTATTACATTATGGAAGACGGTGGTTTCTCAAATAAGTATAATAACTATAAAACACAATTTCAATATCTTAAATATGCATAATTTATATATGTATTACACGTAAATATACACATATTACTTACATAAAACCTATGAAATATAATATTAACACTTTGACTGCGGCACATTTTCGCATATTTTTAAATTTTTTTGATTATTTTTTGTAATTTATTTTCGTAGTTGTGGCATCAAATCAAAACTAAAATCCAACAGCAGAAGGTCACACGCACCCCTTGTGAAAAGATTAATTTAAAAAAAAAATGTGTAATATATATTTTTTTATTTTACTTCCGATACCAAAAATCAAAAAACGCGCGGTGTGTGTTTTCAGCAGCGAACGAGCAGGTAGATGACAGAGACCAATAGTTTGTCAATAGTTGCTAGGATGAAACATAGTGAGCTTTAATACGACGTTTAAACATATCCAAAGATTGAGATGAACAGTTAGGGACGTGTAAGTAGGTAGTAGGTTTTCTGATGGACCTCGTAGCTACCTTGAGGTGTATCAGCAGGGTTGGAAAAAGAACAGTTTTTTTTAAAAGAACAAATCATGTTTTATTCAACAAACAATAAAAACATGTTTTAAATCAATTTTTATGAAATGTTTTAAATTATTTGTTTTAATTGCTGTTTTGTTGAAAAAATACCATATATAATCCTCTTCCCATTTACCGTTACCTGTTGTAAAATATACCTTATTCATTCACTCACTTACCTAATTATTGAAGTCTGATGGTGTAATTAATTCCCGCACGCCAGACCATTTCGAGTCTAGGGGATTTCCCGAATTCATCAAATTAAGAGTTATCAACACATTTTTTCTTTATACTTATAATGTTGCTAGTTAATTTAATTTATAAGTAATATTTACAAATAGTACATATATATACAACTTAAAACTAAATTAAGATAAAAACTATTTAAACTGATACAAATACCCAGAGCATTAATCAACCGTGCTCTAAGAATATGCGACCCTCAATACCTAGATGTTGAGCTAAATCACGTGAGGGGGGTACTTGAGGATAATGGCTACAGCTGGCGACAATGTGGCCGGTGGTGTAAACAGAGTGAACGTAAGCGACCACAAGTAGCGGATCGATCACCGGCTTATTTACCGTTCGTAAAAGGAGTAACGGACAGAATCGGATATCTTTTACGACGGAAATATGATGTCAAGACGATCTTCCGCCCACCAGGTCATCTTAGACAGATGCTGCGTTCACCGAAGGACAAGGACGAGCTGAACGTTCCGGGTGTGTACAGAATACCATGCGACTGTGGCAAGAGCTACGTGGGAGAAACTCGACGCAATATCACGACTAGACTTACGGAACACATAAGGAGCATTAAGAATTCGGACACGACAAGATCCGCCATCGCGGAGCATGCACATCTCGCGGACACAAACCACTTTATCCGTTTTGATAAAGCCTCCGTACTAGCTAGAGAGAAGTTCTTTGTACCTAGAAAAGTACGTGAGGCTATTGAGATAAATAGACACCCCAATTTCAACCGAGATAGTGGATGGACCTTGCCGTCAGCGTGGAAACCGATTCTTAATGCGTCCTCGAAAAAGAAAGTGTCAGTCAGTCTAGAGTGTGACACAGTCAGCATTGTTTGCGACGGTACTTCTGGCGATAGAGAAGAACCGACGATGACATCATTCGGGCTATCTCAGGCATCCTCGGTACCGAAAAGGAACAGCCGTTACCGATCGCCGCCGAGTCCGCCCCCACCCCGGCTATCAAGCCGAGCGCAGCGAGCGGCGGCCCGCAGTGAACATCGCGATCTCACCGCGTGACCTCACTCCCGAGGAAGAGCGACTGACTCGCTCGAAACCTAGGTCGAGAAAATTCGACTAAAGGTACGTGAATTACAGCCGGTATATAACAATAATAATGTTACAAATTCACGATAATTTTAAAATTAAAATAACTAACCGATACGGCACGGTTTGGTCAAAAAAAGTGAACGAGTTCACGCGCTTAAGAATAAAACGTAATAAACTCGAGTGCGGCTTAGAATATGTAGTGAAGTGTCGTGACAGTGGAGTGATACCGAAGTTCCTACGGATAAAGCCTATTAAATGCATACGGGATTACGACAAATTCTTCAGAATCGCGAGTGAGAAATTACTTCGTTGAGTGATTTCGGAATACCGCCAAAAGTTACTGTGCACCAATAAAAAAGTGTTCGATTTACACCTACAGCTGTCGCAGAAACTTTCGCAGGAATTATGGGAGGTACTAGATACGATGTCTTTTAGCAGATCTCATGCATTAACATTGCAAATTAAACAGAGACATGATAGAAAGCTGAAAAGTCTCATACAACAACAACGCGCGATCTATGCCGGCGACTACCCTCGGAATACGCTAAATAATGAGTCGAACAATAACAATACTGATAACACGCAGCGTAATCATAAGGTTGTTGTAAACTTATCGTCATGTCATCTCGATGATAATTCTTATAGTGTGCTTTCCCGCGGTCTTAATTACGCTCCTACACCTAAAAGAATGCCCGTGGAGAAAATAATAACGGGTATTGAGGACACGATCGTACGAAATAAAATACCGTTTAACGATGCGGAATGCATGAGACAAGACATTTCAACGATGTTACGTAAATCAAAAGTGCCCCAGCCTAATATAACCCGAGGTGAATTAACAGCATTACGCGAAATACGTAACAATGAAAACGTCTTGGTGCTGCCGGCGGATAAGGGTAATGCCACAGTGGTTGTCGATACAGATACCTACGAGAGTAAAATTACGCATATGGTTAGTGATACTCGCATTTACAAGAAGGTGAAGTACAACCCGACCTTGAGAGTTTCTACAAAAGTGGTCCAGCTAGTGAAATCATTACCCGATATCGAGTTGCAGGCACGCTTACGTCCCCATAACCTTACCCCACCCAAGATATATGGCTTACCCAAAGTACACAAGCCAGACTGGCCGTTGCGACCTATAGTCTCACAAATAGATGCACCGACTTATAAGTTATCCAAACACCTGGCAAGCATCCTTCAGCAGTACACGGGCAAGACTGATACTTTTGTGAAAGACTCGTACCATTTCGTCCAGTTGTTAGAAGATATACGAATAGAGCCCTCGGAGATCATGGTCAGCTTCGACATCGCATCACTATTCACGAGTGTCCCGGTAGATGAAACTATGAACATTATAAAAACCATAATTCAAGGTTCTGACCTACCTACCGAATACATACATTGCATAGATTACTGTCTAAAAAGCGGTTACTTCATGTGGAGAGGAGAGTATTTTCTTCAAGTGGATGGAGTGGCGATGGGGTCTCCAATAGCTCCAGTGGTAGCTAATATATTCATGGAGTGGTTTGAGAATACGGCGTTAAATGCGGCAGTTGTGAGACCTAGAGTTTGGTTGAGATACGTGGACGACATCTTTGCGGTCATCACTAAGGACGGTTTAGCTGGTTTCGCGGATCATCTGAACCAAGTGCATCGCAACATCGCAGTTACAGTGGAAGAAGAAAGTGATGAAACTTTATCCTTTCTCGATGTACGCGTGATCCGCAGGCCAGATGGAAGTCTCGCACATACAGTGTATCGAAAGCCAACTCATACGGAAAGGTATCTACACGCCAACTCGCATCACCACGCGGCACACTTATCCTCGGTACCCAGAGCATTAATCAACCGAGCTCTAGGAATATGCGACCCTCAATACCTAGATGTTGAGCTAAATCACGTGAGGGGGGTACTTGAGGATAATGGCTACAGCTGGCGACAATGTGGCCGGTGGTGTAAACAGAGTGAACGTAAGCGACCACAAGTAGCGGATCGATCACCGGCTTATTTACCGTTCGTAAAAGGAGTAACGGACAGAATCGGATATCTTTTACGACGGAAATATGATGTCAAGACGATCTTCCGCCCACCAGGTCATCTTAGACAGATGCTGCGTTCACCGAAGGACAAGGACGAGCTGAACGTTCCGGGTGTGTACTGACAATATCACGACTAGACTTACGGAACACATAAGGAGCATTAAGAATTCGGACACGACAAGATCCGCCATCGCGGAGCATGCACATCTCGCGGACACAAACCACTTTATCCGTTTTGATAAAGCCTCCGTACTAGCTAGAGATAAGTTCTTTGTACCTAGAAAAGTACGTGAGGCTATTGAGATAAATAGACACCCCAATTTCAACCGAGATAGTGGATGGACCATGCCGTCAGCGTGGAAACCGATTCTTAATGCGTCCTCGAAAAAGAAAGTGTCAGTCAGTCTAGAGTGTGACACAGTCAGCATTGTTTGCGACGGTACTTCTCGCGATAGGAGTAGCAGCGATGAAGAACCGACGATGACATCATTCGGGCTATCTCAGGCATCCTCGGTACCGAAAAGGAACAGCCGTTACCGATCGCCGCCGAGTCCGCCCCCACCCCGGCTATCAAGCCGAGCGCAGCGAGCGGCGGCCCGCAGTGAACATCGCGATCTCACCGCGTGACCTCACTCCCGAGGAAGAGCGACTGACTCGCTCGAAACCTAGGTCGAGAAAATTCGACTAAAGGTACGTGAATTACAGCCGGTATATAACAATAATAATGTTACAAATTCACGATAATTTTAAAATTAAAATAACTAACCGATACGGCACGGTTTGTTCAAAAAAAGTGAACGAGTTCACGCGCTTAAGAATAAAACGTAATAAACTCGAGTGCGGCTTAGAATATGTAGTGAAGTGTCGTGACAGTGGAGTGATACCGAAGTTCCTACGGATAAAGCCTATTAAATGCATACGGGATTACGACAAATTCTTTAGAATCGCGAGTGAGAAATTACTTCGTCGAGTGATTTCGGAATACCGCCAAAAGTTACTGTGCACCAATAAAAAAGTGTTCGATTTACACCTACAGCTGTCGCAGAAACTTTCGCTGGAACTATGGGAGGTACTAGATACGATGTCTTTTAGCAGATCTCATGCATTAACATTGGAAATTAAACAGAGACATGATAGAAAGCTGAAAAGTCTCATACAACAACAACGCGCGATCTATGCCGGCGACTACCCTCGGAATACGCTAAATAATGAGTCGAACAATAACAATACTGATAACACGCAGCGTAATCATAAGGTTGTTGTAAACTTATCGTCATGTCATCTCGATGATAATTCTTATAGTGTGCTTTCCCGCGGTCTTAATTACGCTCCTACACCTAAAAGAATGCCCGTGGAGAAAATAATAACGGGTATTGAGGACACGATCGTACGAAATAAAATACCGTTTAACGATGCGGAATGCATGAGACAAGACATTTCAACGATGTTACGTAAATCAAAAGTGCCCCAGCCTAATATAACCCGAGGTGAATTAACAGCATTACGCGAAATACGTAACAATGAAAACGTCTTGGTGCTGCCGGCGGATAAGGGTAATGCCACAGTGGTTGTCGATACAGATACCTACGAGAGTAAAATTACGCATATGGTTAGTGATACTCGCATTTACAAGAAGGTGAAGTACAACCCGACCTTGAGAGTTTCTACAAAAGTGGTCCAGCTAGTGAAATCATTACCCGATATCGAGTTGCAGGCACGCTTACGTCCCCATAACCTTACCCCACCCAAGATATATGGCTTACCCAAAGTACACAAGCCAGACTGGCCGTTGCGACCTATAGTCTCACAAATAGATGCACCGACTTATAAGTTATCCAAACACCTGGCAAGCATCCTTCAGCAGTACACGGGCAAGACTGATACTTTTGTGAAAGACTCGTACCATTTCGTCCAGTTGTTAGAAGATATACGAATAGAGCCCTCGGAGATCATGGTCAGCTTCGACATCGCATCACTATTCACGAGTGTCCCGGTAGATGAAACTATGAACATTATAAAAACCATAATTCAAGGTTCTGACCTACCTACCGAATACATACATTGCATAGATTACTGTCTAAAAAGCGGTTACTTCATGTGGAGAGGAGAGTATTTTCTTCAAGTGGATGGAGTGGCGATGGGGTCTCCAATAGCTCCAGTGGTAGCTAATATATTCATGGAGTGGTTTGAGAATACGGCGTTAAATGCGGCAGTTGTGAGACCTAGAGTTTGGTTGAGATACGTGGACGACATCTTTGCGGTCATCACTAAGGACGGTTTAGCTGGTTTCGCGGATCATCTGAACCAAGTGCATCGCAACATCGCAGTTACAGTGGAAGAAGAAAGTGATGAAACTTTATCCTTTCTCGATGTACGCGTGATCCGCAGGCCAGATGGAAGTCTCGCACATATAGTGTATCGAAAGCCAACTCATACGGAAAGGTATCTATCTACACGCCAACTCGCATCACCACCCGGCACACTTATCCTCGGTACCCAGAGCATTAATCAACCGAGCTCTAAGAATATGTGACCCTCAATACCTAGATGTTGAGCTAAATCACGTGAGGGGGGTACTTGAGGATAATGGCTACAGCTGGCGACAATGTGGCCGATGGTGTAAACAGAGTGAACGTAAGCGACCACAAGTAGCGGATCGATCACCGGCTTATTTACCGTTCGTAAAAGGAGTAACGGACAGAATCGGATATCTTTTACGACGGAAATATGATGTCAAGACGATCTTCCGCCCACCAGGTCATCTTAGACAGATGCTGCGTTCACCGAAGGACAAGGACGAGCTGAACGTTCCGGGTGTGTACAGAATACCATGCGACTGTGGCAAGAGCTACGTGGGAGAAACTCGACGCAATATCACGACTAGACTTACGGAACACATAAGGAGCATTAAGAATTCGGACACGACAAGATCCGCCATCGCGGAGCATGCACATCTCGCGGACACAAACCACTTTATCCGTTTTGATAAAGCCTCCGTACTAGCTAGAGAGAAGTTCTTTGTACCTAGAAAAGTACGTGAGGCTATTGAGATAAATAGACACCCCAATTTCAACCGAGATAGTGGATGGACCTTGCCGTCAGCGTGGAAACCGATTCTTAATGCGTCCTCGAAAAAGAAAGTGTCAGTCAGTCTAGAGTGTGACACAGTCAGCATTGTTTGCGACGGTACTTCTCGCGATAGGAGTAGCAGCGATGAAGAACCGACGATAACATCATTCGGGCTATCTCAGGCATCCTCGGTACCGAAAAGGAACAGCCGTTACCGATCGCCGCCGAGTCCGCCCCCACCCCGGCTATCAAGCCGAGCGCAGCGAGCGGCGGCCCGCAGTGAACATCGCGATCTCACCGCGTGACCTCACTCCCGAGGAAGAGCGACTGACTCGCTCGAAACCTAGGTCGAGAAAATTCGACTAAAGGTACGTGAATTACAGCCGGTATATAACATTAATAATGATACAAATACGTAAAATGTTATAAATAAAAAACAGAAACTAGGTCGCAGCTGTCTGCCGGTAACGTTCCCAAAAAGCTGGCGACGTTACCTCGTTGAATTGCTAGGCTAATCTGTTGGCCGAGGTAAGCGCCAGCTCTTTGGTCACGAGTGACGTCTATTAATCGTCTGGACAGCTCCTTTACAAAACCTCGCGCATCTCGACCCCACGGACCCATTGTTTCGACCCCAAACGGAAGAAAAATGTAGCCATCACCAATGGCAGCATATTTCCTCCGGTTGAGGGTTTCTGCCGCATCCGCTGCCGCACCTGTTGCTCGTGAGGTCCCGCATATGTGGGACGCCGCTAATGTGTCAGCACACGTCGCGTCCCACACCAACGGTCTCCCTCGGCACCACGGAACCAACGTCATACCGTCGGGCCTCTTACCATCGTCACGTGATATACCGTTCGGCTCTAATATAGCCGGCTCGTTCACGGTGGCAAGAGCCCGACGAATGACGTCATTCAAGGAGGCGTGACGTGAGAGACGCCCTGCACTGCGGCGGCATGACAGGCCATGGTGGCCTAATCTGTCTACTTCACTGCCGCAGTGACAATTGTGAGGTTCTGTCCGGGAGATGTCCGGGAGACGTAATCCCACAGCAATGGAGAACTGTCATCGTCCATAAGGGTACCTATGTTGGAAGAAGGTAATGCGTGTAGCCAGTATCCAGATTCTTTTTCACGTGTGGCAAGGAGACGAGCCCGGTCCCTAATATCAACACTATTTTGAATTAGTTCATCTATACCAATATTATAAAGAGAGAACATTTGTATTTTTGTATGTTTGTAATGATTTGGCTCAAAAACTACTGAACCGATTTAAAAAATTCTTTCACTTATACATAGAATGGACTTTCGGAATGAAAATAGGCTATATATTATCCCGTTTAATTCAAAGGTACATTCGTACATACCTAATTTGCAACCTAAGTCGACAAAAAAACGGTCGAAAAAACACGTTTGTTACGAACGCTGCTCAATTGAAAATAGATAGAAGAATATTTTCTATGCAAGAGTTGTACAACTGAATAAGACCTACAAAAAAGTCCGCGACAGCATATGTCTATCTCTTAAGGATGACTCACAGTAACTATTTTAATCTTAAAATTTTTGTTAAAAAATATTACATAACTTCCAAGGCTATTTTCAAGTATATAGTATTAATCCTTATCCAAATAATTACGTTAATTAGCTTGGCCACATATTATAGATTAAAATTGTCCTTTACAGTATATAATTAAAATGAAAACTCTAGAATATATCACGAGTTTCACATACACGCATCGCAAAATCAATGAAATATTTGCAGTGAAACCACAGATTAAGTCATAGTTACTTCGAAAATATTACCTACATATTACCCTACCGATCACAATCAATTTGAAGTAAATATAGTATAATAATATGATCTATTGTGTAAAATAATATTCATATATATATATATATATATATATATAATAATATAATATTTTAAACCACCCCGACTAATCTATGTATACCTAATCTTTTCATTAAAAACATTCCAATAACTCTAAACACGACATTTAAAAACTGAGCTCTAAGTTTGTGAGGATTTGAGTATTCTGTAGAGTCCAGGAGATGTCCCAGCATCAGGTCAATGTTCCATGTTCTTACAATATCGTTGAAGAAGAAGATTTTCGAATTGATCAGACCTATGAAAGTTGATTTCATAGAGCAATTAACTAGAACAAAGCTCATAGTTTTATAACGATTGAACGAATTTTCATGAATCAAAGCTAAGAACACTCTCGATGAAGACATCTATCAAACAAAAAAAATACTATGAATAATAAAAACAAAATCGGTTCATCCGGTTAGGTGCTTAGATGCTACAGACAGACACACAGATACACACGTTAAACGTATATTACCCCTACATTTTGCGTCGGGGAACGCCGTAAGGTTACGGCGCGTCGTAAGCTACTTTTTGGTAGATTTAATGATCCCACTACCACTGTACGAAAACTCATGATTCATGAATGCACATAAAACTTTCATTGGTAGGTATATAGCTCGGATTAGAACCAACGACCGTCGGGTCAGAATCAGGGTAACTATCCTTTACGCCAAAGGGCCGTCCAACATCACTACGTAAGTATTATAAAACAAAGTCCATCACTGCGTCTGTCTGTCTGTTCGCAATAATCTCAATAGCTACTGAACGGATTATCATGCGGTTTTTACCAATAGCCAGAGTGTTTATGAGGAAGGTTTAGGTGAATAATTCGTTAAGGTTTTGTGTAAATTGGATGAAATTTGACGATGATTGTTAAATATGTTCATATTTTATATTCGATGCAAATTTTGTAGGCATATATGTTCTACCCGTGCGAAGCTGGGGCGGGCTGCTAGTCCTGAATAATTTTACAAAGGGGCTCGTCCCATTGCTTTTTGTGAACTAAGTTTTATAGGTAAGACCTCACCTGGACAAGCCAAAGACCAGGCGGTTTTAGCTTCTTCCATGTAAGCTATAGAAATGTTGTATGATGAATTTGAAATATTTTTTTTAAAAAGAGATGATACACTATTAATAGCAGATAAAAAGGCCAAGTTTTGCTAGTTAAAAATTCTGAACAGTACAACAAATAATTATGATCAGTATGAGTATTTATATGAGTTGATGAAGTAAAACATCATGTTTTTAATGTATGTTTTAAACGCGTTTAAAACAAAATGTTTTAAAAAGAGTTTTAAACAGGTATGTATTTTTTCCAGTGTTTTAAATTGTGTTTTAAACACTCGCTTTAAACAAATGTTTTAAACATTGCCAACCCTGTGTATCAGT
This sequence comes from Cabera pusaria, assembly GCA_954871355.1. Lineage (NCBI taxonomy): Eukaryota > Metazoa > Arthropoda > Insecta > Lepidoptera > Geometridae > Cabera > Cabera pusaria. The sequence goes on along the minus strand of OX940913.1, from coordinate 14,946,050 downwards.
GATAACAAATGTGGAGAGTCAACATTAGATAGGGCAAATTTAACCATCAATATTATATCAGCTATTTTACGCCGTTCGTGGAGAGGCACTATATATTTTTAAGTAAGAACTCAAGTTTACGACGCTCTAAACAGTACAGAGTACATTACTAGTATTTTTGGTAACCCCTCCAACTAAGCTAAATATGCTTGTGTCTGGAGTGGGTTCACGTCAATAGTGCAATGGGTGGGGTGGGGATCGAACTCACGACCTCTCGATCGCCAGTCCGACACCCTATCCATTGGGCTATTGCCGCCTAAATATTATAATAATAGGATGTAAGGGAGCACAAATACCACCTCAGTGCTCCCGGCCAACCTCTCCTGCACCACGGGCAGGTGAGGTCTGGCATCCTGCTGACCAACGAACGAAGCTCTGGCGACTGACAAATGGCGGTATAACCATTTCAAATTATAACGTAGCTTAATACTACAGGCCTGTGACGGGCAGCATCGTCGCGGGTGCAAGGAGCTACGTTCTGTGGTCGCCAACCCGCCTGCCCAGTGTAGCAAATAGGGCATATCCCTCCCAATGAGCCGAAGACCGGGCTCAGTGGCGCATCTTGGGAGAGGCCTACGTCCAGCAGTGGACGGACACAGGCTGATTATGATGATGATGTATTACCTATATCTAAATATACAAACATATACCTTACCTTACTATGTTTTATGCAACTAATATAAATCTAACAATATATGTATATCCCCAGTCTCAGCAAAGCTCGAGAAGATCTGAAGCTGGCCGGCAGTGTGAGAGCTGCAGCCAAGCAAGAGTCGCAGAGGAAGGCTTCGCACATGTCCATATACTGCAGTCAGGTATGTTGTATACACAGACAAGCACTTGACTGTTGTCGATGTCTCGAAACTTACTAGAGTCTAGTTAATAAAAACTCCAAAATTTCATAATATTAGACTCTATTTACTAGAGTCTAATATTATGAAATTTTGGATTGTGTGTAACAATTAAATATAAAGTGTGTAACACTTAAAGAAACATAATATTTGTGTAAATTGATGGAAATATGACGATGATTGTGGAAGATGCTAATTCATACTTGACGCAACTGTTGCAAAAATGTAAGTATATATGCTCTACCCGTGCGAAGACGGGGCGGGTTGCTAGTAAATAATATTATTTATTTGCCATACAATGTACAATAGTAATCAAAACTTTGGATCAAAACTAATCTTAATTAAATGTATTGACATGTACTCTGTACTGTTTAGAGCGTCGTAAACATGAGTTCTTACTTAAAAATATATATTACATCTCATATATAAAAATGAATATGTGTCTGTATGTCTTTTATAGAATCGTAAACTATGCATTTGTTCATGTGATGATCTTTAGCAAAGATGTTGTGCATGAGCCAAAGAAGGTTTCTGAGTTGGTACGACCAATTTTCGGCAGATGGCGCCACTATAATTCCAATGTAAATTGGCGGTACAAAGTTCGCCGGTTAAGCTAGTATATTATATATCATATAGGCTAGCGTTTAACCACTATCTCGCCTGGTGGTAAGCGATGATGTGGTCGAAGATGGTGAACACGCTAGGCTTAGAATACTCTGACTCTCAAGGTCTGTTTGCTGCCGGAACACCGTAAGGTTATTGCGGCAGATTTTCTCCTTTATAGTGTTAAGATACTTTTTGGTATCAACTCAGGCGAAACATCGATATAATATGCTGCCACCACATGGTGAATATGTTGGTACCACTTTCAGTCTACAGCTCATAGAGCGTCTAGTAAAATAATGTACTTGTTACAGATTGGCGACACGCGACCTATCAGTTTCTGTAGATTCAGCAGTGACAGTAAAATGTTGATCACATCTAGTTGGTAAGTGCACACTGTCTAACCGCCAATTCTAAACTCACGCACAAATTATTAACCGACTTCAAAAAAGGTTTCTCAATTCGACAGTATATATATATATATATATATATATATATATATATATATATATATACTGTCGAATATGTATGTATATATATATATATATATATATTAAGTTTGTTCGCGGATAACTTCGTCGTTTATGAACCGATTTTGATTATTCTATTTTTGTTGGAAAGAAGATATCTCAAGTGTGGTACCATGGTAATTTTATCGTGGTCTGATAAGTATCTCCAGAGATATGGAGATAAACACCTCAAAATTGGTACTGAAAATGAATAGCGCGGCATTGAAGTCGGTTATTTTTTAATTTTTTAAACGATATTATATTGTCACGAACGCACCCAAAACGCTAACACACGCACACATACTCACACACATACAATCCGCTCCCTCTACTCTCACTTCGCGCCCTGCACGCAGTACACGCAGTCGTCTCAAAACCACCGCGCAGAGCAGAGCACAGCCGCCGCCGCACGCTCTTTATCTTCGCCCTCGCTGAGGAGACGCGATCGACAGCACTTCGGACGGCCCGCCTCCCGTCCTCCGTGGTTATGCGATCAAGGATATCTTCAGCGCAACTACAATAGAGATGTTGCCTGGGTTAAAAAATAGTAATTCTAATTAGTCCGTCAGTTGCATTATCGTAAAATATTGGACACATATTTATTTATTTTACAAATCAATAGAAATGTATAAAGATAAGAGCATCAATGTTCGGGAGTGGGGGGGCTCGTGACGTCACTAACCGCTAGAAAGTAGTACACTTTTTAGCGGCTTGTGACGTCACGCGGAATTTTAACGCTCTATATCTTCGTCATTATATTATTGTTTAATTGAAAAGATAAAAAATACGTTTCCAATATTTTTCGATAATGTAAAAGACGGGACTAAAAAAATTTTTTTTGTAGACTAGCGTATATCAGAAATGAAATAGACTAGGGAAGACCAGCGCAGTAAGTCCCGGTCCTTATTTCACCCTCCACACAAACAACACCTATGTGACATATTATGTTTGTTTAAGTATTATCACCTATTAGATTTCGGATACGTTTTAAAGAAAGGCCAAGTTAAAAGTACCTATAACCGGCGAGCATGTATGAAGGCGCTCATGAAAGTGGAAGAAGCAAAAGAGATATGTCAGGATCGTAGCATGTGGAAAGATGTAGTCTTTTTTTTTTATGCTGTATAGGCAAGCGTTTGACCACTATCTCACCTGATGTTAAGTGACGATGCGGTCGACGATGTAGCACGCTTACCTAGTAGATACCTGTTCACTCGCGATTTGAAGACCCCCGGGTTGTAGCTATCGGGAAACACAGACACCGGCAAGGAGTTCCATTCTTTAACGGATCGTATTATGTAGTCTCTGCCACTCTCAACGGCGTGATTTTATGTATGTATGAATGTAGAGATATGGATGAAATTTTCGTTATATTAATGTACATTTTTCAGGAAAGGCTTTTATATATGGATACATTAAAATTGTCAATCCGATGATATATACGTTTATTTCCACAAAATAGTAGGTTCAATAAATAAATAATACAAAGTTCCAGAATGGTCGGCCAAATGATCATAGATCCGTGAATACACTCTGAGGTCTTTGATAGTTCACAACCACTTATTTACTGTTTACACTTTGAAATACACAAAAAACTATTGCGTATCTCTAAAGACTAATCACAAATTTTAGCCGCAAATTGAAGCCCTAAATAGAGCCGCAATCATTCCAACTAGAATAATCTATAACCCATTAGATTCAAAACAAACAGACACACAATAAACAATAGTACGACGCACCATACCTACATTTAAACAACTATTACCATACACGCGACATTGGTATTTAATAGCTGAAGAAAAAGGTTCAATCCCTAAATCCCTATGCTTAATTACAAAATTAGGTATGTTAATAAAGGTCAAAATACCAAAACAGTAGAAGTTGTTTTAGTAACTTTTATGACGGCTTGTTTTTATGACCCCAATTAGTCACACCGCTATATTTCTCAAAGTTTCGGGTACCTACATTATCCGTCGACTTTACAATATAATGTATTAGGATCTGATGAGTATCTTCAGAGATATAGAAATAAGCTTGCTTGCCAATAAGATTTTTAGTACCAAAGTTAGCAGTTAGCAGTCGATTTTTCGTTTTATAATGCATTGTTTTAAATACGCAAATTTTTTGACTCCTACAATAAATATGACAGTAGCTACAGGTATATAACAACAGTGAAATGTGTATGTGTACCGCCCCAGGTCGGGTCTGAGCGCCGTGTGGTCGGTGCCGGACTGCGTGCCACTACAGTTGTTAAAAGGACACACGTGCAACGTCAGCTGTGCCAACTTCCATCCCGCCGCTGTCATGCCGGAACATTTTGTTAAAAAGGTTGGTAGATCTTATATATCTGATTTTTTTATTACTACAAACTGTTGAGACATTTGATTGGTTTATTCCTATTTATCCCGTTAATCCAGGGGTTCCCAAACTTATAAGTATCACGCCTCTCTACTGCTTAAAATGAATATGCCCACGCCTCCCCTCGGCCCAGGGCCCAGCAAGTAGCAGCAAGTGGGCTCGCCAAGCAATTGTAAAATAAATAAAATAAGGGTATAATATACAAGGTTATTCCAATTTGATGCGAAACCTGAAAGCAGTTTGTTCAGAATCGATTTGGAATCGATTCTGTAACGGATTCTGAACAAACTGCTTTCAGTTAGTTTTAAAACAATGTTATATTTTTCGTCAAAAATGTAAATGAAATGAAATTATTTATTTTCCTGAAATTGGTAACAACAGATGACAATAAAATTTTTGCGCAGCATATTTCGCCAAAAAATTGACATACAAATGTTTGTGCATTTAAATGCATTTTAGATAATTTAGTATTAAATGATGTAATTACAATATATTTTAAATATAATAATTAAGTAATTAAGAATATTTTAAATGTCAATCTACTACAACCTATTTTAAATTATATTCAAAAAAATCCTTAACGTCATAATTGTAGATTGTATACCAAGGGTGCAATATAGTACGTTTCTGCGAGGCCACTTTTTTGAATCCAGAGCGAAGCGAAGGATTCTAAAGTACAATCCTGAGCGTAGCGAGGGATTTAAAGTACGTTGGCCGAGAGACAATAATATTGCAGCCGAGTTTTACACTCTGCTTTTCATCCCCCTCTATGAGAAAAGGGAATAAATAAAAGGCTCTATAAAATAGCAATTCAAGAGCATAATTTTGTAAAAGACGCTGACTAACATAAACAAACGTAATAAACGAATAAATACATACAGTTTCCGATAAAAACTTCGCACCTTTTGCAGTTTTCATCCGATTAACATTTTACCCTTAACTCATTGACATATTATACATAAGGACATGAAATACCTACAGAAAAAGGTGCATATCTAAACCTAAAACGTATGGCATTAATTGTCCATTGGTCCATTGCTAGGATTGTGTCAATCAAGGTCATCAATGGACCAATGGACAATCAATGGCAGTCATTTTAGGTTCCATTATGACTTCTAGGTACTTTTTTTTGAAGTTATATCCATACAAGCAAATGTATCGCGGCACCTCCATGTCTATATGTATTTCCTACTCCATGGTTAAAAGTGTTATTATGACAGTCTGTGACCACAGACTAAAAATGCCAATAATTCTAGCGCTTTTTTTTCTTCTTGGCCACCACAATATATGTGTATCGTGCCACTTTGCGCGCTTAATTTTTTTTTTTTTTATTTGTTTCCCCGTCTATATGACGTTGCGGCATTTTTTTTTAACTTAATTAACGCCGCGTGCTCTCTATTTAATAGGACAGTAAAATTTCCCGTACAATATTATTTTTGAACCTCCTTAGACATGGCACTATAAAAGAACAGTCAGAGCCAAAAATAAAATCTTTATTTCTGTTATCAAAAGGGTTATTTTTAACAATTGTATTAGAAATTTATTTTACAATTTTACAAGCTTATGAATATTTAGAAGCTCCATTTACTATTGCAAATAGAATTTATGGTTCTACATTTTTTATAGCAACAGGATTTCATGGATTACTTGTAATAATTGGAACTATATTTTTAATTGTATGTTTTATTCGACATTTAAATGAACATTTTTCTAGAAATCATAATTTTGGATTTGAAGCTGCAGCATGATATTGACATTTTGTTGATGTAGTTTGTTATTCCTTTACATTTCAATTTATTGATGAGGTAACTAAATTTAATTTATCTATACTAATATTATAAAGAGAGAACATTTGTATTTTTGTATGTTTGTAATGATTTGGCTCAAAAACTACTGAACCGATAAAAAAAATTCTTTCACTAATACATAGAATGGACTTTCGGAATGAAAATAGGCTATATATTATCCCGTTTAAATCAAAGGTACATTCGTGGAGACCTAATTTGCAACCTAAGTCGGCAAAAAAAACGGTCGAAAAAACACGTTTCTTACAAACGCTGCTCAATTGAAAATAAGATAGAAGAATATTTTCTATGGAAGAGTTGTACAACTTAATAAGACCTACAAAAAAGTCCTCGACAGCATATGTCTATCTCTTAAGGTTGACTCACAGTAACCATTATAATCTTAAATTTTTTGTTAAAAAATATTACATAACTTCCAAGGCTATTTTCAAGTATATGGTATTAATCCTTATCCAAATAATTACGTTAATTAGCTTGGCCACATATTATAGATTAAAATTGTTTACAGTATATAATTAAAATGAAAACTCTAGAATATATCACGAGTTTCACATACACGCATCGCAAAATTAATGAAATATTTGCAGTGAAACCACAGATTAAGTCATAGTTACTTCGAAAATATTATTATAAGCTTAGCTATGCTGTAGATCCCTACCGATCACAATCAATTTGAAGTAAATATAGTATAATAATATGATCTATTGTGTAAAATAATATTCACATATATATATATATATATAATAATATAATATTTTAAACCACCCCGACTGATCTATATATACCTAATCTTTTCATTAAAAACATTCCAATGACTCTAAACAAGACATTTAAAATCTGAGCTGTAAGTTGGTAAGGATTTGAGTATTCTGTAGAGTCCAGGAGTTGTCCCAGCATCAGGTCAATGTTCCATGTTCTTACAATATCGTTGAAGAAGAAGATTTTCGAATTGATCAGACCTATGAAAGTTGATATCATAGCGCAATTAACTAGAAAAAAGCTCATAGTTTTATAACGATTGAACGAATTTTCATGAATCAAAGCTAAGAACACTCTCGATGAAGACATCTATCAAACAAAAAAAAACTATCAATAATAAAAACAAAATCGGTGCATCCGGTTAGGTGCTAAGATGCTACAGACAGACACACAGATACACACCTTAAGCGTATATTACCTCTACTTTCAGATGCAGATGTTCTCCTTGGTGGTAAGAGCTACTTTTTGGTAGATTTAATGATCCCACTACCACAGTACGAAAACTCATGATTCATGAATGCACATAAAACTTTCATTGGTAGGTATATAGCTAGGATTAAAACCAACGACCGTCGGGTCAGAATCAGGGTAACTATCCTTTACGCCAAAGGGCCGTCCAATATCACTACGTAAGTATTATAAAACAAAGTCCATCACTGCGTCTGTCTGTCTGTTCGCAATAATCTCTATAGCTACTGAACGGATTATCCTGCGCTACGTAAGTATTATAAAACAAAGTCCATCACTGCGTCTGTCTGTCTGTTCGCAATAATCTCTATAGCTACTGAACGGATTATCCTGCGGTTTTCACCAATCGCCAGAGTGTTTATGAGGAAGGTTTAGGTGTATAAGTCGTTAAGGTTTTGTGTAAATTGGTTGAAATATGACGATGATTGTTAAATATGTTCATATTTTATATTCGATGCAACAAACTGATGCAAATTTTGTAGGCATATATGTTCTACCCGTGCGAAGCCGGGGCGGGCTGCTAGTATATATAATAAGTATATTTGACTTCCAATCAAAAAGTTTAAACATTTTTAATATAAATAATCATTTTAATATTAACAATAGCAATTTTAATCATACTAATTTCAAATATCTTGATAATATTATCTATTATCCTTTCAAAAAAATCTTTCTTAGATCGGGAAAATATGCCCTAGGGCAGAAATGACCTACTTTGCGCGCACTTATCGAGGACTAAACCATCACTTTTCGAATAGTTCGTATGAAAAAGCAATTGCCGATAAGCCAATTATGCAGTTTTCTTTTAAAATGGGTAAACGGGAGTTCCCTGATTTCTTTTGATATATTATTGTACATTTTTATAGTCATTATTTTGCAGTTCTTACTCTGCAAAGCAGTTTTACTGTTAATGAGATTGAGTTCTGGAGTTCTGTTGAAGAAAATGATCAAAGCTTGGACGCCGTTAGAAGCCACGCCCTTCTGTAGATGTCTTCGCGCCTGTGAGGCGCGCCCCAACTTTGAAAATCAATGCCTTAATCTGTCCCCTTAAATGGACAAACAGGAAAAAAGTTCACGCCAGTCCCTTACTCGTAGCAAGGAGACAGCGTGAACTGTTTTCCTGTTTGTCCATTTAAGGGGATAAATATTTTTTGATAATCCAACTGACGGGCTAATTACAATAATATTTTTTTAAGCCAGGCAACATCCCTATTTTAATAATTCTTTTATTATCTACGTCCAGATCGAAAACACAACGGAGGGTGAGTCATCGATGGAGACGAGTGAAGCCGGGGGCTCCGAAGTGTGCACGATGGCGTCCTGTGCCTATGATGGGACCGTGCATCTGTGGAACTTTACAAGGTATATATCAGTGCAAGCATTCTAGATAGCAATGTATGGAAAAATTGGCAAAATTAATGTTGTTATTTTATCTATAGGGATATATGGCTTATAGAGCTAAATTAAAATTTAAGTACTCTCCCCTTCCCCCCCCTAACTACCCCCCTTCCCGGGTGAGCGTCCCTTATTTCTTGGCGATGTTGTGGCAATATTTTGAGAAAACTAAATTTTTAGACCAGGAAATCGATAAATAATAGGCCTGCCGAAAAATTTTGAAATCCTCTTCCGTAATGTGGGAACACATTTACTATTGACGAAAAAACCTATATTTCGGTAATTAACTTAAGTTTAATGAAGTTTAAACCAATTTTTCTAATATTTTTTCAACAGTGCGCAAAAACAGCTCACATATGTCATGGCGTCGGCTGTGACGTCACGCATATGTTAATGACATACTTAACTTAATAACTATTATATAATCTGTGACAATGAATACATGGGTTTTCCAAAATGTAATAACATTTTCAAGAAAACCTCATAAGAGGATATAGTCGTGACGTCATGCGCTGTGATTGGTGTTTCAATCAAAATGGCCGATAGCAGTATTTTAATGTTTTATTTTACTGAAAATCTTTATAATCTCAATTTTTTAAATAAAACTAAACTAGTGTTTTAAATTGTTTTAAGTATTTTTACCCTAAAATCTTCGATTTTTTGATACTGTCGTCATGCCTATTAAAAATGCTCAAATTTTGGCTGATTTCGCGGAAACTATAAGTGATATTGCTTTTGCATGTATTATAGGTACGAGTAGATAGTAAATTTATCAAGGATCGTTTCGTTCATACACACTTTTCATGTATCGTGTACGGTTTTCTTTGAAACTGTAAAAAAACCACGTTTCGGGACACGGGGGGAGGGTGACGCTGACCCGGGAAGGGGAGGGGGGAGAGTACTTAAATTTAACTTCACATTATAACCTACACATCCCGATAGATAAAACAACTGCATTAATTTTGCCATTTTTTGAACTAAAATAACTCCATTGCATATTATATAGTCTGTGCAAAAAGACAACCGTGGTGTCACGATGAACTAACATTCAAAGGTAAGCAAGGAAGGTACATATCTACCTAGTAGCACACGATAATGATAGGAGTAGGTACCTACCAAGGTATCAAACATTTTTAGTTGTATTGGCAATGACAGAGCAATGTTGTCAACGCAACATAATCAGTAAATTAGAACCATAAACACGCGCGCCCTCCATTTCAACGACGGCTCTCTTTTTGCATAGGCTCTATCGATGTTTTTTAGGGTTCCGTATGCAAAGGGTACCAAAGGAACCCTATTACTGAGACTTCACTGTCCGTACGAAAATAAAGTAAAAAAGAAATGGGGTCAATTTTATCTTTATTCTGTTTTTAGGGTTCCGAACCCAAAGGGTAACAACGGAACCCTATTACTGAGACATGACATGGTGGTAGGATACTATCTAGTGTCCGCCTGGCCAGCTAACACCCTCAAGTTAGAAAATCTGTCGTCAAACATCCAATGTGTTCCGGTAGCTATCCTTGAGAGCCAGTTCCCATTATAGGCCTAGCGTGCTACCATCCTCGACCGCATCATCACTTACCAACAAGAAGAAGAATCAAGAATCAAAGCATTTATTCAGTATGTAGGCAGTATAAATATACGCACATATACACGTCAAAATCATAAATCATAACAGGCGAGATAGTGGTCAAACGCTAGCCAATAAGATATACAAAAAAAAAACTCCGCTGTCCGTCTGTCTGTCTGTCCTTCTGTCACCAGGCTGTATCTCATGAACGGTGACAGTTAGACGGTTGAAATTTTCACAGATGAAGTATTTCTGTTGCCGCTATAACAAAAAATATGTACAAAGAACAGAACAAAGTTAAAAAATAAAGGGGGTCTCCATACAAAAAACGTGTTTTATAACTATATCGCCATCTATGAACGATTGTTTACCTTATTAATAATAGTAATTGCTAACACCTTTGTGTTAACGTTCACTTAGTTGGTGTTAGAAGTTCGTTAGATGGCGTTTGGGACCCTCCGTGTGCGGGACAAAAGTCTGACTCGCACTTGGCCAGTTTTATTAGTATTTGTTGTCATAGCGGCCATAATAATACATACTTTGTGAAAAATGTCAAGTGTCTACCTATTACGGTTAAGGAGAAACTGACAGACAGATGGACGGACAGCGAAGTCTCAGTAACAAGGTTCCGTTGGTACCCTTTGTGTACGGAACCCTTAAAAAGTTTTTTTCAAAATTTCAAACATTATTTTGTATGTAAATGCATTACTGTATAATTTTCAGTGAGTCCCCGATAGCATCGTTGGAAGGGCACAGTCCGTCTCGAGTAGCTCGGGTCGAGTTCCATCCGTCCGGCAGATTCCTCGCCTGCACAGTTTTTGATAATTCCTGGAGGCTATGGGATTTGGAAACGGGTAAGTTTTACAAGCTTCTTTTCAACCGACTTCCCAAAAAGAAGGAGGTTCTCAATTCGTCTGTATGTTTTTTTTTTAATGTATGTTACGCCATTACTCCGTGAATTGTGAACCGATTTGAATGATTCTTTGTGTAATCGGTAGGGTACGTTTCCGAGGTGGTCCCATTGTAATTTCATCGAGATCTGATAAGTAGCTCCAGAGATATGTCCATAAACGTCTCAAACTTGCTACTGAAACTGAGTCGCGGGGCATGGAAGTCGGTTGTTTTAGTTTATAAACTATCTTAAATAATTAATCTGCGATATTCATGTGTAGGTACAAGTTGTTGCTCAAAATTAGCTTATCATTTTCCAAATATATATGTATAAAAATCATAAGACTTCAATTGCCGTGCTAGTCATTTTCATTAGAAAGTTTCATATGGTTATCTCCATATCTCTAGAGATATTAAACTTCGAAATAAAAAAAAACTGTTGGGACAAACTTCATATTTAACTAGGTGTCCCGGCTGTCGTCGCCTGCCCGGAAGGAAAAGCTTTATCAATGTGCCTACATTCACTCGCGCTCAATTTACATTAGAATACCAGTGGCGCCATCTGTCGAATATTGGTCGTACTCTCAGAAACCTTCTTTGGCTCATTCACAACTACTTTACTAAAGATCATCACATGATCAAATGCATAGTTTAGAAGACTTTAGTACACAGTTTTCACAATAAATAGTTTCTATTTCTGTACTTATCGTTATCAGATCCTGTATGCGCGTGCGTGTGAGTGTGCATGCGTGTATGAGTGTGATTGTGTGTGTGAGAGTGAGTGCGTACGTATGTATGCGCGCGCGCGTGCGTGCGTGCTAGTTTTTGTATGTGTGAGTTATGACTTTTTTTTTTACTGACGATAAGCAAGCTTTTGACCACTATCTCACCTGATGTTAAGTGAAGATGTGATCGACGATGTAGCACGCTTGCCTAGAAGATACCTGTTCACTCGCGATTTGAAGACCCCCGGATTGTACTTCACAGGAAACACAAATTCTGGCAGGGAATTCCATTCCTTTGCTGTGCGTATGATAAATGTTGATGCAAAGCGCTTTGTGCGACAGAATGGAATATCAACCATGTATCGATGGCGTATATCTGTGCGTCTAGTAGTACGATGCTAAAAGGGGGACGGTGGAATTAATTCGTGCAGTTGGTAGGCTTACTCCCGAAATGTATCCGATAAAAGACCGATAAACTGGCGACTTTGCGGCGATGCTCTAGGCTCTGAAGCCTTTTGCTTACTAGATTTTTGTCGTTAATGAGTTTCTTCTAACTTAAGTGTTAAAGGTAGTCAGGTACATATTTTAGTTTGAACTTATTAACTTTGTTACACACAATCCAATACTATTAACTAGTTTATTTAATTTCCAGCTAAAGAAGTGTTACATCAAGAGGGGCACGCAAAGCCAGTCTACGCTATATCATTCCAAGGTGACGGGTCGCTCGCTGCCACTGGGTAACTATCTTTATCTATTTTATGTATTTAATATCGAACTGGGTAGAACTTGACCACTCTCTCACGTGATGTTAAGTGATGATGCGGTTGATGATGGAGCACGCTTACCCAGAAGATACCTTTTCGTTTGCGATCTGAAGACGCCCAGAAATATAATACACTAGCAGCCCGCCCCGGCTTCGCACGGGTAGAACATATATGCCTACAAAATTTGCATCAGTTTGTTGCATCGAATATAAAATATTAACATATTTTACAATCATCGTCATATTTCAACCAATTTACACAAAACCTTAACGAATTATGCACCTAAGACCTAAACCTTCCTCATAAACACTCTGGATATTGGAGAAAACCGCATCATAATCCGTTCAAAAGCTATTGAGATTATTGCGAACAGACAGACAGACGCAGTGATGGACATTGTTTTATAATACGATATTGGACGGCCCTTTGGCGTAAAGGATAGTTACCCTGATTCTGACCCGAGGGTCGTTGGTTCTAATCCTAGCTATATACCTACCAATGAAAGTTTTATGTGCATTCATGAATCATGGGTTTTCGTGGAATCATTAAATCTACCAATAATTAAGATTTAAAGAAGATTACAAACTAAAACCATTGACTTCAATGCCCCGCGAGTCAATTTCAGTAGCAAGTTTGAGACGTCTATCGTCATATCTCTGAAGATACTCACATCTCAATGAAATAACAATGGGACCACCTCGGAAACGTACCCTACCGATTACAAAAATAATCATTCGAATCGGTTCACAATTGACGGAATATCGCGTAACATAAACACACACAAAAAGAATGAAACATACAGACGAATTGAGTACCTCCTTCTTTTTGGAAGTCGGTTGAAAAGTAGCTTACCACCAAGGAGAACATCTGCCGCCGTAACCTTACGGTGTTCCCCGACGCAAAAAGTAGGGGTATTATACGTTTAACGTGTGTATCTGTGTGTCTGTCTGTAGCATCTTAGCACCCAACCGGATGAACCGATTTTGATTTTATTATTGATAGATTTTTTTTGATAGATGTCTTCATCGAGAGTGTTCTTAGCTTTGATTCATGAAAATTCGTTCAATCGTTATAAAACTATGAGCTTTAATCTACTTACATAGGTCTGATCAATTCGAAAATCTTCTTCTTCAACGATATTGTAAGAACATGGAAGCATTGACCTGATGCTGCGACATCTCCTGTACTCTACAGAATACTCAAATCCTCACCAACTTACTGCTCAGATTTTAAATATCGTGTTTAAGAGTCATTGGAATGCTATAATTAGTTACACTCGCGTCAGGTCACGTGTCCTGATCGAAAATTCGTAAGACGGAGCGCAAGGCGCTTGCGCGAGGTGTCATTCCAAAATATTCAAAAATGACGTGTTCAAGTTTTCATGGCCGGCACTCCGGTTTTTATAAAGGTTACTGGCAATGTGTGTTGCACATTACTAGTAGTCTTGTCAACCTCCAACTAAGCTAAATATGCTTGTGTCTGGAGTGGGTTCACGTCAATAGTGCAATGGGTGAGGATCGAACTTACGCCCTCTCGATCGTCAGGCCGACGCCTTAGCCATTTGGCTATTGCCGATTAAGTAAGTTAATAAAACATCATGATCAGCCGGTGTCAGTCCACTGCTGGACATAGGCCTCTCCCAAGAGGCGCCACTGAGCCCGATCTTCGGCTCCGATTCCGATTTTTTAACCGACTTCAAAAAAAGGAGGAGGTTTCTCAATTCGACCGTATATTTTTTTTTTATTTTTATGTTTGTTCGCGGATAACTTCGTCGTTTATGAACCGATTTCGATTATTCTTTTTTTGTTCGAAAGGAGATATCCCAAGTGTGGTACCATGGTAATTTTATCGAGGTATGATAAGTATCTCCAGAGATATTGAGATAAACATCTCAAAATTGGTACTGAAAATGAATAGCGCGGCATTGAAGTCGGTTGTTTTTTAGTTCTTAAACGATATTATTATATAACGTGTGAAATATGTTTGTACTATTCTTAGTAGAGTAGAGTAAATAGAGAAGAGATTATTTGTTATTCCTTTGTTTAGAGGCGTGAAGTTGCGAGCATGTCTATATTTTACAGATTACTCTTTGGCGAATGTGCCCAAGAGCTGCACGATCTGATTCCGCCTTCCCCATTCTTTAACCGTACAACCAGACGTACTGCAGGTCGACATCCATTTGTGGTGGACATTCCACCTATAAGAACTAAGCGTTTCGGTGCCTCTTTTATTCTCAGAACTGTCAAGAAATGAAATGACTTGCCGGCGTCTATTTTTCCACTTAAATACAACTTCGGAGCGTTCAAGTCTAGAGTGAATAGGTTTTTACTGAGCAAGCGTGCTCCATCCTCGACCGCATCGTCACTTACCATCAGGTGACATAGCGGACAAACTCTTGCACAGTTCGCAATAAAAAAATAAAAAAAGAGGACTTGTGGTGGTTTTGAACGTAACTCTTAAATAATCTAAAATCGTTTAAAAAACAAAAAGAACCGACTTCAAACGGCACGCCAGTCAAAGTAGCCAGTAGTCAGTATCATGTCATCGAGGTATATAAATCGTAATACAAATGTTGATATATTAAAAACAGCTGGAACGATTTTGTTAAAATTTAAATAGGACCACTTGGGAAGGGGCACCCTTTGTAAAAGAAAAAAGATTCCGACGAATTGAGAACCTCCTATTGTTTTCTGAAGTCGGTTACATAGTTTGCGTTCCACGGAGGGATATAATATGCCGTTTTGATCAAAAATGTTTTGCAAAATGGTGAATTTTATCATTTGGGGTCGAATTTTTTGACACTTTTGTTGTATTTGTACTCATTCTCACATATCCACTTTCGACTCAAAAGTGGATATGTGAGTGTTTGATCCTGACCTACTCATCTAAATTAATATTATAAAGAGAAAAAAAAATGTTTTTTTGTTCATATGTTTGTTTCGATTTAACTCAAAAACTACTGGACCGATTTCAAAAATTCTTTCACTAATAGAAAGCCACATTATCAGCGAGTAACATAGGCTATATTTTAACCCCGTGTTCTCACGGGAACGGGAACTACGCGGGTGAAACCGCAGGCCGCTGTTAGTGTATCATATAGGCGTTGATGAATGATAACATTCCAGCGGTATGGACGCGTTCGGTCGCGTTTGGGACCTCCGCACGGGGCGCTGTGTCATGTTCCTGGAGGGACATCTGGGCCCACTGCTGGGCGTGGACTGGCATCCCACACACTGCCACCTCGCCACCGCCGCCGCTGATCACCAGGTACATCTCCTTATACTACACTCACGTATCAATACTACACATTATAAAACTACACTCACGTAATAACACTACACATTATAAACTACACTCACGTATAATCACCTACACATTATAAAACTACACTCACGTAATAACACTACACATTATAAACTACACTTACGTATAATCACCAAACATTATAAAACAACACTCACGTAATAACACTACACATTATAAAACTACACTCACGTATCATCATTACACATTATAAAACTACACTCACGTAATAACACTACACATTATAAAACTACACTCACGTATCATCACTACACATTATAAAACTACACTCACGTATCATCACTACACATTATAAAACTACACTCGCGTATCATCACTACACATTATAAAACTACACTCACGTAATAACACTACACATTATAAAACTACACTCACGTATCATCACTACACATTATAAAACTACACTCACGTAATAACACTACAACTAGAAGAGGAGGTGTCGCTTTATATGTTAAAAATGGCATAGAGTTTAAAAAATTGAATAGCGCAACGGAACTTGCTATTGATTCACATTTTGAATGTTGCGGAATTACTTTAACGCACCTTAACTATATTATCTTAGGCATATATCGAACCCCAAACTCTAATCTGAACTTATTTCTAAAAACCTTCGAATTATTAATATTTAAATTGACTATGAGATCTCGAAATACAGCCAAAAAATTTATTGTGTTGGGAGATTTTAATGTCAACATTCTAAAGGAAGACATAAAGACCAAGTTATTTACAGACTGTATGCTAAAATTAAAATTGAAACTAACTATTAATGAACCAACAAGAATATCGTCAAGATCAAGTACATGTATAGATAACATCATAACAAATATAAAAAGATACAGTACAGAAGTTCTTCACCTGGGATTATCTGATCACTCTGGTCAAATAATTACAGTTCCTTGCAATCAAAGCTTCTGCGAAAAGTTTTGGTATATTTATAAAAGAAATATAAATATCAATTTAGAAACTTTTGTAAAATATAAATCTCAAATATCCTTCTCTGAAACCTTAAAACATACGGATGTTGATTTGGCATATAATTCTTTCATTGACATGTTTAAGGTAATTTACGATGTATGCGTACCAGTAGAAAGAATAAAACTTTACTTATAAAATAAAACCGGCATGGAAGACAAAAGGCATTATCAGAGCCAGTAAAGCCAAAAGAATGATTTACAATAAAATTCTAAAAACGAATTCAATTAAGGAAAAAGAATACTATAAAAAATACTCAAAAACATTGAAATCAATTATACGTAACTGTAAAAAGAAAACTAATATTAACTCGATTAAGAATAGCGAAAACCAAAATAAAGCCGTTTGGAACCTAATTAAACGACAAACTTCATGCTGCAATAAAATAAAATGCCCAATCGAATCTATAACACACAATGAGCAAGTCTATGATAATCCACTAGACATTTCGAAAACTTTTAATAACTATTTTATAAATCAAAACTTTCGTAATAACGTTCTAACCCCTCAAGTCATAAAAAAGAATAACAATTTCAATAGCATGTTTCTTTCGCCAGTCGATGTATATGAGACCAAGAAAGCTATTATGAAATTAAAGAATAATATAAGCACAGGTTATGATGAAATTCCTACCCAAGCGATAAAGAGCTGTGCTGATTATATATCTTATCCCCTTACTCATATAAAAAACATTATGCTAGAAACCGGTGCATTCCCAGAAAGACTGAAGAAAGCTCTAATAAAACCTATTCATAAAAAGGGTTCAAAACTCTCTATTTTGAACTACAGGCTGATTGCTTTACTATCTGGTTTTTCGAAGCTATTTGAAAATATTATTTTTACTCGTTTAATTGGTTTTCTGGAAAAAAATAAGATTCTAAGTGAAAATCAATTTGGTTTCCGAAAAGAAAGAACAACGACATTGGCTATTTTTAAACTATTTAAGGAAATTTGGGATAGCATGAATAATAAAACGCCTTGTGTTGGTCTTTTCATTGATATGACTATGGCTTTTGATTGTGTCTCTCATTCTGTACTGCTGGATAAAATGGAAAGTGTTGGTATACGTGGTATAGCACTATCTCTATTCAAATCGTATTTATCCAATAGAGAACATGCTACAGTAATAGATAATGTTGACAAACAAACAAAAACCATTTCTCAGATACATTCAGGCTTTAAAAAAAGTTAAACTTGGTGTTCCACAAGGTAGCATCTTAGGCCCTCTTCTATTCTTACTTTACGTCAACGATCTGCCTTTGATTGCTGAACATTTGTGTGTTATGTTTGCTGATGACGCAACCATATTTGTATCTGCAAAAAACAGTTGTAATCTGGACGAATTTGAAAATGACATAAATAATACATTATATAGAATTACAAAATGGCTGACATCAATCAATTTAAATATTAATAGAACTAAAACAAAATATATAGCATTTAAGAATTACAAATCACATCCGATCAAATTAAATATTACAGAATCAGAAACTATAATTGAACTATAATGATATTAACTTTCTTGGTGTAACAATTGACACCCACCTAAATTGGAAGTCTCATATAAACAAAATTAATTCCAAAATATCTTCGTATTGCTATATGTTATCTATATTGGTAGAATCAACCTCGGAAGATGTAGCCCGTAAAGCCTACTTCGGATATGTCTATCCATTATTAAATTATGGTGTGATATATTGGGGAAATTCGGTCAATGTTGAGTCAACTTTTATTCTTCAAAAGAAGTGTTTGCGAATAATCTACAGAATGTACAACGATGATTCACTAAGACAAGTTTTTAAAGAGAAGGGTTTGTTGACTCTGGCAGGAATTTTCATTCTAGAGCTTTGTTTGTTTGTCAAAAATAATATGCATTACTATGAACTAAAGGCTGATGATGATACTCGCCCAAACTTGCGTAGTCAATATTCAAAAAATCTACGATTCCCAAAAGTAAATAATAGTATTTATAAAAAAAGTTCTTATATAACAGGAATAATTCTGTATAATCACCTGCCTCTGTGTATCAAACAACTAAATGGAAATGTATTTAAAAAACGACTGAAGGCATGGCTGATCGAAAATGTGTTTTATTCTATACGAGAATTTCTTAGTTTTAAAATAAAATGAATTAATAATAAATTGTAATGCATGCAAATTATTATATTTATAAATTATTTAATCAAATGTATTGTTATCAATTTTCGTTATTATGTTTCAATTAATTATTATTTAACCAATGTTTCAATGTTGCACACCCGACACGGGTAAACTGTTATTAGCTCATAAGTTGTTATTATGCTGTCACCCATCATCACGTACTAACAGTTATGCAATAAAAATTACTTTACTTTACTTTACACATTATAAAACTACACTCACGTATCATCACTACACATTATAAAACTACACTCACGTATCATCACTACATATTATAAAACTACACTCACGTATCATCACTAAACATTATAAAACTACACTCACGTAATAACACTATACATTATAAACTACACTCACGTATCATCACTACACATTATAAAACTACACTCACGTATCATCACTACACATTATAAAACTACAGTCACGTATCATCACTAAACATTATAAAACAACACTCACGTAATAACACTACACATTATAAAACTACACTCACGTATCATCATTACACATTATAAAACTACACTCACGTAATAACACTACACATTATAAAACTACACTCGCGTATCATCACTACACATTATAAAACTACACTCCTCCGCCGCTCAGGGACACTTCCACTTAAAGATAATTTATTTGCATAAAACATGAGTATGCATACAATTTGAGAATCCATGCAATATGGTTAGTTTCATTTTTTCAGTTAGTAAGAAGTTTCATGAAGTTTATACATATACATACATGTTTTACCAGCGATGGCATACAAATAATAGGGAATTTTACTCTATTTGAGAAAAAATATAAAAATATATTATTGAGATACCTTAGGCAAAAAGCAGTCGGAAAAGTTTAGTTTTAGTTCATAAAATCATCATCATCAGCCGGTGTCAGTCCACTGCTGGACGTAGGCCTCTCCCAAGATGCGCCACTGAGCCCGACCTTCGGCTCTTCTCTTCCAGTCACTGCCCACCGCTTTTCACATGTAAAATCGTTTATAATTGCAAACTAAATTTTAAAATTCAATTCAAAGGTTTCAGCTTTTTTAATCTGTTTCATAACACTATTAAATAGTAGTCGCCATGTTATGACGTCATACGACTATGTAAACTTAGAAGTGTCAACTGTCAACTATCATATGCATTTGTTTACGCAGCCAACTGACGTCTTGATACAGTGCTTTATGACGTCCACTGCGTCCAGCGTTTTCGTCAAATTACGCGCGAAACTTAAAAATGCAAAATTTACTAAACGATTGAAAAAAATTTTTATTTTAATATTTTCGCGAGGCTATTTTTATATATTTTTTTATTTTAGTGGTTCATTAGCACTATAGAATGTAATTGAGACACTTTTCAAAAATGACTGACATGATAGTTGACAGTTGACACTTCTAAGTTTACATAGCCGTATGACGTCATAACATGGCGACTACTATTTAATGGTGTTACGAAACAGATTAAAAAAGCTGAAACCTTTGAATTTAATTTTAAAATGTAGTTTGCTATTTTATAAAATAAAACTAAACTTTTCCGACTGCTTTTTGCCTAAGGTATCTCAATAATATATTTTTAGTTTTTTTTTCATGTAGAGTAAAATACCTTATTGGCTATTGGTGTGCGCGGACATCCTAAAAAAATTACTCTAAAAATTTTTTTCAAATTTTCCAAAAGAAGAATAATAATAAAATTTTAAATTTTATTTAGTGGTATGACTACTTTCTTCTAGTCCGCCTGGGGCGGTACCACCACTTTGCCAATTAATTTTCAGCCGTGAAATAGGATTTTTTTTCGGCTATAACGGTGTCCAGTGAAATTACAGGGCATGTGAGACTTAACATCTTTATGTGTCGAGGTAACAGGCGCAGTGCAGAGACGTGCAACATTCTGTCTATACAGAAATTTGCATGCTATCTGTAGACGTAGACTGTAGACGTAGCCATCATCGCTTACCATCAGGCGAGCGTCGTGCTTGTCCTGTTACCTTATATCTAAAAAAATGTATATTTGTTTCAGGTGAAAATCTGGGACATGAGGAAACGAGCCTGTCTGTACACGATCCCAGCACACACACATCTAAACAGCGGTCAGTATGACATCTACCTCGAGAACATTCCACTGGGGTTAAATTTAACGGCAGTGAGTTAAGCCGGCCTTTCACTATGGGATATAATGTAAATTACATTTTGTACTATATATAATATCCCACGATTGCTGTTCACACTGTAAGATATATATAGTTCACTTTTGGTTGTCTATGGTTTCATTCAAACACTGGGCTAAATACACTCATTGTGTGGAGCCATAATAAAAATAAAAAAACAAAAAAAAAAACTGTGGGCGAGGCAGGGGGAGGCGCGGTGTCCGGGGACGTGAGGTAAAATATAAACATTCAAATATCGCTCAGTCGGTCGAAATAATATTTATAGCTTGGGATGTAATATATATTATAGCATAGTGTAAACGGTCTCATATAAAATTGTATATCTCAAGATATAATATAAATTAAATTATATCCCATAGTGAAAAGCCGGCTTTAGCGTCATGTTATATTTATGAGCGCCCTCTATGGTAGAACGGCGTTACTACGCAGACTTCGCAGTACACGATAGCGAATACTGCGCTATCATTCGGGCTTTAGTCCCGCTACGTTCTATAGACGGAGTTGTACAAAAAAATTACTGATGTTGAGAAATAAATTGAATGAACATAATTAATACTCTGAATTCCCACTCTATGAAGGACGTTACACTTCGTCTAACGCTTAGCTTTTTACGCACCCTCTTTTTAATGATATTAGGAAACAGGGTTAAAAAACATCACGTTATTAATACAGACGACCACAAAGAGAAATTCTATTCTGTTATACACAATCCAAAATTTCATCGTACTGATGGGATTCGAAACCGCACCTGCTGCGACTCATGCCCAGGCGCTGTAACCAACTAAGCCACGGTACGATCCTATCAATGCGACGAAACTAATGGATTGCATTTAACCAATTTGGTGGCGTCACCTATAATAATTTTTTTGAAGAAAATTATTCAAATGAAATTATTATAGTTTTCCTTTTTTTAAGTGTTACATACTTCATAAATATATATTTTTCTAAGACATGTGTCCCAGGAGAGGGGTTCATACCCCGTCGGTACGATGAAATTTTGGAATGTGTGTAACAATCTACGAATAAATCATAAGTCAGGAAAAGTTACTGCGTTATGAAAAAGACCCAACAAAAGTGGTGTCCAAGCAGGCGGGGTAAAAAGTCGTGTCCAGCGCGTAATAGTCGGACATTTGTCTTGTTTCACTCAACTGTCATAACATACATTTTTCTTTTTAACCGACTTCAAAAAAAGGAGGAGGTTTCTCAATTCGACCGTATATTTTTTTTTTTTTTTTTTTTTTTTTTTTTATGTTTGTTCGTGGATAACTTCGTCGTTTATGAACCGATTTCGATTATTCTTTTTTTGTTCGAAAGGAGATATCCCAAGTGTGGTACCATGGTAATTTTATCGAGGTATGATAAGTATCTCCAGAGATATTGAGATAAACATCTCAAAATTGGTACTGAAAATGAATAGCGCGGCATTGAAGTCGGTTGTTTTTTAGTTTTTAAACGATATTATTAAAGATTACTTGCAATGTGGGTTGCACATTACTAGTATTCTTGTTAACCCTCCAACTAAGATAAATATGCTTGTGTCTGGAGTGAGTTCACGTCAATAGTGTCAATCACGACCTCTCGATTGCCAGTCCGACACTCTATCCATTGGGCTATTGCCGCATCAAACATTGCAGCACATGTGCGAACCAATCCCTGCTTTCGTTCCGAATTTAAATCAATCTCCAAGCCAATCATTTTCAACTTCGAAAGTGATTCTTATTATGAATCTACGTCGTTTTCGTTTGAAGGAGGGCCACTTTTTGTGTGGAATTTGTTCTGACTTATTATTTATTCGTAGGTAACAATGTACAAACATATAAAGTGTGTACCACTTATAGAAATAAACAATATTATTTTATTGTATAATCGGTATGTATTGCAGAGGTGCGGTACCAGCGAAGTCACGGCAACTTCCTCCTGACAACCTCCTACGATAAGACCGCCAAGCTGTGGTCCAATCCTGCCTGGCATCCCCTCAGGACTTTATCCGGTCACGATAATAAGGTACGTGGTACACTGAACACTAGAAATATAACTAAAATCATAAGCTTTGAATTTATTGAAAGATAAAGATATTTATTTCAAAAAATTTACATTTACATTGTACATTTTACTTAAATGATTTCATTTCAATTCAATTCATGTTACATTCAATAATACATTATAAATTAATTAATTGCCTACGTAAGTTAGTAAATTCAAAATTCGAAATAATTTTATAATTTGGACATTTATATTTACAAACCAATAGTAATTAGTAGTTAAACTGATTACAGGTTTTGCAATCTTCATTAATAACAGAAGAATCAAAAATATAATAAATAGCTTCAATCTTTGTAAACAGACATTGTACAGATAACCAATTGTACAGTTGTACAGTTAACCAATTGTACAGTTGTACAGTTAACCAATTGTACAGTTGTACAGTTAACCAATTGTACAGTTAACCAATCGTACAGTTGTACAGTTAACCAATTGTACAGTTAACCAATCGTACAGTTGTACAGTTAACCAATTGTACAGTTGTACAGTTAACCAATTGTACAGTTAACCAATCGTACAGTTGTACAGTTAACCAATTGGGCCCCAAACTAGGCTAGACCTGTATCTTGGGTGCCTATTTGTTTCCTGACAATCGTTGGACTGAGGACGATGACGGTCACTACGAATCTGTACAGGTTTTACGCAAAATACTAATACAGAGGTCGCTAGTAATGGCTGTTAACTAGGTAGTTAACTTAGAACGGCGTTACTACGAAGACGTATTCGTTATCATTCGGGCATTCGTCCCGCTAAGTTCAACAGATGGAGTTGTACAAAATAATAATTAGATATGTTGAGAAATAAATTGAATGAACTTGGAATTTTCACGTTGTTAGAACACGTAGCTTTGAACGCACCACCCACTTTTTAGGGTTCCGAACCCAAAGGGTCCGAACCAACGGAACCCTATTACTGAAACTCCGCTGTCCGTCTGTCTGTCTGTCTGTCCGTCCGTCTGTCTCGAGTCTGTATCTCATGAACTGTGATAGACGTTTGAAATTTTCACAGATGATGTATTTCTGTTGCCGCTATAACAACAAATACTAAAAACAGAACAAAGTTAAAAATTAAAGGGGGTGGTCCCCCCATACAAGAAACGTGTTTTTTACTATAGTGCCATCTATGAACGATTGTTTACCTTATTAATAATATTAATAGGGAATATGCATGATTTTTTTTAATGTGTATATTTCACTGAATACATCCATTAAACACAGTAATAAAATTAAATAATACTGAAAGTGTTCAAATTAAGCTACAAAATATAGTTTTAGCATTGAAAAAATATGAGGTATCTAAAACGCTGCCAAATTTTTGCGCGCCTTTGTGACGTCACAGTGCACGACACGGTCTCCACAGATTAAATATTTTTAATAGAAATACTATGTATTCGTACTACAGTGCATACTATTTCTATGAAAAAGATTTAATCTGTGGAGACCGTGTGGTGCACTTTGACGTCACTTTCTTATTGACAAGTGGTGATGTGTTTCGCAAATTTAAATTTCCCACGCTTTTTTGCATTTTTCATATAATATTTTAACGCATGTAAGAGTATTTTATTTCTGAAAAAAATGTTTACTAACTACACCAGAACAATAATGATTCGAAAATAAACGATTTCAAGTAAATTTATACCACATGCATATTCCCTATTACCTACCCAAACACCTTTATGGTAACGTTCACTTAGTTGGTGTTAGAAGTTCGTTAGATATTCGTTAGATGGCGTTGTAGTAAATAAGCATGTTTAGTATTGACGCGGTAATATAATATAATATTACCGTGGTATTATACTGCGTTTCGGAACCCTCTGTGCGAAACAAAAGTCTGACTCGCACTTGGCCAGTTTTATTTACTAACAC
This sequence comes from Cabera pusaria, assembly GCA_954871355.1. Lineage (NCBI taxonomy): Eukaryota > Metazoa > Arthropoda > Insecta > Lepidoptera > Geometridae > Cabera > Cabera pusaria. The sequence goes on along the minus strand of OX940913.1, from coordinate 14,920,795 downwards.
TGCCTGCAGCGCCATTTTCACAACATTCCAACGTTGCTAATAAACACACGACGTCTGTGTTTCATAGCACTGGCGTCGGATCGTAACTAAAAATCAACAGCAGTGCAGGCGCACACACCAGTTGTGAGAAAATTGCCGGTACAGCTGTGCAGTAAGTAAAACACGCCTGGTGTGTTTTACTAATTTTATTACTGCTGAGAAATACACAGGTGGTGTGTGAGCCGCACTGTAGTAGCGCCGCGCCACACACACCGTCTGTGTGGCGCCGCATTGCCGTAACGTAAATATCGCTCTCACACCATGTGTGAGCGCCCGCACTCGCGTAACGTCACGAAAAACACAAGGTGTGCGTTTTCAACAGGCAACGTGTTTAATGTAATGTTTATTCGCAGGTGATGTGCGGAGACATCTCGTATGACAACAAGTACATAGCGACGTGTTCTTACGATCGAACATTCAAGTTGTGGGCGCCGGACCTTTCTTAGACTGTGTTTAATACATGTCCTGCAGTGATTTAATATGAACTGAGAAATATGATTGTATTTGTTAAGTGTAAGTTTAAGTATGTTTAGGTAAATAAATTTATGAAATCTATTTGCTTTACTTATTTAAAATTTTCATATTCAGCCCCCTTGACCTTGACCACAGTTAATACGCATGATTGTTTAAATGTTTTTATTTCACTGATTACATCCATTTAACACAGTTAAAAAATGGAATAATACTGTGTTCAAATTAAGGTAGAAAAAATAATTTTAGCATTGAAAAAATATGAGGTATCTAAAACGCCGCCAATTTTCGCGCACCTTTGTGACGTCACAGATTTAATCAGTAGAGACCGTGTAGAATATTATGTTACTCTTTGCCGTGTAGTGCGCTGTGACGTCACGGTGACGTGTTTTGCAAAATAAAATTTCCCACGCTTATTTTGCATTTTTCATATAATAATACTTTAACACATTTGAGAGTATTTTATTTATAAAGAAATGTAACATACAATACCAGAACAATAATGATTTCAAGTAAATATGCATGTGGTTATACCACATGCATATTCCCTAATGGCTAATCGTACATCGGAGCTAACAAACACTTTTTCTAGCTGTGTGTTTCCGACGTTATGACTGACCTATAATAGCAATCCTTCTCATAATATAAAGCTGAAAAATTGTTACTCTTTCACGCTAAAATTACTGAACCGATTGAACTGAAATTTTGTATGTAGATAGCCTAGACCCTGGAATAACACAAAGGGTCCTTTTTATCCCGATATTCCCACGGGAACGATGTCTACGCGGGTAAACCGCGGGGCAAAGCTAGTAGGAGAAATAAAAAACCAACATGTATATAACAGATCTATATTACATACATTAATTTAATTATTATTTACAAATCAGATCATTTTAAAGCTAGCGTAGGTTCTACATAATTAAACAAAAATGTTTATAAAATGCAATAAGAAATATCCGCGTTTATTCATACACATATATTTACAATTAATTCTACATCTATGCGTATAAATATAAAACATGATCAAATACAAAATTTAACTTTATATTATGCTTATGTATTAATAATGGAACATTTTATTCAATATGCAAATTAATGTAATTTTAATTCTTATTATTATCTTAAACCTAGTTTTAATAATTCATTTTAAATAATTTTTATATCTAATAAAAAAATTACTTCATTTTGTCGAAAATTACCTCTTCTTAAATATTAGGAGTGAGTCAATTCATATTTCTGTCATTTTACATTATTTTACTCATTGTTTTAATATTTATTAAAACTTTTAAGTAACTACGATAATTAATTGTTTCATAATCCAGAGTCTACTTCTTTCCACATGCTACGATACTGTCATACCTCTTTCGCTTCTTCCACTTTCATGAGCGCCTTCATACATGCTCGCCGGTTATAGGTACTTTTGACTTGGACTTTCTTCTTTTTTTTTCTTAATAAATCTTACTTTCGATGTGTGTTTCACATTACTAGTATTCTTGTTAACCTCCAACTAAGCTAAATATGCTTGTGTCTGGAGTGGGTTCACGTCAATAGTGCAATGGGTGAGGATCGAACTCACGACCTCTCGATCGCCAGTCCGACACCTTATCTATTGTGCTATTGCCCCTGATTCTCATTTCAATCGGATACATTCAAATTCGAATATTTATTATTCCGTGAGCTATTTAGCGGGAACCTAACCGATTAGAATCACAATATTTTTCGAATTGCGATATCTAAAGTTATGTATTAGAGCAGTGATTCCCAAAGTGGTCCAGGTGGACAACCAGGGGTCCACGGGAGACTCGACTGGGGTCTACGTAGGCGTGAAAAAAAATGGGGGCTCACAAGTTATGAATGAGGGTCCACGAAAATTTATCTGGTTTTGATAGTGAAGAACAAAAACGTTGGCTTGTCTTTACCTATCAATGTAGGCGGATAATATATTAAGAAGGTGTTACTGTTACAGCAACTGTTACTGGTAAAAACTTACATATAAGATACTAGCTGTGCCATCGACATCGTCCGCGTGGAGTAGTGTCTTTGGGTAGCATGTACTAATAATAATAATATAATTATAAAATAATATAATAATTAGTACACATATGTATCCCAATTCCCAAATACACCGCACCGTACCCCGCTAATCCCCCCTCCCCTCACTTCCACCTCCCCTCCCCTCCCCCTTACCAGAATACGTAGAAAACTATGTGAGATCTGTCAAAAGCGTGTACGATGTAAACTCGTACTTCTCGTACTCGTGTAGTTCAATTAAACCTGTCCATAGCTGCATTGCGAGACAATTTCACTATTACAATAAAATCAATTTTTTTTTTCATTGCGATTTTGCATGAATAAATAAAAATAAATAAAGAAGGAGAACAAGTCAACGGCTTATTAGTACGATATCAAATGTACCAATTTATAAGAAAGTGATTGTGAAATAAATAACTTATAAATGTCGTAATAAAACTAGCTAGCACCCGTGCAGCACGGCGGCGTGCAGGGAGGGCGGGGGCGGGGGCGGGGGGTGCGTGCACGTGTCCACGTCGCGGTGTAACAGCAGCACCCGCTCGACGGGGGGGTGCTCCGCGCGCGGCAGGCGGTGCACCCGGGACAGGTGCCGGTGAGTGTGCTCGTTACGTTGGAACAGTTTGAGGCAGAGGGGGCATTTGTAGCTGAAACAACAACATAACACAAATATAACCAACGACATTTCAGTACATTAAGGCCACTATATTTCAGCGCAGTAGGTATATAGCGATATCCTCCGACCGCGAACGTCCAATCACGTAGCGGGAAACTGTCAGCCAGCTAGCAAAAGTGACACAGGTCCTACCTCGAAGACGTCTCGCAGGCAGTCAGTTCCGCGGCATTGCATACATAATTAAATAACTCTGAACGTACTTTGTACTAACCAACACTGCAAAAAAAGTTTCTATTAAATTTATAAGCATAATACTTTCCGTTGTTAGGTTGGCTACAAAGTACGTTCATAATTCGGGTATCAACAATGTTGGGAAGTGCCTACTCTTATAACGTAGTAGAGTGATTCAGTACTCTGTGACTGAAGTGAGGCGCCGCACTGGCTAATTTGTTATATAATTTATATTGTATGAATAAAATAAAGACTATTTTGAAAAAAAAATATCTATTTACTTTTCTTTTAAATTGTGTTCCTATTTTTATTTATTTATATTATTTGGCATATTTTTTTGTGAGCCAGAGTTTTTAATGTACTTTAAGTAATACCCAAAAAACTATTTAAATTTGTTTGTTTTCGAATTTTTTTATGATCGAGTGAAGTCGTAAGTATCGTGTTTTGAACATTAAATAATCAAGAAGGTTTCTTAAACTACATCATATATTTTTTTCTGATCAAAACAAATAATATTTAATTGTTGAATCGAAAACTTGTCGATTTGGAATATTTAAGCCTTAAACACTAGCAGCGCTTCGCGGTTTCACCCGCGTAGTTCCCGTTCCCGTGACTATACGGGAATAAAATATACCTTATGTTACTTGCTGATAATACTTCTTCTTGCCTTCCTATAAATGCTACAGGAATTACACCCATATGCATAGTCGGTTCCTCAAGATATCCTCCACTCGACTTTAGTCGAGGTCACCTCAAGGAATTCTTGAAAACACCCTTGAAATCAGTATGTTCAGTTACGTCTTCACCCTCCAGTGAGGAACCTCCAGTAAGGGCGAGGCGAGGTTGAGTGAAGGAATGACGTCATTAATTTATTTATTATATTATTATTATTTATATTAAAACTTGAAATAACCTAAGAAATAACTTTGAAAGCGCTGATAACAAGCTTTGAGGAGACCTTAAGGTAGACCACGACGTACCTTGAGTTTGACAGTTTATTACTCGACTCGACTGAGGAATTTGCTCAACTCGAGGATTTTTTTTTCTTTCTGCATACCGATTTTATCCTTGAGGTTGAGTCAAATCACATTCAAGTGGAGGAAATCTTGAGGAACCGACTATGCATATGGGTGTTAGTCTTATATATAAAAATCAATTGCTGTTCGTTAGTCTCTCTAAAACTCGAGAACGGCTGGGCCGATTTAGTTGATTTTGGGTTTGAAATGTCTGTTGTAGTTCAGGGAAGGTTTAAACGGTGAGAAAATTAGGAAAAATTGCAATAACAAAAATTTCATTTTCCCATATAAACTGTTCTACCTACTTTCCTGTCAAACATTTGACGTTCGTCCCTTCGGTAAGTTTGGGAATTTGAAGCACGTATGAAAGTAGGGTAGTAGAAATGAAGGGTTTTGAATCGACAACATAATATACCCACATTACTAAAATTTTAATATTTTGTATTTCGATGGTTGTCACAGGACATTGTTGGTTCGTTCAGAATTTTTTGTCATTGTATTGACATATTTTGATGATTGTCATTATAGCGCTTCTATACATGGGTATTCGCTATTTGTGTATAAAAACCGATAAAAACAAAATAAAATAATAAATATACAAGAAACGTGGTCCCCATACAAGAAACGTGTTTTTGAGGCTTTTTATGCTCGATCTTTCAAACCTTAATAGATAAAGACTTATTATGTTTCTTTGAAGTGTTTCACACTTTATATTTTTGTAAATTGTTAACACAATCCAAAATTTCATCGTACCCACGGGACATGAACCCGCTACCTCCGGAATAACATGTTCCGGTCCCGTCGGTACGATGAAATTTTGGATTGTGTTTAACAATTTACAAAAAGATAAAGACTTGAAATTTACTCACGGTCGTAGGACTATTATCTTTTCCCTGTCATGATGTGTTTTGCAATGGCTGCAAAATCAAATAATAAAAACTAAATTTAATTAAAAATTAAAGGGGTCCCCATACAAGAAACGTATTTTTCCAGCAAATACTGTTCAATCGGAACCCTGCGTGTGCGGGTCCGACTCGCACTTGGACAGTTATTTTTATATTCACGGTACGAAGTTCGCCGGGTCAGCTAGTTATATACATCCTATACAAGTAGTTCAAGACCTCGCTTCTTGACACATTTCATGATTCTAGGTCAACGGAAAGTACCCTATTATGTATATAAAGTGTAATAATATATTACCAATAAATATATGAAAATGAATATAGGTTTGGATTCTCTTGTGAAATCGCAAATATGCGACATAAACGGTCATATCTTTTGATCGCGTTGACTTACAGGTTTGATTATTTTTCACAGCTGAAAGATACCGCAGACTCAAGTTATTATAAGTTACGTATTAGTTTCAACTTGATTCCTCTACGCATTCCGGAGATAAAGGGTCTTTACAGACGGACAGACGGACTACAAAAATCCTTTAAGAGTTCCTTTCCTATTTTCCTTTTAAGGTACGGAACCCTAAAAATATTTTATTCAGTAGATTTTTGACAAATTCAATGTTATCCGTATGCTCTGGTCTGAGCATAAGGTTGTATTAAAAATTGTTTGTTTCTATTGATAATTGAGACCAATTTAAAAATGGTTTATTTTTATTGATAATTGAGATCAAAATAAAAGCGGTTTGTTTCTATTGATAATTGAGATCAAAATAAAAGCGGTTTGTTTCTATTGATAATTGAGATCAAAATAAAAGCGGTTTGTTTCTATTGATAATTGAGCTCAAAATAAAAGCGGTTTGTTTCTATTGATAATTGAGATCAAAATAAAAGCGGTTTGTTTCTATTGATAATTGAGATAAAATTCAAATGATTTGCTCTCACCTGTATCGCTTCACACGATGAGTCTTCGATATGTGTATCTGTAGACGTTTCTTTGACTTCTCTCTCGCTGGACAAAACGTGCACTGTCACATACAAACATACACATTTATATAAATATATGTATCTCAGATTATACATTATGTAACAATATTAAAATTGGTACTTGATGTCACTCAAGTACCAAGCGGGGCAAAAATACAAAATATCATGTTTAACCGAGTTCGCAATAAAGAAGGTTCTCAATTCGCCTGTTTTTAAATATTTTTATGTTTGTAACCTCAAAACTCCGTCATTTATTAACCCAATTTTGCATTTTTTTTGTGTGACTCTGCTGCCCGTTTGGTCCCATTGTAATTTTATCAAGATCTGATAAGTATCTCCAGAGATATGAAGATAAATACCTCAAACTTAGCACTAAAAAAGATTAGAGCGGCATTTGAAATAAGTTTTCTTTGTTTTGTAAAATATCTTAAATTATTAAATACACGACTCAGCTTGTCTTCATGTCTATAAACATATTAATATATCTTTATTTTGTTAATATTTCCATGAAAGAATAGTTCATTTAGGGACCTATTTAATACAACTTAAATTCAAAATGTAAAACCACCTCCGACTGATCTATGTATAATCTGTTCATCGAGACCATTCCAATGAGCTCAAACTCGACATCTCTGCTGTAAGTTGGTGAGGACCTGAGTACTCTGCAGATTCCAGGAGATGCCCCAGCATCAGGTCAGTGCTACCATGTTCTTAGAATATCGTTGAAGTAAGAGGATACCGAATTTTGAATTGATCAGACCTATGACAGATGGTTTCACAGCGCCATCTACTAGAAAAAAGCTGATAGTTTTAAAACGATTGAACGGATTTTCATGAATCAAAGCTAAGAACACAATCCGATATATATCAAACTGGATTTGACGATATATATCAAATATTTATTTATAATATATTGCAATACAAAAATGGTTTAAAAAATTATTATTACTTAGTAATTTTTAGCGTTTGTTACTGTATCTACTATATCTACTTCCTATTTTATGTTTTTGAGTGGATTTTGCCTTATCTAAAAGAAGATTTTATGTTTTGGTTTAATTTGTCTGATTTTAAGTACATACAAATAAATAAAACATTGCAGTTTTTATTTGATAATTTTAGTATGTTTATGTATCACATATGCAAATAGTGTTCTTAAATAATACAATAAAATAATAATATGGCTTTTATACAAAATTGATATATATCAAACTTGATATATATCGGATATATATCATAAATATCCGATATTTTGATATTTATAATAAATATCGGATATTTTCGAACCTTGCTCTCGATGAAGACACCTATCAAACAAAAGAACTAAATCAAAATCGGTTTGGGCACTACGACGCCACAGACAGACACACATACACAGATACAGACGTCAAACTTATAACAACCCTTCTTTTTGCGTCAGGGGTTAATAAAATCTAATAAGGTAAAGGCACTAGTGTTTGACATGCGACTAGTTGTTGACTTTAGAATTTAAAAAATATAAATAATTTAATTGAAAAATGTCAACCACTAGTGCACAATACAAAATTATTAAAAAAATATAAAATTATTTTAATATTAATTCTAATAATCTACAGTCAAACTAGTGCTCTTTACCTTACCGTTTATATTTTCTCCAAGGAAACTCAGGGGCCGATACTATGCCATTTTACCTAATCATCTATCCATATAAAACCCAAAAAAGTGTTCCAAAAAGTGTCCGTTACAGACTTTGAAACCATACAACCGATGTGCCCCAAACCGGTTTTATTAGAAAGTCAATAATGCGATGATGGGTTTTAGACCAATTTATTTTGTTTAAACCAACCCATTATAAATGTGTTCAATGTAGGGTTGCCTACCGTACTATTACGCACCCCTAAGTTACAATACTCTAGACAATTTTTGTCCAAAATATGATGATTTTTTTAATTATTTTTTTTTATGATATAGGTAGCAAACAAGCAGACGGCCCACCTGATGGGGACCGTCGTCTATGAACACTTGCAACACTAGAGGTGTCACTCGTGCGTTGCCGACCTGTCAACATTCTTATATATTTTGAAATTATGAAACACAATAAATAAATTCCATTATGTTTGCACTTTACAGTACAAATCATATTCCGATACACCATTAAATGACGCTAAACGTCATCGCTTACCAACAGGTGAGATAGTGATCAAATGCTAGCCTAAATAATATAAAAAAACTAAGTTAAATGCTACTTAATGATACAAGACTTGATGCTGTAAAAACCATCTATCATAAATGTTACGTACTAGTCATATAAACTATTAAGTCTTTTTTGCTACCTAGGTACTAAATATGTATTTAATTAGAGATCATTGCATTTAATTACTATTATTATATTTAATATCTACTAGATATACTTATCCCCATTTTCAACGCGATATAGGGTATTTTATACCGCCAATAGGGTATTTTACTCTATATGAGAAAAATCTAAAAATATATTTTTGAGATAGCGTAGGCAAAAAGCAGTCGGAAAACGTAAGTTTTAATTCATAAAATAGCTAACTAAATTTTAAAATTTAATTCAAAGGTTTCAGCTTTCTCAGTCTGTCTAATAACACGATTAAATAGCAGTCGCCATGTTATTACGTCATACGGCTATGTAAACTTAGAAGTAACAACTGTCAACTATCATATTACTGGGCTGCGTTCACGACTTACGCTCGGAGTGCAACCAAACGCTCTAATCCCGTTCACGACCTCAGAGCGTCACACTCGGTTGCAGCAACTGTGTCGTTCACGACCTCGGTTGTTTCCATCCGGTTGCAACTTTTTAACCATCAAATTCGATGGTTAAAAACGCTCTCGAAGTTTGTGACAGTAAATTTGGCGGGAAAAGCTGTAATTTTTGTTACAGATTAAGGGAATCTGAAGAATTTTGCATTGTCGAGACCAAGACGTTATATGACGAGACATAAATCGTAAAAATAAACGGATATATTCAGAAAAAGAAAAATAAATGAACATAACCTCGAAATTCGATTCTGCGCAAAATGTCAAAGTCATAATTTGAGTGAATAACAACCGTGGTCATACCGGACCTTCGAGCGAGACAAAACTACCAAAAATCCTTCGCCGGAGGACGTGAACATAGCCCTGCATTTGCTTACTAACACACTGACGTCATGACCACAAAGCAATATGGCGTCCACTGCGTCCATCGTTTTCGTCCAATTACGCGCGAAATTTGAAAATGCAAAATTTAAACGCATTTTTATGGCACTTCACGATTTAATAAAAAAATTGTAATTTATTTAGTGGTTTATTAGCACTATAGAATCTAATTGAGACACTTTTTAAAAATGGGTGTAATGCCCTATTGTGAACCGATTCGAATGATTATTTTTTACGTGGGTAGGGTACATTTTTCCGGTGGTCCCATTATACGATTCATTTAGATCCGATGAGTATCTCCAGAGATATGGAGATAAACATCTCAAACTTGCCACTGAAACTGACTAGCGCGGCATTTGAAGTATGTTTCTTAATTTTTAAACTATCTTATATACATTTAAATACAAATTATATAAGACCAATAGATGTAATTTCAGTGAAAGTTTTTACTGCATACTTTTGTATGGATATACCCTTAAAAGTTATGGTAAAAATTTACAAAACGGTTATTAGACCTGTCGTTATGTATGGATCTGAGTGTTGGGCCACGAAGAAGCGGGGTGAAAAGAGATTGAATGTGGCGGAGATGCGAACGTTAAGATGGATGTGTGGAGTCACATGAATGGATAAGATTCAAAATGAATATGAAAGGGGAAGCCTGAAAGTGCCACCAGTGACAGAAAAGTTAAGGAGTACATACTGGTATGGACATATTATGAGAAGAAGTGTAGTCCACGTGACTAGAAAGGCAATGAACATGAAAGTGGACGGCTATAGAGGAAGAGGAAGACCGAAGAAACTGTGTATGGACCGTCTGATGGAAAATATGGATGTAAAAGAAGTGGATGCGGAAATGACTGCGGATAGACACAAATGGAAGAGAATGACATGTTGCACCGACCTCACTTAAGTGGGATAAAAGTAGGAAGATGATGATGACTTTTGTATGGAAATCGTACCACCTTAACAAAACTGAATAGAGAGAGAGAGAGAGAGAGAGAGAGAGAGAGATAGGGATATACAGCTTCGTTCTGTGTTTGGATTGAATTGACGACGAAATTGTATCATGCAGCGGAAACTTAAAGCCGTTATCTATCCTATACATTATTCCTCGTTTCTTAATCACTAAACATTTTTATTTATTTTGACTGCAATAATTGCGTTTAAATAAGTTGTTATTGCTGCGTATTCAATTCATTTTTTAATAAAAACAAAATATTAAAATTAAAATTGAATACAAATTCAGATCTGTTATTAACTCATAACGGCATAATAATTATTTCATTCAATAAATAATTTACTCATAGTATTTTCAATAGTTAACTATATAATTGTGATAATTGTATTTAATAACTTATTATTATGTAAATTGTAAAAAAAATGTGAAAATGTTAATATCAGCATTATCTACAAACATAATTTAAAATTAATATACACTGGAAATTTAAATTCTAATTTAAAAATAAAAGTTGTCTTATAAATAGACTCTATCCTAACCAACTATATAAAACCCCTCTCTTTTCCTTAATATTACACCCTCTATATATAAGAATCAATTCACCCCCTTATAACACTACCTAACAATTTCACGCCCCTCGATCATACCCAAAAATTTTACACCCCCTCGATTTTACCGGATAATAGGGAATATGCATGTAGCATACATTTACTTCAAATCATTTATTTTCAAATCATTATTGTTCTGGTGGTGTTTGTTAAACATTTTTTCATAAGTAAAATACTCTTAAATGTGTTAAAATATTATATGAAAAATGTAAAAAAAGCGTGGGAAATTTTAATTTGCAAAACACATCACCACTTGTCAATTAGAAAGTGACGTCACAAGGCACCACACGGTCTCCACAGATTAAATCTTTTTCATAGAAATACTATGTACTGTTGTACGAATACGTACTATTTCTAATAAAAAGATTTAATCTGTGGAGACCGTGTGGTGCACTGTGACGTCACAAAGGCGCGCAAAATTTTGGCAGCGTTTTACATACCTCATATTTTTTCAATGCTAAAACTATTTTTTAATTTGAACACTTTCAATATTATTTCATTTTTTACTGTGTTAAATGGCAAATGGATGTAATCAGTTAATTAAAAATATTTAAAAAAAGCATGCATATTCCCTATTTCACCCCCCTAATTCCCCTCTAAAGTTGCACCCTCTGTATCGGCCCCTGACGATCATCCGGCACTCCGTGCACGCGCCTCGTGTGCGCTCGCACTTTGTTCGGTTTCTCGAAGCGATGCGAACACACGGGACAGAGATAGCCGTATCTCCGTCCCGTGTGCGCGTTGTGCTTGTGTATCTGTAGGAACTTGCGAGATTTCAGCTTTTTCGGGCACATATCGCACTGTAGGGAGAAATTATTAACTTATATAAATATCACTGTAGTAATAAATCATAAATACTTATCCAAAGCAATAAAATATATTTCGCATAATGTATTTTATGTATAATTGTTAGTATTGCTATTAATTTTTAAATTAATAGCTAATTAATTAGCTACAACTGAAACCTTCGCCTTACACTTTATTTTGTAGTTATTGAATAAGACTGAGCAGTCACGCTCAGCTATGTAATGCTCTTCTTTCAGGTAAACTCGGATCGAGTAAGTTCCTGACAAAGACGGTAAATGGCGTTGTACACCGTTAAAACACGCGTGTTTCGTTTTTTCCCTTTGGATTGGACGTGCAGTCCTACAACTGAGAATTAACTGCTGTGATTGGTCCGTCAGTGAAATTTAGGTGCCCCTCTCGAGATGAGGGCTGATCACAAAAATCATTGAATGAACGAAATGACGGGGACGCAGCTATGTAGGCTGTATAGCTCCGTCTCCGTCATTTAGTTAATTTCGTTAATTCAATGGTTTTCGTGATACGGGGTGTGGCCCTCGTCACGTCACGTGACGTCAGTTCCGATGCACATTTACGCCCGCCGCAGATGCTCACACTCGCACTCGTTCACGACACTGCGCCAATGTCGCATTGGCATCGGTAGACACGTGTGTGTCCGCAATTGCTTTCACGAGTCGTACATCAGTCAGTGTCTCTACCTACCATTCGTTCGTAGACGAAAACGAAGCAAGATGGACGCGATTGATATAAGTTCAGAATACTTGAACACTCGCGACACTGCCACTCGAAACAAATGTCTCGTCACCTAGCCGACACGCGCGTGCACGCTCATGTACGTGCCTGCGTCGACGCGTGAGAGCAAATGCGGAGTTTGGTACTGCGCCATACGTTTTAAATACAGCCACTCGCACGCGGCTCGTGACGGCCAATGCGAGTGTGAGCATCTGCGGCGGGCTTTAGGCGGTGTAGAGAGTTGGTCCATCAGTGACAGATAGGTTCTCGCGTTGTCATCACGTGACAGTACAGATGCACAGTTTGTCGGGGTAGAGGGGGCGCGGCTGTCATTGTTCCGTCAGTGACAGTTAGCTTCCCTTGCTAGATCCGTACCGGGGGGGTATATACTCAATAATTGATTTGCAATCATAATGTAAAATTGTAAGGTGTACAATAAAATTGAATTTAAAGTCAACATTATGGCCCTGACAGGGCATAAGCAAATGCTGGGAGCAAGCGGACCGATCTAGTAATTATTCGCTTTTTTATCAAAATATTCATTTATCGTATAAAATGCTTTGTTTAGCAGAAAAGATTTTAGTTTTTTTTTATAAATGTTTGTTCTTTTTGTTCACTTTTAATGTCGTCTGGGAGTTTGTTTTAAATATTTATAGCCATATTATTGGGACCGGTGCTATGAATTTTAAGCTTAGAACTTGGCAAGAACTAAATCATGTTTGTATCGTGTTGTCCTCTAGGACCGTCTATTTTCTTTTTAAAGAATTAGGGGTATTTTCGCACACGCTTGCTTGCTTCTAATACATACATTGACACGAGAGTTAGTATGTTTAGTTTTTTAAAGTGTTCTCTACAGCTATCAGGTTCTTTAATATTGACGAGTATACGTATTCATTTTTTTTTAGTTGTGGCGCGACTACACTGTTACACCACAGTATGATTCATGCAGGTTGTTGTTCATTGTTTGATATACAAGCTAGTCTCACCTGGAAGTTCTTGTCAGGCAGGTGTACAGCGATGTGCTGCACCAAGTTAGAGCGCCGGTGGAAGGTGGCCCCACAGTGGTCGCAGATGTAGGGCCGCTCGCCGGTGTGGCGGCGTTCGTGGATCTGTTACAATCACACGTTTCATATGAAGACGGTGCACTACCGGCCCGAAAGAGACCAACCTTGAACGGAGTTTGTCCCTTTCTTTTGTATGGAACACATAATTAATAATGGATAAGGTGTCAGACTGGCGATCGAGAGGTCGTGAGTGATATATATAGTAATATTTATACATATCTCAGTGTTTACAGTAAGATGACAGCTAAATTAGTATTATCTTATGTAATCATTAACGTTAGTTAACAATAATTTTATCTCGAAGTGTGAGCATCTGTACCCCGTACTAGTTACAAACTGTGTTACAGGGTCAGATCCTTGCCGTATTATTGACATAATTTGTAAACTGATTTTTTTTCGATATCCAGTATTTTATGATTAAAATTAAAAACTGAAATAATATGAATACTGAATACTTATACTTAAATTTAGCTATTCATATATCATTAAACGCGACGTAGTTAACAAAAATAATAAAATATACGTGTACATTTTATCATTTTATACTATTAATAATATATGAAAGTTTGAATATGTGTGTGTGTGTGTGTGTGTGTATGCGTGTGTGTGTGTGTGTGTGTGTGTGTGTGTGTGTGTGCATGTGTGTGCGTGTGTGTGTGTGTGCATGTGTGTGTGTGTGTGTGGGTGTGAATGTGTGTCTGCGTGCGTGGGTGTGTGTTTGAGGGTGTTTGCGTATGTTTATGTATGTTGGTAGCATTATTTACATACAAACATACATACAATCACGCCTTTTTCCCATTGGGGTAGGCAGAGACTACTTCTTTAATAGCATTATGCAATATTTAATATTTAATAGCATTATTTGTATTATATTTTTAAATCGATTGTGTAATTGTTTACCTACTTTAATATAACTAATAGGTTTTCAGTCTCTCTGTATGATTTTTCCATCAACCAACTTTGAACTTTGTATTTGCATTGTTTTCGTGTCAAGGGATAGATATCAATTGTTTTGCTAATGAGATTATGTAAGCGTGGACCAAGTGTTATGAGGTGGCGCTCAGATTCTACAAGGGTTCTACATGACATCAACTGATATCCTGTCTTCGTTTCAGTTTCTGTTTTTCTCGATCGTATGGGATGGATGAGTGCTGCCTTAGTATGATGTTGAGCACAAAGGTCTGTCTAACTGTCAAGACTTCAGCCATCTTGTAAAGGTCTATAGTGGGGTAAAAGAATGGCTTTTTGAGCATAACTTTTAAGACCGCTCTTTGTGCCCGTTCCAGTGTCAGCATGCTCGTCTGATATGTGTCGCCCCACGCTGTGACGCAATAGCTTGAGTTCGATCCCCACCCCACCCATTGCACTATTGACGTGAACCCACTCCAGACACAAGCATATTTAGCTTAGTTGGAGGGTTTAACAAGAATACTAGTAATGTGAAACCCAAATTGCGAGTAAACTATAAAAAAATATACATATATATAAATACTAATAGTATAAATATATAGTATACTATATATATATATACTAATGTTATAAATCGTTTTTAACATCTAGGTTCCTTTCGTTGGGGTCGTTTTGATGTACATAGCAGTGAGATAGGCTCCGTGCCGAGCTCGCTTGTGTTCTTGTAGCTGGTTGTTATATAATGTAATATATATACACGTACCACCAGTGCCTCCTTAGTAGCAGAGCTGTATTCACAGTAAGCACACTTGTGTATCCGGCCCAGTCCGTGCCGAGCTCGCTTGTGTTCTTGTAGCTGGTTGTTATTTCTGCATCTTTTACCGCACGCCTGTGGAATTATCACAAATATATATATAACACTAGCTTTGAACCGCGGCTTAGCTCGTATTAAAAAGTATCCTATAGAATAGTCGAATCCATAGTCCCAAACATACATATAAACAAACTGACTTACACATTTATAATATTGGTGTTGATTTATAATGGCCTGGGTAACATAGGCTACATTTTATAATGGCCTGGGTAACATAGGCTACATTTTATAATGGCCTGGGTAACATAGGCTACATTTTATAATGGCCTGGGTAACATAGGCTACATTTTATAATGGCCTGGGTAACATAGGCTACATTTTAACCAACTTCAACAATAGAAGAAGTCGATTTCAGTTATAAAGACAAAAAAAAACATATAAACCCCCAATTTTAACCGATTTCATTCTTTTGTTTTTATTTTAATGATGCCGGTATCAAATACACACTTCAAAAATATATAAAGTGCTAGCAGTTGCTTGCCGGCAGAAAACTAAGTAACGGACATAGCTAGCAGGGTAAGCACACTGAAGTGGCAGTGGGCCGGCCACATTAGTCGCAGAACCGATAACAGATGGGGTAAACGAGTTCTGGAGTGGAGACCACGTTTGGGAAAACGTAGTGTAGGACGCCCTCTAGCGAGATGGAGTGACGATCTGCGCAGGGTAGCTGGCAGTCATTGGATGCGAAGAGCCGAAGATCGGGCTCAGTGGCGAGCATTGGGAGAGGCCTATGTCCAGCAGTGGACTAACACAGGCTGCTGATGATGATGATGAGTTGCTTGCAGCTTTGCTTGCATACATGCTCAGTAATTGAGAATAATTTCTAAAATTAGAGCATGAGTTTTAGTACTCAAGTTTTAGTTTTTGATATTACTATGTGTATTGAAGTCAATAAAAAATAAACAAAAAAAAATAGTGAATTGTTACCTCGCATACGCAGTAGTTTGTATGGAACCGCATGTGAGCTTTGAAGGTAGCTTTCATTCTGAACTCTTTGTTGCAAGTACTGCATTTGTATGACGTCGCATTGGGTATCTTCAAAGCTTTCTGACGGGGCTTGCCTGCACCTGGTGTCGGTTTTGGCTGAAAGTATATATATATATTATGATTATAAATAATACTGAAATTTAAAATTTAAAGCCACCCCCGACTGAATTGTATATCATTAAAGTAAGTAATACTGAATTTCAAATTAATACATTTGATTTGACTAATGTAAACTTCGCTAAACAGACGGCAGCAGTGTGACAGGTAAGTAGTGTGCAGAAGCGCCATTTTGATTTTTTTCACGTCCGCATTTTAACGCGTCCTTTAGGACTACGAGTTTACGAAAGTTGCTATTGTAGTCTTTTCAACCAAAACTGAGCTGATAATATTTAAACGGCTGAACGGATTTTCATGAAACAAAGCTAAGAACACTCTCGATGAAGACACCTATCAAACAAAATAAAAACTAAATCAAAATCGGTTCATCCGTTAGGGCGCTACGATGCCACAGACAGACACACACATACACAGATACACAGACATATAGATACACAGACACACAGATACACAGACATATAGATACACAGACACACAGATACACACGTCAAACTTATAACAACCCTTCTTTTTGCGTCGGGGGTTAATAAAGTATAAACACTTGGGAGTTTTAGTCTGATTAAGATAGATAGATAGATATAGATAGATATACTCTTTATTGAACACCAAGAAACTTAGTACTAAAACATTTTTGTTAAAAATAGTGTCAATGGGCGGTCTTATCGCTCAAAGCGATATCTTCCAGACAACAATGCATGGAGAGGTTTAAAATAGAACATAATGGATGGCGGTGGTCATAAAACTATTTTGTAAAAATACATAAATATACCTACAATAAATACCTATAAATATAAATACTATTTATATACTACATTATATAGTACAATAATATACATTGTATATATATATATATAAACATACATATATATAAATATATATATATATATAATTACAAGCAATATATTTACATAATGCATATTATCAGTGATATAAGATAAACAACTAGCATCAGATTACTCGGAGAGATAGTGTTCTTTTACGTGACTAAGCCGATTGTTATTGACTTTGTTTTTAATTGTCAGTTGGCCAGCGGGTAGAGGCTATCCTAGGCGAACGTATCACGACTAGATCGGAGACGTTTTAAAGAAAAGCCAAGTCAAAAGTACCTATAACCGACGAGCATGTCTGAAGGCGCTCATGAAAGTGGAAGACGCGAAAGAGGTATATCAGGATCGTAGCATGTGGAAAGAAGTAGTCTGCCTACCTCAACGGGAAAAGGGCGTGATTTTATGTTCGTATGTCAGTACAAGGTTTCTAATTCTAATTGATAATGGGGGTGATAAGACCTGCACTGACGCCCCGTTGGGGGTGTATTGTGCATTTCCCCCTGCCAATTCAATCAAGCCATCCCAGCTCCTTGACGAAGCGGAGCACAGCTTTAGGTTGCTGGCAAAAGTGGTTCGAGATAAATCATCTCATTTTAAATACAAAAAAATCTAATCTGATGTTATTTCGTAAAACAGCTAAACAAAAAGAGACTCTTCATATACATTTTAATGGTGTAGAGATAAATTGTGTACCCGCAGTAAAATTTTTAGGAGTGCCTATAGACGATCATCTGAAATGGAAAGACGAAATCAAATAGATTGAAACTAGTGTTAGTTCTGCGTGTTATGCAATAAGAAGTTTAAGGGATGTCCTGACGACACAACTAAGCTCAAGTGGCTCCCTATTCGCCTTCGCCGGAATACTCATATTCTTTCTCTTCTCTATAACATTCTATTCAATCCTTCTACTCCGCGATATCTTAAAGGACGCTTTAACTTCCTCCACAATTCTAACTCTCTTTCTCTAAGGTCATCAGAAAACTTAACCCTGAACTTTCCCGCACATGGTTCTAGTTTTTATGATAAGGCTTTTACTGTCCAGGCTGTTAGGCTCTGGAACTCTCTTCCCGAACCTGTGAAATCTTCACAATCCCTTCATATTTTCAAGAGCCGTTTAAAAGCTTATCTTTCATTATAAATAGTGTAAAGCTGCTTCTGTCTGTTCTGTCAATCTGTTTAAAATTTATAGAATGCGTGTTTAGGAATTTATGTAAGTAATCTGTGTTTATTGTTGTAGGTAAGTAGGTATGATTATGTTAGTTTAGGTATAATATGTTATTGTTATTCTTTTCATTTTAATTTAAATTAGGCGCACCCTGCATTAGGCTACTATTTCGATCCTATCCATACAAAGGTTTGTCTGGAAGATATCGCTGTTAGCGATAAGACCGCCCATTGTTACACGATAAATTTAAGCTGTAAAAGTTATATGTGTCTGTATCTTTGGTGTCGCAATAAAGAGTTCATCTATCTATCTATCTATCTAAGACAAGTATCCCCTAGCCCTAGTCGAATACAAAATTAAGTACAGTGTAATGTTTTGGGGACATAGTTATAAATATAACACTGACGCTGAGTTTATAATGCAAAAGAGAGCTATAAGGACCATGGTATGTATTTCACAACCTGACTCTTGCAAGCCCTATTTTAAAATATTAAACATTCTGACTGTGCCATGTCTGTACATCTTAATTGTACTTACTGGTTTGGTAAAAAAATTACACATAATTGAAAGTGAAGGACAGGGCATCATAAGACAACAAACTAGGAGAAAAGATCTACGTTATAATTTTCTACCTACGATTAGAGTTGTAAGTCATTGTGCAAGAGCCCAGGCTATTAGATTGTATAATAAATTGCCAACTGATTTGAAAGCAATAAATAGTACATGTGTTCAAAAATAAACTGAAAGCTTATTTGTTGGAAAAATGTTAATAACTGAGACTCAATAACTACTTGAGTACTTGAATGACCGTAAAGGAACATAACAAATGTATAATTATGAAATTGATATTATTCTTGTAATATATCTTGGACATTGTATTTATAAAACATAACAATATGTTAATGACATACTATATTTTTATTCAATAGATTTTGTACAATTTGACATTTTGGTAATATAGGTTTACATTTTTATGTTGTATTTATGATATTATGTAATTATTGATGTTGATGTGTTTGTGTACTTTTAATAATATTGTTCCGGACAACGACGTACACCGACAATATGAACGCACTATGTATAGTTAGTTATAAGTTGTATATAATAAAGATAAGTTTTAGCTTAGTACTCTAGGATAGGTAGGGTACTTTGCCATGTATAGAGTTCGCATTTCGTTATAGCTTCGTATAGATAGATAGTAACTTGTATTTGTATCGCATTCGTAAACAGCCTTATTATAGATAGATTTTGTTAGATTCTTATTAGAACATAGGAATATAACTTGTTTAAGGTTTGTAACAGTATAATAGGTCTTATAGGAGTACAGATAGGTCATTCGTACAACCTAAGTAGATAGGTAATAGATAAAAATAAAGCATGTTCGGTTTTAATAGATGTAACAGATAGTCAACCTAGACCATGTTAGGTTTAGGAATAGGGTTGGTACTTGCAAATAGCATAGGTCTGGGAGAGCTCCGCACTCTCTGATGGTTAGCGCTCGACTAAACAGCATCTCGGGAGAGTATATCTCCGAAAAGTCGGCATCTCGTGCGTGCGCCCACACAAGGACACGCCCCGCGAGACAGAGTGCGGGCGCTCCCAGACTATCGACCTCTCGCTCTTTTGCAAGTACCAACAACAATATAAATAGAGCGTCGCTACCGTGCCAAGTTGTTCAGTTCACCAACGGCGGCTCTAGAAGAAAGAAGAAAGGAAAACTAGGAAGAATAGTAAATAGTGATAGTGCCTAGTGAATAGCTCAGTAGCTATAAGAAGATTGTGAAGAAAGAATAAATTAACGTTTCAAGGCTTGAAGACGTGTTTAAATCCCAGCTCCAAAGCTTCACAATATAAGTGTGGGAATCCGAAGGCCTCACCCGAAGAAATACAGTCCACTGCTCCACCGCTGTGCTTAGGGTTCCCCACAAATATGTAGTTAATTTCCCATACAATTTGTTATTGTTCAGGAATAAATGAATTGAATTGAATTAACGCTTCCAATGGTGATGTGTGGTGAACTGGTGGTGTTGTATCTGTTAGTGAAGATGGTGCTGTCAAATGTGTGTGTGTGTATGCCTGCTTGTTTGTGAACTTGGATGTAGTGATAGTGCTAAAGCAGATGGTGATGATGATGATTGTAAATGTTGTTGCTGCTGTGACTGGTACTCTGCATCCGGGTCACGCTCATGCAAGTACAAGGTTTGTATGAAAGAAGATTTTTGGAATTGATGCACTCCACCAGTAGTAGCATTTCCAATCAGATGGGCCGTTTGCTTGTTTGCTTCCCAGTTATATCATACAAAAAAATTATTCATAAAAGTTATACCTCTTTGACCACAGGCTTGACATCATCAGTGCTGTCAAAATCATTGTCATTTTGAAAGTCATCTTCATATACTGTGTTGTCATAATCATAATCATCATCCTAAAAACATAAAAATATATTATCATGTTATAATCTATAGAGTACTGATTATCTCATATCACAGTTTTTTTTTTTTAAAGATTACTCGGAATGTGTGATCACACATTACTAGTATTCTTGTTAACTTGGTACCAACTAAGCTAAATATGCTTGTGTCTGGAGTGGGTTCACGTCAATAGTGCAATGGGTGAGGATCGAACTCACGACCTCTCGATCGTCAGTCCACCACCCTATCCATTGGGCTATTGCCGCCTAAATTTCCGATTATGAATTCAAAAATAGTCCCAGACCAAATAAGAAGTGAAGAAGGGGGACGCTGAACAGCGCATGGAGGCCGGTTAAAACTACATCCCGCCGTGTACATACAGTTACACGCACACACGTATAACGAAACTACGCCTTACCTTGTCAGGCGCACGGAGTGTCACGCTATAATCATTCGCAAATTTTTATGAAAAATGCCGAATCGTGTTTTGAAAGGGTGTAAAAACCAAGAGATATAAAAAGCAGGATAAAAAAATTTTCCTCAATCATCACAAAGTTTTTAGTGCACAGCAATACGCACTAAGTGCACACATTTTTACGAAACAGGCCTCAGCGGGGTCTTGACTCCTTATTTGGTCTGAGACCATAATGACAGACTTTATGCAAGTAAAACTGGAATTAAATTAAAAGAATTTATTACGACACAGATATCGAAGCAAAATAAGTATAAAATAACTTTATTTTTTGTTTTAGTACACTTGGATCGACCAAGGTGTTTTAGTTCCATTTTTATCATTGTTTATAGGGAACATGCTAGGGTGCATGCATGGTTGACCGTTGGTTACGGAGCCATTATTCTGGTTATTTAGTAAAATTTTTTCAAAGTTTGGTTTTTGAAGTGAGTTAACTAAAAATTTGAGAAGTGACGTAGCATCATGGTCCAAACGGAGCGGAATTGACGTATCATGTTATGTTACAAGTTTTTTTTTTAAATTATAAACGCCATCTATTGTAGAACAGCATAACTACGAAGACGTATTCACTAAAGTTCAACAGATGGCAGTATTGCCAGGTCTATTTTTCACTTTACCCTAGTTTCCGTCATCTTTTACCCTAGATTTGCAGTTTCTTAGAAAAAATACCCTAAACTCTCATATATTTGTTTAAAATTATTTAAAAATGACATAAAAACCGCACTCTGTGGGTACGTTCACGGAATTGTGCCTTATACTTAAAGCCGGATTTGATTACCCTAAAGATTACCCTAAACAATTCTTTACCCTAAAAATTACCCTGTCACCTCAATTTTACTCTAAATCTAGAGTAAATTACCCTGACTTGGCATCAGTGACAGATGGAGTTGTACAAAGAAATAATTAGTGACATTGAGAAATAAATTGAATGAACTTGGAAGGTTCACTACTAACACCATTCTACGATTTTCTTGTGTAGTTAAAGTAGTGTATGAAACTGCACATAACTAGGTATTATAACACGAGTTTGATACTATCGGCTCGGTTTTTTAAACACTCGTGTTTTCTCCATACAACCACAATTTTATCTTAGGCCACATCTTCACTGACTGGTGTATTCAGGTGAGATAGCGGTCACGTGCGTATCTGTCAAATATACAAATTGACAAATATATACATATACTAGAAGTGCCCCGCGGCTTCGCCCGCGTTAAAAACTTCTTTTATTTACTTAAAACTTTTCTTTTGTAAAAACGATTCTAGCATTAAATACATAAAATAAGAATTACCCAAATCGGTTCACCCGTTTTCATGTTATCGCGTGACTAAGGCAATTCGGGATTCATATTTATAAAAACCGAAAAACCCAAATTTTCAGACATTGTTACCTACCCCATTTCAAAAAATCCTACAACACGTACTTTATCTCATCTTGTTTCGCCACCCAAACTTTGAATCTCCGTTCCGTATCCGGGAGGAATTTTTAGAAAATCCGTTCTGACCGGATACCTACTTCGTAATAACTATCTGCATTCTAAATTTCAGCGCAATACGAAACAATATTGATTTTTAGGGTTCCGTACCCAAAGGGTAAAACGGGACCCTATTACTAAGACTCCGCTGTCCCTCTGTCTGTCTGTCTGTCTGTCTGTATGTCTGTCTGTCTGTCTGTCCGTCTGTCACCAGGCTATAGCTCATTAACCGTGATAGTTAGACAGTTGAAATTTTCACAGATGGTGTATTTCTGTTGGCGCTAGAACAACAAATACTAAAAACAAAATAAAGTTAAAAATTAAAGGGGGTCCCCATACAAAAAACGTATTTTAAACGCTATCTATCTAATTCGTTTCGGCAAAATGACATAGATGGCGCTAGTAAACGAGCCCCGTCTTTCTAGATCGCGACCAAACCAAATACTATTTGGTAATATCAATTAACCAAATATATGAGGTTGAAACTCTGTTATGTTTCGTATTGTACGGAACCCTCCCTAAGTGTGCGATAAGAGACGCGATGCTGACTCGCACTTGGCCAGTTTTATTATTAGACTTTGTTACCCCGGTTTATCATTTTAGGGTGGCACTTTGAAAAAGTCTGAAACCCGTATTTACTTATTTAATTACAGAAGTACTTGTGTGAAATGTCAAATAAAATTAATATCCAAACTTTGAACCCCCGCTTCATCCCCTTGGAGAGTGAATTTTGAAAAATTCTTTCTTAGCCTAAGTAGTAGTAGCCTAAGTCAAAATAACCATATGCATGCCAAATTTCAGCGCAATCCGAAATAATATTGATTTCAAACTTTGTTACCCCACTTCACCCTTTTAGGGGTGGAATTTCGAAAGACCCTGAAACACGTATTTACTTACTTAAGTACTTGTGTGAAGTTTCGAATAGAAAATACTATTTAATCTTGTTTCTCCATACAAACTTTGAACCCCCGTTTCATCCCCTTCAGGAGTGAATTTTGGAAAATCCTTTCTTAGAGGGAACTAACGTCGTAGTAACTATCTGCATGCCAAATTTCAGCGCAATCCGAAACAATATTGAATTTCACACTTTGATAGCCCATTTCATCCTCTTAGGGGTGGAATTTCGAAAAAACCTAAAACACGTGTTTACTTATTTATGTCCTGAAGCACTTGTGTGAAGTTTCGAATAGAAAAGACTATCTAATAATGTTTCTCCATAGAAACTTTGTACCCCCGTTTCATCCCTTTAAGGGGTGAATTTTAGAAAATCATTTCTTAGCTCATACTTACGTCATAATAACCACCTGTATGCCAAATTTCAGCGCAATGCGAAACAATATTGTATTTCACACTTTGATACCCCATTTCACCCTCTTAGGGGTGAAATTTCGAAAAAACCGAAAACACGTGTTTACTTATTTATGTCCTGAAGCACTTGTGTGAAGTTTCGAATAGAAAAGACTATCTAATAATGTTTCTACATAGAAACTTTGTACCCCCGTTTCATCCCTTTAAGGGGTGAATTTTAGAAAATCCTTTCTTAGCTGATACTTACGTCATAATAACCACCTGTATGCCAAATTTCAGCGCAATCCGAAACAATATTGATTTTAAAGCTTTGTTACCCCATTTCATCCCTTTAAGGGGTGAATTTTAGAAAATCCTTTTAGATAATTTTGTCGTATCGATAGATTCGTACTGTGGCTTATGGCTTAATTGGTCTAAGTGCTTATGTTTCCCAGGAGGGTGTGCTGGTTTGGATCCCATTGGTACGATTGGTATGATTGAGTACAACAATGTAGAAAAATATGAAGTGTGTAACACTTAAATAAAACATAAATGTATATTATTAAATACCTTAGGTTTCTTTATTTTGGGTTTTACATCTTCAACACTCGAATATTTCTTTTTAACATTGACCGTGCCTGCAGCTATCCCGAGCAGCGTTTTCTCGGCTCGCTTGCTTTTCCGTCTGAATTGTATGGTGAAGTTGATGATGTTCAAACATTTGGAGCATATTTTCTGTGATAGTCCATCGTTGATTTTTATCTGAAATAGTAAATATATAGATTCGTAACTATGTGATCTGACAGAGAACCAAAGTCACCAGCATAGCCCACTGAATGAAACTGAGCAAGCTGAAGTTTTTTTTTGTCTAAGCTAGAGTTTGACCACTATCTCACCTTGGTTGGTAAGTGATGATGCGGTCAAAGATGGTAGCATGCTAGGCCTAGTATGGGAACTGGCTCTCAAGTACTGCTGCTGAAACACATTAGATGTTTGGCGATAGATTTTTCAACTTGAGGGGTGGTAGCTGGCCAGAGAGACTGGCCAGGTGGAAGAAGCAATGGGCCAGCCATTTTAGCCACTGAAAAACAAAATTACGATTACAAACTTATTATTTGTGTATTTTTGACCGCCGCTGTGTGTACTTTTAGTTCTGTATTCGTCTTTTTGTCCTGTTTTCTTTTATGTGCAATAAAGTGTTTTCAGTCATTTTACTTCTAATACTTACTATGCTTTTAATTTTGTCTTATATTCACTCTACTATTACTGGTAGATAATAATTAAAATTACCTAAGCTTTTGTAATATGTATCATTACTTATAGGAAGACACTGAAGCACACAACACAGGATGGTCCTAGTGTGCGTTTGAGTGCTCAACACAAGCAATGTTTAGTTCATAAGCTTAAACTGTGTTAAACATTTTTAAAGGGTTTTCAAAATATAATATTAAATTAGCAGTTGGTGAATAAACAGTGTCTAGTTATCTATTTAGGGATTGAAATGCAAAGTTTGTCCTTTATCCTAGTTTGACAAGTTAAAACAAAAGCCTCAGTGCCAGAGTCCAACAGGCCGGTTATTTCATTGATAAAAAAAATTGTATTTGATTGAATTCTTTGCAAATTCTCATATCTTATTATTTATGTTTCCAAAACTTCCTCCTGTAGGAGGGTAGACTTTTCTTCTCTTAGCTCGGTAAATTAAGCATAGGACACCCTCAAGCTAGGTGAAGCGATGATATACGCAAGCTGGCTGGCAGCGGTTGGAAACAAATAGCTGAAGATCGAGCTCAGCGGCGTGGTATAGGAGAGGCCTATGTCCAACAGTGAACGAATACTGGCTGACTGATAATAATGACATCTCTACTCTCCCACCAGCGTTTACATTCAGACCGTGTTAGAAAGGTCAACCTAAACAGTCTTAGGCTAATACAAAAAGACATACCCCTAGACCAGTCACAATCTTCAAGTTCTGAGACATCTTAACATCACCATCTGTGTTGTAGAACAACGGCAGTAAATTGTCTGTACTCAAACAAGTCCTGCAGTATACACCGTCAGCAGTATAGTGATCTAGTTGCCCGACACTCGCCGCCTGTTTGTCGGCATTGCGGCGTCTCATATTCATCCGATGCATGAACAATACTGCTAACATTGTTCACAGATTTTCACAATACACGATTTAGATTTATTGACATTTGGCTTGATGCTTAGTTGTTGGGTATGTTGCTTTGAGTTAATGTATCATGTTGTTCGGTGCTGAATTGCGTAATTTTCATTTATATTATTTCTTTGTTTTTGGCTTTTGCGAAAAACAATTCATTTATATTATGCATCAAAGAAAATATATATACTGACTAACTGTAAATATTATGTTACTCTTTGACTGTAACTAACTAAACTAATGTAACTATAACTCTTAACCATAGAGTACTAATATCAGAGTAATAGTGTTCTGTGACTAATATATACTGGGAATAGAGAGCCATCTCACAGGTTTTTTTTGTCATAGACTAATGTTGCGAGGAACTGCGCCATCTCTTAACAATATCCACAACTAATTGTGAATATACCTATATATATATATATAGTCCTATATGTATAGCTTTATATATATATAGCTTTGCACTATAGACAGCGATAACTACATACCAAAGGGCATAAAGACAGTTCAAGCATAATGTTTAAATGCATTTTTGTTATGAATAGGATATTTATTTTATTCATAACAAAAAGACATTAATTCTTTAAGCTTGAACTGATTCTTTATGCCCTTTGGTTATGTAGTTATCGCTGTTTAAACGCCCCTTGTTAAGAAGCTATTATATTTATGTATTTTGAAGTTTTTATATTGAAGTTCATGATCTTATATTACGTAAAAGATATTAGACTAATGCCCGTTTGCGCTAAACTTAATATTCGCCTTAGCTTATCAAATTATAACATAATCAACAAATACGGCTACCAACATTTTAAAATATAATAATTATAGGATAATTTGCCAATCTGCAAGATATATTTTGAGATTTTGATTCCCGATGTTTCATTATATGAGATATTTTAAAATCTTAGGCGATTATTTAGTGCAAATGGGCATAACTAAAGAAAAAACCATTACAAAAAAAATGGAATAATAAAAGTCCAAGTCCAGTCCAAGTATGAATACAAATATTTATTTTTTAAAATGCTTATGTTTATTGTAATATAATTGGGCGAAAGTTTTCATCTCATCATCACCACAGTACGTTAATTTGCCAGATAAAATCCGGTTGATGGACCGGCACCAACTATATAATAACATTCAAGGTTAAGTCTTCAAATTCTTTTTTCAGTTTTTCTTTGTGTGTTTCACATGTAAATGGATAAGACACAAATATATCGGTATACATTTTAATTGTTGTTTTTAGAGCATTTTTTGGAACATTGATTTTCAAATGTGACACACATATCTTTTGAATTTCTTTGAAACATTGGTCTAGCTCAAGCGATGGATAATTTAGCCATTTCTTATTTTTATAATATTCTTTTGCTTGTATGTAACTATTCCTTGCATCATTTTGCTTTCCTAATAAATCTTTTTTACACATTTTACAATTTTTTATTATATATTTAAGACATTTTGACAGGACCCAGCCGCAAACATATGATCTTTGTCCTGAATCGCCATCACCTTCATTAATTTCATGAACGAATTCGTCTCTAAATGATATTGGAATTTCTTCGGGTATATCAGTTTGAGTTATTGATTTATCTTTGAAAAAGAAATCGAGTGTTTCTAGGCACTTATTATCATCCTCTTCACAATTAGAGTGCATTGAATGGGGCGAGTTATAATTATTTAGCAATAAAGCTTTAAATGCTCCCTCAAAGGCAACACTATTTGGAGAAATATTTCTCGCTCCAAAGCTTCTGATGTTCCCGAAGAAATTTTCAACTGGGTCCTGGTTAAAATTTCTTGTTAACATAAAGTCAAAAGAATATTTCTGAGACAAAATTTTCCATAACTCTTGCATACCTTCAATTGTTTTTATGAATTTTTTTATAGATGGCACAACCGATTCCACAATCCGTATTTTGTTTCCTTCTTTTTTATGAGATACAAATTTACTGCTCTTTAAAACTTTAAGAGCTTTGTGCCATAGTTGATGATGAGGTGAATTTTTCTTGACAGGCCCTTTATAAATTTTCCCATTAGGGACATTTATTGTACTGCTATTTAATGAATCAAATAAATTATCCATTAATAGGACAAATGGAACTAAATCCCTGCACTTTTCTGGTAGGTCTCCCCTGACCATCATATGTTCTGTCGCCACTGCGACGCTGCGACTAAATATTTGCGCTGCTGTTTTCACACGCATTTTTTTAATTTTTGTTGGATCAATATGTTCCTCGGTTAACTTTTGCAGATATCGAAGTTCTCCGAATGACTTGTCTGCAGCATACAAAAGTTGTATATACTCCCACTTTATTGTTTTTTCTTTATTTGAGTCATCAGGGTCATTAAATTTCATGTCTTTGGTCAATACATTGTTCCGCAATCCTTTTAAAAGATGTGGCACATCATAAATCGGTATGATCTTTTTTTTATTTATTTCAAAGAATTCATGTCTTACACTCCTTTTGATGTCTTAAATATTTGGCCTTTGTTTCAGCCACAAGCTCATTAATAGCACTCACATTTACTGTACTCTGGTCACACACAGTACATAAGATGGTCAAGCCAGTTGCTTGCACATTCTTGATAACGTTGCATATAATTTCTTTCAACTCCACTTTGTTCATATTGCTAGTGAAATAATATGCTACAGGTTGTTTGTATTTTTTTTTATTCCCTTGATCATAAAAACTAAAGCATGGCTTGCTGATTTTTCTTTGCCATGCGTTGCAAATCCATTTAATTTGTCACTTGCAGCGTCATAGTGCACTTGTGGTGATAATGACATCTCATCAAATATGAGGGTACATAGTTTGTCTTCGCGAGGCAAATCATGAACCACTTTCTTTAGCTTTTCATAGATTATTTTATTTGTGCCTGGATTTAGTTTCATGTCTGAAAGCAATCTCTTCAAACATTTCGCTGATGGCAATGTAAAATATTTTGCCATTAATGCATAGCACTTAGGACTTCTCTTGTAAAGTGACAATGATAGCACTTTCTCTTGTAGAGCAAAACGTCGACCTTTTCGTTTTTTTCCTGTTTGTAGCTGCATGGAGGTTGTAACGTTGCGTCTAGCGCCGTTACTAAATCCAGGTTAAATAATAAAAGTCTAAAACATCTAAATAAAACTTATTATGTCCTTCCAAAATTAGACAACATCGAGATAACATCTCCTGTTTCCGGCCGAACTTCAATCGTTGTAGTTCCGTTTGTCGACCTTAAGTTGGTAACTTCCGGTCGCCATTGTTCACCAGGTGGCGCACGCCGCAGATTTCCTCATTGGCGTCTTGAATTTTCGTGCCGAAACTTGTGTAAACGTTGCTAACGTTCGAATTAAAATAAATTTAGTTATACCTTCAAGGATTAGAAAAAGTTGTAGTTTCTTCAGTTTCGTTAAATCTACGTAGTTTTTTTTCGATTTTATGAAAATATCTGTGTTTTTCGTTTTTTATAACCACCTTCCTGGTTAATCTTGTTTGTTCGTTTTTTATAACTACCTACTATGTCGGCAAATGAAGAATACGCCGACGAAAGTGAATCTTCGTCCTCCACCAGTAGTGACGAGGAAATTAGGGAAGAACCAGCGATCCCAAATAATCGTAAGCGTAAAAGATTATACAGGGAGGACGTCAGCCGAAAAAAGAGTAAGGTACTAAAACTACTTACAGAACAGGTGAGTCAAATCCAAAACTACTTGGCATGCAATACCTACCCGCCTTCCGGGTGGTACCCGGTAGGATCTGATTATAATAGATCTCCCTATGAAACAGAAGCCGCCGACCCGGCACCGGCGCATAGCCAGCCGGGCGGGGCTAGTGAGGTGCCCGCCACGTCGGCCCTAACTTTTGATTTCGATCTCACCACTAATCTTAAAGAACCAGCGATCCAAAATGCCTCTTCAGAGCATTTAAAGTTACTTAATGGATTGCAACATTTTAAAACTGTAAACTGGTCCAATGTCCGGTACTCTGATATTCAAAAATCGTATAATGCTCGACCGGGGTTTGTAGAGCTAGAAGTTCATGATGAACTTAAACAATTTGATAAACTGAATCAACTGACGGCAACCGATCGTTCATTAGGTGCAATAACGCATGCAGTTATTATGCAAAGCGATGCTTTAAAGAATGGGGTAACCGAACTAATGCAATTCGTTCAAGATGGCGAAAGTAATGACGCTGAGTCTTTGCTTTTAAAAATAAAAGAAATATTTTCCGGGGATTTTCAAAAAATTTCTCTTGTATCTTTGCAATTTCTTTGTGGTCGACGGGCTGATATTATTGAACAAAGGCGGGATGCCTTTCTTGAATTGGTAAAAGATAAATTTCTCAAAACACGTTTGAAAAAGGTACCCCCTTCTAGTGAATTTTTGTTCGATAAAGAAGAGTTTGCCGAATTTTTGAAAAGTAAAGGGGTATTAATAAAATATTTGCTAGGTCCTCCTTCTCTGCGCAAGAGAAGAGAGTGTATTCTGGGTTCCAGGCTGCGCAACCTGGACCCAGTAGGAGTAGTCATTACAACCAGACCGGTCGCTTCCTGGCACCGTCTGCGTTGAGATATCAGGCCCCTCAGACCAATAGACAATATACGTACACGCAACCGTATGCGTTTAATAACAATTTACCAGCCCATACCGGGACACAACGGTTATTTCGACATCAATATAACCGACAATCATTTGTCGCGGGACAGACCCCAGCAAATCCTAGGAAACCTTTTAATATACAGGGCCAAACTGGCCAAATCAATGCCCCAAGGGGTGGGGGAAGGGGTAATAGAAGATATTGACTTAATGCAAATGTTTCAAGGGGGCTGGTTAGGGTCGTTCGTGAGTGCATGGGCAAGGTTAGGAGCACCAGAGCCCCTACTGCGAATAATAACAGGTTACAAAATACCATTTCGAGTACAACCCCCTCTGGTTTTACCATTGCTAACGAACGGCTACTATCAAACCACACCATCGTGCGAAATGGATCGTACGATAAACAATTTGATTTTAGAAAATATTTTAGAATATGCCCCCGAAACGCCGAGCTTTTTATCAACCATATTTTTGACTCCAAAAAGCGATGGGACAATGCGCCCGATATTCAACCTGAAAATGCTAAATCAGTTTCTAGTGGTATCCAAATTCAGACTAATCTCAGTTCACCGCATGCCGGAGTTTTTACAACCGAACGATTGGACGGTAAAAATCGACCTCACACAGGCCCATTACCACGTCCCTGTGGCGCAGTCACATCGGTGCTTCCTAAGACTTCTTTACAGAAATCAATTGTTACAGATGACTTGTTTGCCATTTGGTCTTGCAACCGCCCCCAAAGTATTTGCGTCGCTCTCGAATTGGACGGCGGAAATTCTGAGAGAACAGGGGATTCGAATAGTCGTATTCTTGGACGATTATTTGATCGCTTGCCAAAACAGGTCAAAATTAGTGCAGCAGACGCAGATAGTTCTCAAGACTTTTCAAGATTTGGGGTGGTTCATCAACACCTCCAAGTCAATTTTGATTCCACAAAAATTGACAGAATATCTCGGTCTAGTTTGGGACACGTGGCAAAACAAAAAATGTTTGCCCCAGAAGAAAATCCAGGGGATACGAGCCGCCATAACGAAGCTGTTGAATCAGCAAAGAGCAACGATTCAAGAAGTTCAAAGCATGGTAGGGACCTTGAACTTTGCACGCTTAGTGATTCCACAAGGTCGGTTGAACTTCCGTTGCCTGCTGTTTCACTGCAACAGCATGCTTCAAGGCGATCCCCAAACGAAAGCTCCACTTCCTTTTCAGACGATCATGGAACTCGAGTGGTGGATGCTGAATTGCGACAAGTCCACTCTACTTCACCCTCCACTTATAACACACTTTCTCATGACAGATGCAGCCAACGTAGGGTGGGGTGCAGAGCTGAACGGCGTGCAGTTAATAGGAGATTGGTTACAGGGCGAAGAAGCCATTCACTCGAATCAGAAAGAAATGCTGACTATTTTAAAATGTCTGTTGCAGCTAGATCCTTTTCTGAGTCATTCGTCGTTGCTACTACAATGCGACAACAAATCGGTTGTAGCGTATCTGAGAAACGAGGGAGGGAGTCGATCATTACAGCTAATGAGCCTAACTTATCCAATTTTCGAAATATTAGATCGTTTCGACATTCATTAATCCCACATCATATGCCAGGCAAATACAACTGTGTAGCCGATCGTCTGTCTCGAAAATCAATACTCCCCGAATGGCACTTACTGCCAGCGTTGACACATGTAGTATTCCAGAAATGGGGCGTCCCAGAAGTAGATCTTTTCGCATCAGCTCATGCCCACGTCGTACCGAAATACGTCAGTCTAGATCAATCGGACCCATTAGCGTGCAAACACAATGCGTTTGCCTGGGAGTGGGAGTTCAAATTAGCATGGGTCTTTCCTCCCCCAAACCTGATGCCGAGAGTCCTCATGCATCTAAATCGAGCGAAGGGAATTTACCTAGTTGTAGCGCCGAAATGGCCGCGGGCGTTTTGGCGAGCGGACCTAAAAGCCCGTGCCATCGTACCGCCATTCACTGTCAAGCAGATAGAGACCAAACTAATAGACATGTCGACAGGCCGTCCTCCGCCGAAAGTACGGGATCTAAATCTAGAAATATGGAAATGTGGGGGTGGTCTAATGCCGTAGAATCATGGTCATTGCAACAAAAAGCTCTGTTGCGGTCAGGATGGCGCGCATCCACTCTTAACACTTATAAACCGGCTTGGGCGCGATGGGTAAAGTGGTGTCAGAGCTCAGATGTTAATCCTTTTAGTCCATCTGGTTCAGAACTGGCAAAATTTTTAGCCGATTTACACCTTAAAGATAAATTATCATATAGAACCATTTTGGTTCATAAGTCCGTCGTATCAACCTTGTGTAATACTAACGATGGTGCTCGATTAAGTTCTAATATTTTAGTAAAACATATACTAGAATCTATTGCGACAAGTAATGCCAAAAGGCAGACAAAAAATACTAGTATTTGGGATACAAACGTATTAATATCTTGGTTGTCAAACGAAAGTAATTTGGCGGAAAGTTTATGGGAAGTTTCGCGTCGATGTGCTATATTATTGTTACTTTGCTCCGGACGGCGTGTACACGATCTCACACTTTTAAGTATATCGGATGGGCATTTTATTGACGATAGTAATGCGAACTGTGTAACCTTCTGGCCTCTTTACGGGTCTAAAACTGATTCTAAATCGTTCATCCAATCGGGTTGGAAACTATATTCAAATAATGAGAACCCCCAATATCGATCCTGTACTATGGATAAGAAAGTTAATTCGAATAGGGAAGGATAGACGAAGCGAAGGAAAAGTCAGTAATTTATTTGTAACAGCCCGAGGCGTAGCCAAAGTCGCTTCAAAGACTGTAATTGCGAGCTGGGTCAAATCTATTTTATCCGACGCTGGGGTACAAGCGACTCCGGGAAGTGTTAGGTCAGCAGTAGCTTCAAGGGGTTGGCTCGATAGAGAGCCTTTAGATAAAATTTTGGCTAGAGCAAATTGGAGATCAGAAAATACCTTTTCAAAATATTATAAGAAAAAAGTTAGATCAGCAGCAAATGTTTGTACAAATAACTCATTAGGAGATTTATTTGAACCTGTGAGATAATTCTTATATATGTAACATTCTTTGAAAATGTACGTTGTTGCTATATATTAAAAAAAATAAAAAATAAAAATGTATATATATATAAAAAGAAAATAAATATGTGCATAATAATAATAATAAATATAAGTAACTTCATTATTTTCAATTAATGAGTCACATTCATGTACCTATTTACTTTTTAGTATTATATAAAATCACATTGGCGTCTTGTTCACCAGGCGATAACAAACAATGTCTCAATGTTGTCTACTTTTGGCCTCGAATAACGGCGGAAGGACATAATAGCAGAGTTTTACCTACCATTAAAACTCTTATTATGTCCGGAGCCTTATTCGAGGCCATACAGTAAGTTCTGCCTGGTGTTAGGTAGGATAGTGTAATAGGTTATTGAGACCACAATGAGGAAATCTGCGACGTGCGCCACCTGGTGAACAATGGCGACCGGAAGTTACCAACTTAAGGTCGACAAACGGAACTACAACGATTGAAGTTCGGCCGGAAACAGGAGATGTTATCTCGATGTTGTCTACTTTTGGCCTCGAATAAGGCTCCGGACATAATAAGAGTTTTAATGGTAGGTAAAACTCTGCTATTAAAAATATTAAATACTACAATAAAAACTACACAAATTATACAATATAACGTATTTAATACTAACTTAATACCTACTTAAAAATCAAAACTTAATGATTTCCTACGGAACTCGTGAGTTCAAAAGCAAACGCTAAATGGCTCGGGTTGCCTGTCCTACGGACCCCAAAAACCGCTTCTATTGTTCCGATGGTTCGAGCTCATTCGATCGCCTGCCTCGGCCACTAGTTACTGATCGCGCGCTGAACGCGCACGCGCCTGCCTCCACACTTTTTAAGTACTACGTATTCTGGAAGACCCGCTGGGGTGAGATTTCAT
Source organism: Cabera pusaria (assembly GCA_954871355.1). Classification (NCBI taxonomy): domain Eukaryota; kingdom Metazoa; phylum Arthropoda; class Insecta; order Lepidoptera; family Geometridae; genus Cabera; species Cabera pusaria. Next base: position 14,885,975 of record OX940913.1, on the reverse strand, counting down.
TATCATACGAGCCTATAAAACTGTGTAAGCTGTTCTGCCACGGTACGCTGACTGCGGTTATTCTACCTAACCGTAATCATCGGACTGAGCCGCTGGTACCTACCTATCACGACGCTCCACGCTGGCAGATCAGCTAAGTTGAGGACGAGCGCTAATGCCGTACCGACATTGATTCCAGGTCTTAAACCGGGAGCTAGGTACCTGCAGTACCAACCTACAACCTGTGCCTACTTACTACTTGACGCTGGCCGTCGCCCACGTCACCGCTCACCACCGCTGCGCATGAGTTGACCAACAGCTTCGTCGCTCACCCTCCCAGCTGTGAGAAAGGGTTGCATCGCACCGGACGGACTAGCAGGCCAGTGCCGCTCCTAACCTCTTGTTAAGCTCTTCTTGTGCGGCTGAGTAACTTAATAGGCAATATAAAAGTAAGACCCTACATCTACTTTTATTTACCCCGACCCTATCTACCTATCTGCGGTAGGCAGGACCTATCCACCGCCGCAGTGGCGCCCTTTACGTGTCTTAGTTACTCAGCCAAGCAATCAAGCATTTTTTTCTAAAATAACTTAGCAGTCAGCCGCCATTTTAGTAATACCTACGTGTGAACGAGTGGTGATTTTCTACAGTCGAACCGGTACGTACCACTTAGTGACTTACCTACCTAAATTTTTTTAACATTAATAATTTCTCATAAATCATATTGTTTTCCACTTATTGTGTTATCATTAGTTTCATTGTACATTTCATGAGGTAATTTATGTAAACTGTTACGTATATTAGCATGGTAAATGTAAAAGTAAATACGAAATAATACTTTTAGTTCATACCTACCTCTTGTTACTTTTATTAATATTAATCGTTCTACGTAACGGTTCGCAATATTTTCACTGATCTTTTTACTAATTTTGCACACTATATTCATCTACTTAGCTAATTGAATCACCAAATCGTAGTTAGATTTTATTTGTAACAGACAGCATTTTTATTTAGCGCTCTAGGGTTGCTGCTCAACTGTAGTTTTGTACACAGGTGTGGTATTTTAGATTATGTTTTGACTAATTTTATTGTTTTTGTACTGTGTAATTTATTGCATTGATCTAATTACTTCTTACTCAATCATTGTATATCATTATCATTTTTCTTCATTGATACCTACCTGCTGATTAACAATGGAAACTCACCCTATAAAATTTCTATTGCTCAACAAAAACGAACTTACGTATGAAGTCCTCATTAAAGGCGAGGAACCGGCTGGTACCGTGCTTAGGCTGCGCAATCAAATTAATAAATTAACCACTTTGATACCCTCCGATGATATACAGGAATCGGTTTGGAACCTGTAGAGGACTATGAAGGCATGTTAGTATCCTTAAAAGTACTGGGTGTACGTACCAGGACTTTACAGGAAAAATTTGATCAAAAACTTTTCGAACGCACGAAATCCTTAGCGAATCATTTATACTATCGGCTGCATCGGATGGACACAGTTGGCATTGTTGACAAGTTTAGCTGTGACAAGTGTCACTTTTAGAATTTAATAATCAGCGTACACTATTAACACAATTAGCTCAAACTAATTCACAAGTTGCTACACCTTCGGTGGTTGAACAAAACCCAATGCATGCGGTTTCTATGCCGGGGATATCTGTGGTACCGGAACAGTCTAGCTGCGACCGTCACCATATAAGTGACTTACAAAAGCTTAAATATAATGGTAAGACGTGTGTACGCATATTTATACAGAGAGTAAATGAGTTTTGTATATCGCGACATATTTCACACAAAAATATTTTATCGTATGCAACAGAAATATTTACAGACCACGCACTACACTGGTATCGTAGTATTAAAAGTGAAGTATCGAGTTGGGATGACTTAGTCAAACTATTGATTGCGGATTTTGGACAGGTTGACTACGACTATCGTTTGGTGTCGGAAATTCGTAACCGAACACAGGGTGATTCCGAAAACATAGTCATTTATTTAGCTATTATGACAGAATTATTTTCGAGATTGTCGACACCGATGTCGGAGGCGGACAAGCTGGAGATATTGCTACACAATATCAGACCTTGCTACTCGAATGTTCTAGCTACGCACGGGGGAAATGTAGATTCTATAGAAACGCTCCGATCATTATGTCGCAACTTTTAGAGAATACAAACTAGGTCTGCTCAGTTTCGTGAACCACCTAAGGTCACTACGGAAACCCTAGCTCCGGACTTGGCATTCGCAAGACCGCAAGAAACAAACTTTAAAAAACTTAACTACAGTAATAATAATTACCCATATAAAAACTATCGTTCATTTAACAAAAATGAACAGGTAGCATCTGTCAGTGCTGATACGAGTGCAAATAGTAAGCGTTTCTGCCCACGTTGCCGTAATAATACGCACTCGTTGCAAGAGTGCAGACAGGAGCGATTTGTCATTTGTTTCAAGTGCGGGCAAAGAGATGTTAAAGCACCGGATTGCACTAAATGTAACCCTAAGGGCCAGTCAAAAAACTAGGTAGCTCAGATTGTTGCGATGTGAGTCAAGAGACTACTAAAGATACGGAGTGGAAAGAATGGCTTAATTTTATCAACAATTTTTTTTCTTGCTATTCCATTGCATCAATCTTAGACCGTAAACCAGTAAATGATGTTCGTCCATATGTAACTGTGAGAATAGGTGACATATCTATATGTGGCTTGCTCGACTCAGGGTCAGCTGTGACCATTCTTGGTAATAATGCTCATACACACCTGCTTGCATCAGGACTCACGCTATTAGACTCGGATATTCAAAAATCGTTCGTAGCCGCGGGCGGTCAAGCTCTTACTCCCGTGGGATGTATGAATTTACCGGTATATTTTCAAAACAATTTTCACGTGTTTAAGGCGTACATAATACCCTCAGTTAAGTCCCCTTTAATACTGGGAGTAGATTTCTGGCAAATATTTGAAATTTGTCCTAAGTTTTTAAAGTCTGTATTCTACACTAGTGAGCCGGAGACTCACATTACTGAGATAAGTGAATCGCCTGGAATGTTAAAATCATACGATGAACTTTCTCAAGTACAGCGTATTACGGCCGACAATATAGTCGAACAATTTAAGGACATTTCTACTGAAAAATGTGGCTTAGGCCGTACGCACCTGGTCGAACACTGCATTGACACTGGGCAATCTCCTCCCATTAGACAGCGATACTACCGGCTTTCACCGGAGAAGCAGCGTATTTTTTGCAACGAACTAGACGAAATGCTGCGGTTAGGCGTTGTCGAACCCTGTGAAAGTCCGTATTCGTCGCCTGTACTACTAACTCCAAAAAAAGATGGCTCCTTGCGATTTTGCTTGGATAGCCGTAAACTAAATGCTATCACAAAAAAAGATGCTTATAAACTACCCTACGTCTCGGAAATATTAGACAACTTCGATCTGTATCAGCATCAGCATCGATCTGTCACGTGCTTACTGGCAACTTCCAATCTCAGAACAGGATCGAGACAAGACTGCTTTCTACATTCCTGGCCGTGGTACCTATCGCCTTGTCACAATTCCGTTTGGATTGACCAATGGTCCTGCCACACAACAGAGACTAATGGATCTCTTGTTTTATGGCCCGGAATTTGAAAATTCTGTATTTGTTTTCATTGATGACGTCATAGTAGTCTCCCCCGATTTTGAGACACATATTGCACTGCTCCTGAAAGTCCAGAAAAAACTTAAAATGGCTAACCTTACTATTAACTTTAATAAGTCTCAGTTCTTTCGAAACGAACTGAAATATCAAGGCTATATAGTAAATGCTAAAGGTCTTCATGTCGATCCCGGAAAAGTGGAAGCTATCTTCAATTTTCCGATACCGACAAATAAAAAAGAGGTTAAGAGATTTCTCGGTACCGCTTCATGGTACCGAAGGTTTGTTCCAAGCTTTAGTGCCATAGCAGGCCCTTTGAATGCTCTAACTTCTACCAGCAAAAAGGCTACACCTTTTGTCTGGACTAAAGAAGCTGATGATGCCTTCTGCAAACTAAAGGAATGTCTGGTTTCTGCTCCCATTCTCTCGTGTCCTAATTTCGATCTACCATTCGAGGTTCACACCGATGCGAGCGATTACGGAGTAGGAGGCTTGCTTACGCAGACTATCGATGGCGTGGAACACCCAGTTGCTTATATGAGCAAATCTATCTCTCCTCAAGAGCGTAACTACAACATCACTGAAAGAGAAGCATTAGCCGTGCTTGTAGCATTGGAGCACTGGAGATGTTACCTAGAGAATGGTCAAAAATGCATAGTTTACACAGACCATTCCGCACTAAAGTGGTTTCTCAACCTTAATAACCCTTCTGGTCGTCTCGCTCGCTGGGGTGTGCGACTTTCATCATTCAACTTTGAGGTAAAGCATCGTCGGGGTGCTGACAATGTTATACCTGACGCGCTATCGCGTACTTGTCAAGTATTCACGATAGATACTTCGCTTACAGCTACAAATTCGAAGGACGATTGGTACTTAAACATTTTTCACGGTTGTCAAAATCTTCCAACATCCTTTCCTAACTATATTGTTAAAAATGATAGACTGTACCGTCTAATGAAAAGTAAATGTTCTCTAATGAACGAATTTAATTGGAAAGAAGTTGTACCTCTTGAAGCTAGAAAAACAGTAGTTGTCGATAATCATGCAGAGCCTATTGCGGGACATCTAGGACTCTTCAAAACGTACAAACGCCTTGCTCTAAAATATTTCTGGCCCGGTATGCACGCTGACGTAGTAAATACTGTTTCTTCATGCGATTCTTGCAACGCACATAAGCATGCTAACCATGCCACCTTAGGTTTCATGGGGCGACCCAAAAATTGTTCAAGACCTTTGCAATTTTTGAGCATGGACCTTGTAGGTCCTCTGCCTCCTTCAAGAAAGCAAAATACTGTGCTCCTAGTTGTAACTTGCTGTTTCTCAAAGTATTCACTTCTATTCCCAATACGTCGAGCAACAGCTGATATTATTGCGCGTGTTGTGGAGGAACAAATATTTTTAGTTCACGGCATACCTAGCACTATATTAATGGATAACGGAAAACAATTTGTTAGCCACAAACTACAACAATTGTTTTCACAATACAAAATACCTAATGTCCATTTTACACCAAAATATACACCGCAAGTGAACGCAGTAGAACGATATAATAAGACTATAATGACTGTTGTCTCTACTTTCATCCAGGAAGATCATAGATCATGGGATCAGCACATACCTAAAATCCAACTAGCTATTAACACAGCGGTAAGCGAAGTAACTGGCTATACGCCATCGTTCCTTGTATATGGTAGGGAACTTGTAACGTGCGGATCACATTATGTCGATGCAGACTTAACGGATGATTTAGTATTTGCACCTAGAGATGAGTATGCGGAAAACGTAGGTAAATTACGTAAAATATTCGACCAAGTACAAAGCTCATTAATAAAATCACTCAATCAGAAACTGTGGTCAATATAATCTCAGACGAAAAAATTTCGAATTTAAGGTTGGTGATATAATTTGGAAAAAGACTTACTTCCAAAGCGATAAGGATAAAAGATTCTCTAAAAAACTTGCTCCTAAATATATAAAATGTAAAATTATCTCGAAAAAATCACCCCTTGTGTACGAACTGGCCGATCTGAATGGTAAAGGGATCGGTTCATGGCACATTATATATCTTAACGTAGTGGTTATGGTTATATTCTCTTTGACTATAACTACAGTGCCACAAGTATAACTTAGCGGTGGTGGTTTTTGGAACTAATTCTCTTAATTGAAACTGTGAGTTAGACGTTTGAGAGATTACCGCGACATTATTGTTGATAAATCTGCTACATTAAAATAGTTCAATAATGCCAAAAGTAATTAAAAGTGGTTTAAGAGAAACTGTTATCAAAGTACAAAGTAAAAGCACAGTGGCGCAAAGAGAATATAATACTACAGTGGCGCACAGGCACGCCAACATAGAGTACTATTATATACTGGGAAAAATTAAAAAAAATTAAAAATTAAATACTATGGCTCTGTCCTCCCCCTGCACACCAAGTTATACTTGCATTATATTCTCTTTGATACTTGCCGGACTGTAAGTCAAGTCAAGTCACAGTCACAGACAGACTGCTACTGCTAGTACAGACCACAGAGTACTGAATCACTCTACTACTTTATAAGAGTTGGCACTTCCCTACATTGTTGATACCCGAATTATGAAAGCCCTGTGTAGCCATCCTAACAACGGAAAGTATTATTTACGTAGTAACTATTATATAATCTGTGGTATTTTGCTTATAAATTTTTATTGCAGTTTTGGTTGGTACAACGTACGTTCATAATTCTAAGTTATCAGGGCGAGCGAAGCGAGCCCTAACTGTATCCCACAATCTGAGCACTTTTGTGGTACACTTTACTGAAAAACTATCACGCCTATTGATTTGTGCTTTAACATAGTAATTTAAATTCACATGTATATGTGTCATCAGTAAAAAAATATCATTTTATTACCATTAAAAAAAATAAAGATTAACAATTTTGTTTCTAGGATAGAATATTATTAAACTACTAATGCCATCCGTTAGAAGATCAAAGATTTACAGTGTTTACCGGTAGCGTAATCGGGAGAACGGTCGACTTTGATGCCGTGGTACCGAGTTCAAACCGCCGTGCACCAATGGATTTTTCTATCGAAAAAAATTATGTGCGCTTCTCACAGTGGCCCTCCGGTGAAGGAAAACATCGTTAAGAAACCAACAACCCCCGCATGGTGGTAGGACACTATCTCGTGTCCGCCTGGCTAGCTACCACCCTCAAGTTAGAAAATCTGTCACCAAAACATCTAATGTGTTCCGGCAGCTATCCTTGAGAACCAGTTCCCATGCTAGGCCTAGCGTGCTTACCACGCTAGCCTATAAGATATAAAACAAAAAGAATTTACTTCGCTGCGTACATAATGTTTGGTCACTAACGCCATCTGTTGGAAATCTAAAGAATTTACATCTGTCATCCAAATGACGTCAGGTATCAGTGTGACCATTTGTGGCAGATTTCTGCTATTTGATTTGGGTCCTTAATTTTAACTCTGGCAGATTAAGCTGACGATTCCAAAAAGTGGCAGATTTCAAGGATCTTTATGAATTTTATATTTATATATATATAGAATTTTGACAATTTTCTATTTCTATGTAGAGTATAACATTTTTATTATGCATATATTTGGTTGGAAATTTGTAAAAGTTTGAATGACAAGGTAAATAAACTTCATTTTTATGCCTTATTTTATGCATTTGTTGGAGTGGTTGGTGGTTTGGACGATTTTTTGCCAGTGTCGAACAGATTCACAATTGAATATAAAAAAAATGCCTTAAAAATTATTACCGGGCAGAAAAACTACGCGAGCCCTCACAATGCTCGGCTTTTAACTAGTTTAATTATGTTTGCAGTGTCGCGGGACTGGTACAGACTGCTGACGCCTGACTGACGTCTGTCACAGATAACAGATTACCACGGCTGACGGCAGATTAATATATATATATTAAGTCACATACTATTATGGATACAACGTATTAGAGTCTGTGCAAAAAGAGAACCGTCGTTTGAGATCGCGTCGGTCGTTTTAATTTACTGTTATTTTACACATGGTATTTACATTTTTTAAATGTCGATACGATAAATATCGATACTTTATTTTAACTTGCCCATCCCTAGACTGACGTTAGTAATTTTAAGAAATACATACACATATAATTGTATACAGTTATCTATATAAATATATCTCTTCTGTTTGTGAACCTTCTCATTGTTTTCCATGCATCATAACCGCGGCAAGACCGATGGCTGATGGCTGACCGCAGACCGCAGACCGGGGCAGTGTGTTTGACGCCTAAATTTATCGCAATGTTGTTTTCTTATGTTGGCAGCAGTGATGTTTATCCAAAAACTCGGAACAATGACTAAAGCAAAACAAACAAGGATGGAGAATATTGGCGGAAACGTAAAAACTAGAGTCCATTCTCCATGGTGAAAACAATGAAAACTAAAAATGTGCAACTCATGTGCAAGTAGTCAGACATTTTCATGCAAGACGATTTAGATCTAATGCTGTATCATTCACATTGATTTTTCCTGAAACTTGTGTTCTGCCGCGTATTCAGTGTATAAAGGATATACGCCACGCATCCTTACTACACTGAATACGCGGTAGAACGAGAGCTGTGCGAGTAAGCTAAGCGGTACGCGAGAAAATAATCAATCAATAGGTACTATCACTTTATTTTCCTTTCCTAGCATTGCTTAGCACTGGTGGGAAATAGCTTTAGCGAAGTCTTATTACATACGGCCCTTTGAGTATTCAGCCATCAAAGCTTGCAGCCCGTTAGCGGTAAAGATAGACCGGGAGGTTGCCGGTTCAAAATGTTCAAATTATAGCCGGGCGGGCACCCATGGATTTTTCTATGTTCATTCATGGGTGATCGTCCATAGATGGCAGGAGCAATTCAATTGCACGAATTAGTACCGCCATCCCCTTTCTTCTATCAGATAACCAGACGTACTGATGTGCGCCATCGCTTCATGGTGGACGTTCCATCTACCCGCATGAAGCACCGTGTTGCTGAGTCTTTTATCATACGTTCCGTCATTGCCGGTGTCCGTGTTTCCCGATAGCTACAACCCTTCAATCATGAGTGAACAGGTGTCTACTAGGTAAGCGTACTACATCGTCGACCGCATCGTCACTTAACATCAGGTGAGATAGTGGTGAAACACTTGCCTGTCTGACAAAAAAAGCATTAAATCGATGTTCTGCCTGATTTGCTACCAAAAAGTAGGTTACCACTTTGCATTGTTTTAAATTTTTAAGTATTAAAATAGACGAGAAATTTTTATTTTGGTTTTTAATTTAATTATTATAAAAGGTACTTGGCAATACAAAATAATAATGCATAACGAATTAATCAATTCAAGTATCAGGGTCAACAATCACGTGGTTTTGTAAGGGAGCTATCCATCCAGACGCCAAAAATATGTATCCCACCCCACGACCAAAGAAAGACCTGTCGGGCAACGTAAAGACTCCGCCATTATTAGTTAGTGCACTTAGTTCTAACGACTCCGTAGTTTTTAAGATTTCATAAGATTTGTGAGTGTTCGTTTAAGATAACTGTGTTCCACGACACAGGTTTATACCTAGTGTGGAACCCTGGGTTTATTTATGTGTAATCTTTTTTATTTGGTAATAAACGCATTATTCTTATTATTCAAAAAGACCAAATCGCCAGCTTTTTGGTACTCTACCAGCAGTAAGCTAACTAACAAAATTATTTTTTTTATTTGTAGTTTGTGTTTTAAATTTTAGACATAGTTCATATTTTAGTTTTATTTTATGTTAATTTTTACGAATCAATCGCACACGTAGTTACAAACACATATTTTTGTGTCACCCATTCACAATCAAACTGCTGGACCACTTTGACAATTGTGCACGGTGATAGCGAATATAATGGAATAAGTTATAGGACATAAGATTTTTCACAACAACCTTTTAGCAGATGCAATAAAACAAAAAAAATACTGAATCGACCACAGACAGATATAATGTATCGGTGGAATCGACTTTTCGATTTTTAGGGTTCCGTACCTCAAAAAATAAAAAAAGGAATCCTTATAAGATCACTTTCTTGTCCGTCTGTCCGTGTGTCACCACCGGTTTTCTCAGGAACGGGTGGACCTAGCAAATTAAAATTTATTTTTGATGGGGATTATTATCTTGTTTCTATTCTATTTTTTTTTTTTTTTAACCACGCTTTTATCTAAAACGCAGAAGCATCTGTGATATTTTTTGTTCGTCTTAAATTATTATAATTTGACAATACACATAACATTGATTTAAAATCGTCAAAATTGCATCAACCTGTTGGCAAATATTATAGTTTTGATTTTAATAATTCTGAGAGAGATTTAGATGTTAGGGTCAGCTTAGACCGCAACGCAACGCGCACTTAAAAGAACTTGTAAATAAAGATATTTTAAAATCAAAATCAAAAATCACTTAAAAGAACTTTATTTACTACACAAAAAGATACACATTTCATTGAGTTAGTTTGGCGGCTTCAGGCTGCGCCACGCTGTGCTGCACCGCGCGGCGTCGCGATACACCGCCCGGCGCAGTGGGAACACGTGAGATAAACAATTCAACTTTATTAACTAAGTATACAATAAGACACACATTGCATTGAGATAATTTGGTGGCGTCACGCGTTTTGCTGCGCAACGCGGCGTTGGGCTGCGCCGCGTGAAACCAAAAGCATAGTCACGTCGCGTTGCGATGTGAACTGACCCTTAGAAATAGTGCTGAAAATAGCAAGTTTACCTACAAAGCTACCAATGCGCGATGCGAGCACAAAACAAAAGGTTTTTATTAGCTTTTTAGCAGTACAATACTAATAAAATAACAAGTAAAAAACAATTTGGTAAATTTATGTCTTTATTATCAAAAAATATGTTTATGTAAAAATGTATACAATTCTAGTAGATAGTTCATAATAACTCTGACATATGCATACACACATTTATATTAAATTAAATTATAATAGGTAATATATTTATAAAAATTACAATTAAAATCTACACCTAATACACATTTATACTTATTTTCAGATCACTGGAAGTATCTGTCTAATAAACTCTAATACAAAAGAAAAAAATGCAGTTTATAGTAAAATGTCCCAAATTAAAACAGCTTAGCATTTAAACAATATTATTTTTTAATAAAAAAATACGTTATTACATTATTCTAATTAATCATAAGCTAGTTAGGGGAGTTATGGAGATTCATGAATGAATTGAATTTTCCTTAGGCTGAGCGCAGACTACAGACAAAACAGTCTTAAGACTGTCTCAAGACTGTCTCAAGACAGTTTTGTCTATCACCCTGCGCACACTGCGAACAAAACTTTTTTGTCTGCGAGGATGCGACACAGAACAAGATATAGAATGGACACTTTGATCACTCCACCAATACATGTATTATGTACCTACCTACAATTTATCTTCTTCAGTTATACAGTAACTAGATATCTACTTTATCATTTTTAGGGTTCCGTTTCTCAAAAGGTAAAAAAAGGAACTGAGCGCTCATACAATTTAGAGGTCTAGCTTAATTGGAACCAACCATAAAATATGTAAATAAATAAAATAGTGCTATTGAGTGATTTATTTACGTCGCGTCGTTCGCGTGTGGCGCGTCCTTGCTCAAGTTAGTTCCTCGATAGCTCAAAATCGGTAGGGAGGTGAGTAAGCTTCGATTGTTGGGGCGAACAGAGTGTCCATTCTATACGTAGTATCTGTTCTGTGTTGCATCGTTTTTCTTTGTCGGCACCGAGAACAAATAATAATACTACGTATAGAATAGACACTCTGTCCCACCCACCAATCGAGGCTTCCTCAACTCGCCTCTGATTCTGGAGCTGCTGAGGAGCTACTTTAAGCAAGGCACCACACGCGGAAGACAACAGAACAATAATACTACTCACGTGAAAATTAACGTCAACTTCATACATATATGTTGGGACCAGTACACACAAGAGGTTTAAATTTACGTAGGTATAATATAGAATTATATATAAAAACCAGCAAAATCGAGTTGAACTCGCCCACCGAGGCTTCCGTACCAACTTCTCAGACTAGTTTAAGGGACAAATTTATCTTTGTAGTTCGATCCATATAGGAAATGTATTGCAACAGCTACAATTAATCATAAGTTAAATATTATGTTTCTTTGAAGTGTTTCACACTTTATATTTTTGTAAATTGTTAAACAATTATTTGTTTAACAATTAATCATAAGTGAATTAATCGTTTTTAAGGTTCCGTATCTCTAAAGGTAAAAAAGGAATCCTTATAAGATCACTTTCTTATCCGTCTGTCCGTCTGTATGTCCGTGTGTCACCATCGATTTTCTCAGGAACGTGTGGACCTAGCAAGTTAAAATTTATACCAGATACTGATGTTTATGGTCCTAATTAGATATATAAAAATCAAGATCCAGAGTCAACACGATAATAAGATATAAACATATTTAGATTTTCGCCGAAATTTGTAAGTACCTAAATTTACCTTTATTTTCAACTTTTTTATTTTTCGGAATTTTTCCTTTACTTGTGCTGTAATACCTTGATTTTGACTATAGTTGACAATTCTAGGTCAACCGGAAGTACCATATAGGTTTTGGGTCGAAAACCTGTAGGGTACTTCCCGTTGACCTAGAACCATGAAATTCGACAAAGAGCAAGGTCTTACAGCACAAAAAAAGGGGAAATTTCAAAAACGAAACAAATATTAAAGTAAATGGTGTCCCATACATACATAATTAACGCCAGTTAAGATATGCCTCTGAGTTATATGAGCGCTCATACAATTTAGGGGTCTAGCTCACCAAACTTAAGTTTGGTGCCAAAAGGTAAATATGTAACTAAAATTGTGCCTCTGTGTAATTTATTTTATTCATAGTTGACGCTAATTAAGATAGGCCTCTGAGTTATATGAGCGCTCATACAATTTAGATGTCTAGCTAACCAACCTTAAAAAATGTAAATAAATAAAATAGTGCTATTGAGTGATTTATTTTCGTCGCGTCGTTCGCGTGTGGCGCGTCCTTGCTCAAGTTTGTTCCTCGACAGCTCAGAATCGGTAAGGAGGTGAGGAAGCCTCGATTGTTGGAGCGAACAGAGTGTCCATTCTATACGTAGTATCTGTTCTGTGTTGCATCGGTTTTCTTTGTCGGCACCGAGAACAGATAATAATACTACGTATAGAATAGACACCCTGTACCACCCACCAATCGGGGCTTTCTCACCTCCCTATCAATTCTGAGCTGTCGAGGAGCTAACTTGAGCAAGAACGTGCAACACGCGGACGACGCTACGAGACGATTGTTTTTAAAACATAACCCTCCTTCTTCCGCAGTCCGGTGACTGCGAAAGGAGGGTTAATATATATATATATATATATACATATAATATATATATTAACCGTATATATATTATATATACATTTGTATATACATATAAATGTATGAATGTATGTATATTTCTTTGGCACGCCCTAGAGCCTGAATGGCTTATCGTATTTTTATGTTAGTGGTGTCAACAGCAAGTATTAAAAAGATAATTCTTGTTTTCAAAAAGCTTCGTCAATTGCAGACGAGAATACTATCAGATCTGTATATACAAAGTTTTGAATTCCCACCATATTTGCAGGGGTATGTATACTCCATGTAAAGAAATCAGTAAAAAAATATATATTAAAAAAATATATATAATTAACTAGGTACTTGAAATCAAACCTTCTTAAATCGACTCGCTCTTGGCGAACTACACGCACTCAGTCATACCGCCGCCACAGGTGCCGCATTGTCTTTCGGCAAAAATCAAAGGGGCCGCGTCCGTCGGCGGCGACCGGTGAAACATGTTTGTGTTATTATTTTCGTTTTGTCGCTTCATTTTTAACCGACTTCAAAGGTTTCTCAATTCGACCGTATATATGTTTTTTTTTATGTTTGTTCGCAGATAACTTCGTCGTTTATGAACTGATTTTGATTATTCTTTTTTTGTTGGATAGGAGATATCTCAAGTGTGGTACCATGGTAATTTTATCGAGGTCTGATTAGTATCTCCAGAGATATGGAGATAAACACCTCAAAATTGGTACTGAAAATTAATAGTGCGACATCGAAGTCGGTTCTTTTTAACCGACTTCAAAAAAAGGAGGAGGTTTCTCAATTCGACCGTATATATGTTTTTTTTTTATGTTTGTTCGCGGATAACTTCGTCGTTTATAGAACGATTTTCATTATTGTTTTTTTGTTGGAAAGGAAATATCCCAAGTGTGGTACCATGGTAATTTTATCGAGGTCTGATAAGTATCTCCAGAGATATGGAGATAAACACCTCGTAATTGGTACTGAAAATTAATAGCGCGGCATTGAAGTCGGTTCTTTTTTAGTTTTTTAAAAGATCTTATTTAGTTTTTAAACGATATTATAGCCTAGTGGTGAGTCGTAGTCACTTGTTATTGCCAAGACAAAGTTTGTAGAGAAGACAAAATAAACGAATAACATCGTTTAAAAAACTAAAACATTCGACTTCAAATGCCGCGCTATATTTTCAGTACAAAGTTTGAGGTGTTTATCTCCATATCTCTGGAGATACATGGAGGGAAGGATAGCTGGAGGGGATTGGATGTGGAAGTGAGGGGAACGGGGAGGGTAGGGGAGCAAAGGGGGAGGGTAGGTAAGCGAGGGGGAGGTTGGGGAGTTTAGGTGGAAGTGAGGGGGTAGGGGGAGGGGAGAGCATGTGAGGGACGGAGGGAAAGGGGGAGTAGCGTGGCTTGGTACGGCGTGGTGTAGTTGGGATACGTATGTGTCTTATTTGTTAATGCTACCCAAAGACACTATTCCACGCGAACGAAGTCGCGGGCACAGCTAGTATTTATTATATATATATATATACATTTTTAAGGTTTGTTAGCAGATAACCGCGTCGTTTATGAACCGATTTTGATTATTTTTTTTTTGTTGGAAAGGAGATATATATAAAGAGGTCTGATAAGTATCTCTAGAGATATGAAGATAAACACCTAAAAATTGGGACTGAAAATTAATAGCGCGGCATTGAAGTCGGTTCTTTTTAACCGACTTCACAAAAAAGGAGGAGGTTCTCAATTCGTAAGAATCTTTTTTCTTTTTTATTTTAGTTCACCGATTACTCGAAGATGCCTGAACCGATTTGGAAAATTATTTTTTTGTTTCAAAACATACCCTTCCCAGGTGGTTCCATTTAAATTTTAACGAAATCGGCCGAACCTTTTTAATATATCAACATTTGTATTATGACGCATTTACTTATCTCGACGACTTACTACTTGGCTGGCACTTTACCTACTGGCACTGATTATATAATAGTTACTACGTCTACTGGCTACTTTGACTAGCGCGACGTTTGAAGTCGTTTCTTTTAGTTTTTTTAAACGATCTTTAATTATTTAGTTTTTAAACGATCTAATCTGAAGTCGATTAAAATAAAATAAATAGTTTTTCTTTTTCCATACAAGTTGTTCGTACCCGTCAAACAGGATGCGTTTATTTCATTTGTTAAGGTGCGTACAGACTATGTAACATAATGTATTGTATAACATGGTGAGATAACATGTTTCAGATGATTTGGACACTCATAAAACATGTTCAAATAACATCGCCAGTCGTCAAAGCGCCGCTTCGCTTTTCGGCAGAATTCAAAGCGGGCCGCTTCCATCGGCGAATCACGTGTACACGGTAAGGCGCGGTTTATACAGAAGAAACGTGGCGCGGACGGATGTCAGTGTGGACGTTCGTTCCCATTCTGGGTTCGTGTGAGGGTTTCGAGGCGAGCCTCCTTACCCTGGTTGGGCTCTGGGGCAACAACCCTCGGGGTACGCGCGGGTTTTAATCAGCCCTATAGTGGTCCGATATGGTCGTTGGCCAGATCTGGGCATGGTGGTCATGTTGGCCATCTTGGCATGGTGGTCTTGTGCTGCTGTGGTAACCGCTACTCCTCCTCTTTGCTGCTTTCATCCACCGGGACTAAGTCGCGTGGGAGTGCACGCCAGGTCGATACAGCGCCATCAGGCGGCCGGGCGTGGTGCGGTGCAATGTTCTGGAGGTGAGGGTGTGGTCCGTTGTCTGCACGGTCATATTGACAGCGCGCCAACCGGACCACGAACTCCCTCACCGTCTCAATTTTCACGTCCCGGGCGTTGGCGTCATTGCGTACGTATCGACCGGCTCCCGTGCATATCCGCAGGGTGACGTTCTGAATGATCTGAAGACGCTTGCGCTGGGTTTCCGAGCATAGGGCATACCACGCAGGAGCAGCATACGTCATCTTCGTGCGTATATACGTCTTGTATATGCCGACTTTGGTGTAGAGTGGCAGCTTCGATCGGAGGACCGGATGGAGGAGGGCCTTAGCGGCTTTTGCTTGGTGGACTGCGTGATCCACGTGCGGGCGCATCCTCAACGTCCGGTCGATGTAGAAGCCCAGGTACTTTGTACTCGTTTCCCACTTGACGTCTTGTTCTCGGAGCTGCAGTGGAGGTGGCAGGATGGGTTTGGGCTCTGGTCAGCAGCGTGGCCGTCTTCCTCACGTTGACGGCCATGCGCCACTTGTCCAGCCAGACTGGCAGGATGTCCAGAACCTTCTGCATTCTGTTGGCGGCTATAGTAGCTTTGACAGAGGACGTTATATACGCACTGTCGTCGGCAAAAAGTGCTAGTGTTACTCCTCATTCTCCTGGTGCAAGGTGTTCGTCCGCCAGAACCGGTTTGTCGTCTGTGTAAACCGCGTACATGTACGGTGAGAGACAACTCCCCTGGGAGACTCCCGCTGCGATCTGCCGGTTGCCGGAAGTGGCGCCCTCGACGGACACGCAGAACTGTCGGTTTCTCAGGAACGATGAGACGATGTGGATTAGCGCCGCTGGAGTCGGTGTCCTGGATAACTTGTAGATTAGGCCTTCGTGCCACACTCTATCGAAGGCCTTCTCGATGTCCAGGAACACGGCGACGCTTCTACTATTTCGGTTCAGTTCACTAGTGAGCTGGTGGATAACCCTCGTCAGCTGGAGCGTTGTGGAGTGACGCGTGCGGAAACCATACTGCTCCTCACGTGGGGTGAAGTGAGGGCGCAGTCTCCGCAGCAGTAATCGCTCGAACAGCTTGGCGAGACAGCAGGGTAATAGGGCGGTAGCTGGAGGGTAGACGACGGACCTTGCCGGGTTTGGGTAGTACTATGACTTTCCCTGTCTTCCACGTTGCGGGAAAGTATCCTGTTCTTAAGATACCATTGAAGAGTCTGTCTATACACACCAGACTTCTCCGCGGCATCTGCTTGAGTTCCGCGTTCGACACCTCATCTAGACCGGGTGCCTTTTTCGTCTGTAAATAGCGTACAGCTCGTGCCACTTCCATTGGGGAGATGAAATCATCCCCTCCCAGCGGGGGCGCCGAAGTCTGCAGCAGTTGGACTACTTCCGCGGATACTGCGTTGTAGTGGGGCACGACAACAGGTTCAGCATTGAGAGGAACGGGATGCAGCTGAAACTGTGATTCTAAATGATCAACCAACAGTTCTCTTTCCGCTGGGGCAAATTTCCGGCTTCCTGATGAGTCCGTTAGTGGGTAGACTGGTATCTTAGTCCTTAACAAACTCCTATTCAGGGCATGGAGGTTGGTTTCGTCTTCAGTGGCTTGGGCGATACGAGAATCCCATGCGTCACCTCTCCACTTCTTGACTTCATTGGCGAGCGTTGCAGTTATAGCATTTAGTCGTGCTTTTGTTGTTGGGCAGCGGGTGTGGGCCCATAGTTCACGCATCGCACGTTTCTTTGCCCTTAAGCGGCCTGGGAGTTCTTCGCGCCAGCTTGTTCGAGGTTCAGTAGTAGATGCTGCTTCTTTTGCTTCTTTGATGGAGGCAGTTATTTCAGCCGTGCATCTCTCCACGTCCTCCGATGTGGTTAATCGGCCTACTATCATCGTCATCAGTCGTTGTTGGAACTGGTGCCAATTGGTCTTCGTGTAAGTACCCCGACAAAGAGTTGCTTCTGCCGAAGCTCCAACCGTGATGAGCAGTGGTAGGTGCTGCTCATCCAGATCGTAGAGGACCTCCAGATGAATTGGGGCTGGCAGGTTCTTGTGGGCTACTACATCGATGACGTCCGGGTTGTGGCGTGGATTGGATGGTATGTGGGTAGGAGAGTCTAGGCCGATTACTTCGTAACCATTCCTCTCCGTATCCTCTTGGAGTTTTCTTCCGATGGTATTAATGACTCTGGACCCCCACACCAAATGTTTGGCGTTGAGGTCCGCTGCCTGCAGGGTTGGAGTGGCGTCCATAAAGATACGCCTCATATCACCAGGGTCGAAATTGGAGTTCGGTGGCCGAAATCCGCCAAATATCTTCACATCGTGTCCTCCAAGTTGGACCACGACGGCAGTGGTTTTGGTGATTTGATTGGTTAGGTCACCAACTACGTCGTGCACTATGTCCCTCCGCACTAAGGCAGCCGTTCCACGATATGGTCGGCCCTGGGGTGAGACATCGTCATGCCGGTACACGAAGTAGTTGGCGAATTTAAATTATTCCGTCTTCTTCAGCTTGGTCTCACCCAGGAGGATGATATGAACATCCTGCGAATGGGTGAGAATGCGTAAGTTGTCGGTCTTGGTCTTGATGCCGCCCGGGTACCAGTACAGTATGCGGAGGTCTTATCTATGCATACTGGAACCGGGATAGTGCGGACAGTCCTCGCATAGCTGCCGTCCGAAGATCGTCCGGCTGCTATGGCTGCAAGTAGGCCCACCAGGGCTCCCACCAATGCTGAGATGGGTTCCGGGAAGGTACTCTGCTGTTGACCTGCTTGGTAGCAGGGGTATCCGGCTTGAGTAAAGACGGCTGTCATTTGTGGCTGGTATGGTGGGGCCCATGGGTATGGACCTGTTGGCATGGGTCTTGTAGGAAACCTTGCTGCAGAGCGTGGGCGTGGCTGGGCAAAAGCACTCGCACCTGCTTGCATATAGTATGGTGCTCCTGGTGGTCCTTCTGGCCAGTCTCGGTGTGGGTCTAGTCACTGCCGATGCTGTGGTGGTGGTACCCGTGACAACCTGAGTTACTGGCACGAAGTGGACTCGTGACTCTGGTCTCGGTCTGGTCTCTGTTAGTGCTTGTGCTGGTCTTGGTACTTCTGTTGTATTAGTGGTGGGCTGTTGCGGTTGGTGTTGCAGGGGTGCCCCTTCTGTCGCAGTGTCCGATTCTCCTGCTGGCGTACTAGCAGGTGCTTGCCGTCTTCTTGGGGCTCTCCACCTTGAGCGAGGTCTGGTTGTTGCTGGCTCGGGTAGTGGAGGGTAGTGCGCCATGGAGGCTCTAGACGGCCCATAGGTTACTGTGGGTGCAAGTAGCCTTGGGTCTTGTGGTGGTTGCATCTTGGGCAGGAATGGTGTGAAGTTGGCCGGTCGCATTGACGGGGGTACCGAGGTGGATGCTGCCGTGGGCGCGGCGCTTTCTGGTCTACCCTCCCTTCGCGTTCTCTTCCTTCTTCTCCCTCCTATTCCTCCCCTACGGTGCACTGTGGGGGCGCCTCGTGGTATTGAGTCGTTAGCTGGAGGGCGCGGACGGATGGCGGAGGTAGATAGTCAAAGTAACGCAATATAAACCTTATAGTGCGTAATATAGAGTAATTTTTGGCTTAAAGAGAATTGCGCCCGGTTCTTTAAAACGTTAGCCGATCGTGTCAGAGGCTAAAATAAGAAGCCAATACTGCCAAAATGGTAGGTAGGAACCTGCCACATATGGTCACACTAGCCGTATCGCGCCAAGTGTATCCGCCACTTCAGTATAATTTACGAAACTACGTGATAAAAGTTGGCGCCACGCCACAAGCCCTCGCCAAGTCTCTTCTGTATAAACCGCGCCTAATATTCGCGAAACAATCGTCAAAGCGCCGCTTCGCCTTTTGCGGCAAAGTTCAAAGAGGCCGCGTCCATGGACGGAACACGTGTACACTACTGAATAGGCTTGGGCTAACTATATCCAACAGAGGAGTGAGTACATCGTATATAATTCCATGTAAGGATATATATCCGCTTAGTATGTCCGCTTAATATATTATCCGCTTAGTATAACTGCTTAGTATGTTCGGTATATCCATGTGAAATGTGTTTCAGACTTTGCAGATAAATAGATAAATAATACTTCAATGATTAGTATATCCCATATCCAAAATAAAAAATATCCGCATTTCATAACCGATATTATGTAACATTATAAGACCGTACCTGTTGTTTTTGCATTGTTTTTGTACCCGTTGTTAGTGATGATGACGTGATCCAAAATAATATGGCAAGGTTGCCTAGAAAATACCTATTCACTTACGGATTTACTTTTTAACCGATTTCACATTTTTTTTTGTGTATCATAAAGGTATACCGGATATATGGGATATACTAGTATTAAGGTTTCGGGAAGTGGAATGATGGGTATATATTCGCTTAGGGATATAAATCCGAAGATATAGATGTGTCCGGAGTTACCCAAGCCTACTAACCGAGAACGACAAACGATAATTGTTAAATAACATTGTTATTCTAATGTGTACAGTAATGTTTTGGGTTGCAATGTTGAATAACAAGGTTACATGGTGTGGACGTGTTATATATTTACTATAATATATTTATATAACACAAGTTAAATAACATGTTACATAGTCTGTACGCACCTTTATCAAATCAGACATTTTTTAGGGTTCCGAAACCAAAGGGACCCTAGGGACTACTGAGACTTCGCTGTCCATCCGTCCGTCTGTCTATCCGCCTTTCTCAAAGCTGTATTTCCTTTACAGTAATAGGTAGATACTTGACATTTTCACTAAGTATGTATTATTATGGGGATTTAAAAACAAATACTAAAAACTAAAATAAAGTTAAAAATTAAACTGGCTAAGTCGAGTTGAACGCGCCCACCGAGGCTTCCGTACGAACCAATTCAGCTAGATCTCTAAATTGTATCAGCGCTCATATAACTCAGAGGTCTACATTAATTGGCGTAACCTATGTATGTATGTACACCTTTTAATTTTCAACTTTTTTATTTTTTGGAATTTTTCCATAATTTGTGCTGTACCTTGCTGCTTGCCAAATTTCATGATTCTGGGTCAACGGGAAGTACCCTATAGGTTTTCGACCCAAAACCTATAGGGTACTTCCGGTTTACCTAGCATTGTCAATTTTGGATATAAGCAAAGTCTTAGAGCACAAGTATAGGAAAAATTCCGAAAAATAAAAAATGTTGAAAATTAAGGTACATTTTGGTACTAACAAGTTTTCGCGAAAATCTAAATTTGCCCAGTTGATTCAAGACCTTGATTTTTATACATCCAATACGGACTATAGACTTCAGTATCAGGTATAAATTTCAAATTGCTAGGTCCACCCGTTCCTGAGAAAATCAGTGGTGACACACGGACAGACGGACAGACAGACACACAGACAGAGAGACAGACGGACAAGAATGTGATCTTATAAGGATTCCTTTTCTACCTTTTGAGACACGGAACCCTAAAAACGGTTAATTTACTTTTACAAACTTATGATTTGTAGTTGTTGCTATACATTTCCTATGGATCGAACTACAAAGTTAAGTTTGTCCCTTAAACTAGTCTGAGCAGTTGGTACGGAAGCCTCGGCGGGCGAGTTCAACTCGATTTAGCTGGTTTTTATATATAATATAGAACCTACGTAAATTTGAACCTCCTGTGTGTACTGGTCCCAACATATATGTATGAAGTTGACGTTAATCTTCACGTGAGTAGTATTGTTGTTCTGTTTTCGTCCGCGTGTGGTACCTTGCTTAAACTAGCTCCTCAGCAGCTCCAGAATCAGAGGCGAGGTGAGGAAGCCTCGATTGGTGGGTGGGACAGAGTGTCTATTCTATACGTATTTTTATATATTATATTATTTGTTCTCGGTGCCGACAAAGAAAACCGATGCAACACAGAACAGATACTACGTATAGAATGGACACTCTGTTCGCCCCAACAATCGAGGCTTACTCACCTCCCTACCGACTTTGAGCTGTCGAGGAACTAACTTGAGCAAGGACGCGCCACACGCGAACGACGCGACGAAAATAAATCACTCAATAGCACTATTTTATTTATTTACATTTTTTAAGGTTGGTTAGCTAGACATCTAAATTGTATGAGCGCTCATATAACTCAGAGGCCTATCTTAATTAGCGTCAACTATGAATAAAATAAATTACACAGAGGCACAATTTTAGTTACATATTTACCTTATGTATTTGGCTCAATCAATTGGCACCAAACTTAAGTTTGGTGCCAATTGAGCTAGACCCCTAAATTGTATGAGCGCTCATATAACTCAGAGGCATATCTTAACTGGCATTAATTATGTATGTATGGGACACCATTTACTTTAATAATTTTTTCGTTTTTGAAATTTCCCCTTTTTTGTGCTGTAAGACCTTGCTCTTATTTCATGGTTCTAGGTCAACGGGAAGTACCCTACAGGTTTTCGACCCAAAACCTATATGGTACTTCCGGTAGACCTAGAATTGTCAACTATGGTCAAAATCAAGATATTACAGCACAAGTAAAGGAAAAATTCCGAAAAATAAAAAAGTCGAAAATTAAGGTAAATTTAGGTACTTACAAATTTCGGCGAAAATCTAAATATGTTTATATCTTATTATCGTGTTGACTCTGGATCTTGATTTTTATATATCTAATTAGGACCATAAACATCAGTATCTGGTATAAATTTTAACTTGCTAGGTCCACCCGTTCCTGAGAAAATTGTGGGTGACACACGGACATACAGACGGACAGACGGATAAGAAAGTGATCTTATAAGGATTTCTTTTTTACCGTTTGAGATACGGAACCCTAAAAACGATTAATTTACTTTTATAAACTTATGATTAATTGTTAAACAAATAATTGTTTAACAATTTACAAAAATATAAAGTGTGAAACACTTCAAAGAAACAATATTTAACTTATGATTAATTGTAGTTGTTGCAATACATTTCCTATATGGATCGAACTACAAAGTTAAGTTTGTCCCTTAAACTAGTCTGAGAAGTTGGTACGGAAGCCTCGGTGGGCGAGTTCAACTCGATTTTGCTGGTTTTTATATATAATTCTATATTATACCTACGTAAATTTAAACCTCTTGTGTGTACTGGTCCCAACATATATGTATGAAGTTGACGTTAATTTTCACGTGAGTAGTATTATTGTTCTGTTGTCGTCCGCGTGTGGTGCCTTGCTTAAAGTAGCTCCTCAGCAGCTCCAGAATCAGAGGCGAGTTGAGGAAGCCTCGATTGGTGGGTGGGACAGAGTGTCTATTCTATACGTAGTATTATTATTTGTTCTCGGTGCCGACAAAGAAAAACGATGCAACACAGAACAGATACTACGTATAGAATGGACACTCTGTTCGCCCCAACAATCGAGGCTTACTCACCTCCGTACCGATTTTGAGCTGTCGAGGAACTAACTTGAGCAAGGACACGCCACACGCAAACGACGCGACGTAAATAAATCACTCAATAGCACTATTTTATTTATTAACATATTTTAAGGTTGGTTCCAATTAAGTTAGACCTCTAAATTGTATGAGCGCTCAGTTCCTTTTTTTACCTTTTGAGAAACGGAACCCTAAAAATGATAAAGTAGATATCTAGTTACTGTATAACTGAAGAAGACAAATTGTAGGTAGGTACATAATACATGTATTGGTGGAGTGATCAAAGTGTCCATTCTATATTTTGTTCTGTGTCGCATCCTCGCAGACAAAAAAGTTTTGTTCGCAGTGTGCGCAGGGTGATAGACAAAACTGTCTTGAGACAGACCGTTAAGACTGTTTTGTCTATAGTCTGCGCTCAGCCTTAATTTCAACGGACTGTTTTTTTGTATGTATGTTACGCGATTACTTTGTCAATTGTCAACTGATTCGTATGATTATTTTATTAATCGGTATGATACATTTCCGAGCTGGCCCCATTGTAATATCATCGAGATCTGATAAGTATCTCCCGAGATATGACGAAAAACGTCTCAAACTTGCAACTGAAACTGAATCGCGCGGCATGGAATTCGGATGTTTTAGTTTTTAAGCTTTTATCTTCTAAAATATATTTTAATCATTAAGAGCATCGAGCAGTGGTCATAGATTTTTATATTCTATGACACTAGAATAACTAGTACCTACAAAATCACCCAGAACTAAAATGTTGCATATTCCTGTATCTGTAATAGGTAGACGTCATCGCTTACCATCAGGCAAGCGTCAAGCCTGTTCTGTTACATAATATCATTAAAAAAATACGATTACGGTTGACCATCGCGTCGCAGGGAGAATGGTATAATAAATGGAAACCCACGATAATCCAACCGCACCTTGGAAAAGCCTTGCTCCACTAAATTGCATTACAGTTTACAGCGGTGTGTCCGAACCTGTCGCATTTTTTACATTTTAAATTCGCATCGCATCGATTCGCAGTTTTGTGTTTGTGACGTCTAAACTCTTAAAACCCAATTATGCTATTTATAATTTTTAATTATCGTGACTTTGTAACATTATTGCTGGTGTTGAGGACGCCGAGTCCGCTGAACAAATATGTTATTTAATGTATAGAATAATAGAATATAGAATAATGAATAAACGGTAGTACCTTTAGTAAGTAGTAAGTAAGACTAAATGGATTAGAATTGTATAGAAATATTATTATGTATCGAACTTACATGTGTCACCCTAAACACGAGGCTGGAGGTGAATATAACTACAATCGGACCGCCTTAGGCCTTTGTCGGCATATGGCGGCGCTTTTAATTAAAATGACCGTTTGATACACGTGTCAAATGCAATGACCTCCAGGCGCGTGTATCAGAAAACGATTTGTGAATTTGGCCCCAAATGTATGGGAAAGAATACAGACATAGCTCTAGTTGTACAAGTAACTTTATTCGTATATATAGGAACAAAATTGTAACATGTTATGCTAATGAAAAAGCAATCCGAAGATAAATGTATAATTGTAATAAAACGTGTGAAAACCAAGAAGCCTATAAATACAGTCCACTGACCCTGTTGTCCTCAACAGCTGGTATATAGTAGGCTGTAAACGTAGATAACCCTAAGTAATTTTTTTTCGACTTAGGTAAGTATAGGTTTCATATTATTAGAACTACTCACGGGATATTTACCATGTTTTTTATTAATTATGAGTGTCGCGATCGAGATCCAGTGAAAACAAGTGGTAGTGGTGCCGAGCGTTCAAAACGAGAACGAAAGAGGGTAGTCCGTTTCGTTTGCTCGTAAACATTACTTCGACCCGCAATCTACAGTTCATCCGTGATCATGGCGCTTGCAACAGAGCCGAAATATCGGAAACTCATAATTAATAAAAAGCATTGTAAATATCCCGTGAGTAGTTCTAATAATATTGTCAGTGACCATGAAAACCTTAAAACTTATATTATAGGTTTCATGTTCAGATTTATTTAAAAAATATTTTGATTTAAGATCTTTAGATAAAGGCATCTGGTACCGCACGATACAGCCACAACCTTTGAATGCCACATGGATTGACAATCATATTTTGAATAGAAAAGAAACTGTTTACAGCATTACGAATTCGTTCTGGACACATTCCATGCAATAAGTTTTCATTTTTAATGAGAAAATCTTCTACACCCAATTGTCCGGACTGTAATGTTTTAGTTGATCTGTATCATGTGCTTATTGAATGTGTCCGAAACGAAGACAGTAGAAATAGATTAAGTTATAATATAAGTTATAATATAAGACAATTTGGCGCTTGTAACAGTATTCTGGCTGAGCCACTTTCGGACTCAGCCAGAATGTTGTACAAACGAATATATAGATAATATAATGTAATTAGATAAGTAACCAGGCTAACATACTTACAATTGTGAAAGAGGCCTTTATATGATTTTTTTTTTAAAGTATAGGTTTCGAGCAAACCTGTCGCTCTTCTTCGGGAGTGAGGTCACGCCTCAAAGTAAGTATTACTAAACTAGTTGCTCTTCACGGTCACTCGGTGAGACCGCGATCAGACCTAGGTCCAGAAAATTTGAATAAAAGTAAGTGAATTAACATCTCAAACTTGGTACTGAAAATTAATAGCGCGGCATTTGAGGTCGGTTTTTTTAGTTTTTTAAACGATCTTATAATAAAATATAATTAATTAGTAAAAAAACTTATTATAATGAAATAGGTAAGTATTTATTAATTGGCACAGTTATTTTCGCAAATATGAACTACCTAAGTCAGTAAATCGACTTAATCATTAAGCCAAAAGATCTTTAAAGTAGTAAAAAGTAGTGGTAGTAGTAAATAGTGATCTTTAAAGTACCCACGTATTTTATACGGACGCTGAAAGGGTAGGATCAAAATTTCGATATTTATCTAACAATTTAAACAACAACTTAGTAATTTGGGCATATAAAAAGCTGAACAAGTGAACAATCATACATTAGGTATATCTCTGAAGGTATCGGAATTTGTAATCAATTTTTTTAAAATTAAATACAATCAAACCTAGTCGTAGGTATAAGGGGTCCGTTGCAATTACAATTTGGAATCGCATGTGTTTTTCTGTCCAATTCGTTCGAATAACGCCTTTAATGTAGCTGTTTTTTTAAATCCAAAATGAGTTTCTGAGTTTCTTTTTGTCCGATATTGACTGAATGAACAGTTACATTGTTCACAACGGACAGATGCGTGATGCGTGACACCGGTAGACGATGACAGTACTGCGTGAAAAACGTCGCGTTCACAAATACCTGCAATAAAAAAATAAATTATAGTTTAAAACAAGTAATATTTTTAAAAAAAACCTTTTTAACACAAGCTTTTACGTAACCTAGGACCAGAGTAAGTCAAGACAAATCCAATGAGCCCAAACACGACGGGTATGACATGTGTAGTTTAGAAGTTCCTTTAGCCACCTTCCAGCTCCATCATCAGATGGGCACCATGTCATAATAATATTGCATTGTCACGCGATTTACATATGTATGCAAAATTTCAGGTCAATCGGTAACCGGGAAGTGGATCCAATTTAATTTGCAAGATTTGATGACAAACATCGGGACAGGTGAAACTAAATAAAAGCTTGTAAAAAGCTCATCACTACATACACAGCTACATATATTATGAGACAAAGTCCCCCGCCACGTCTGTTTGTGTGTATATTTTTTCGCGATAAACTCCTGAAAGGATTTACATGCGATTTTCTTCAATAGACAGTGTGATTCACGAGGAAGGTTTAGGTGTTTAATTCGTTAAGGTTTTCTGTAAATTTGTTGAAATATCATGATGATTGTTGATGATGTTAATTCATCGACGCAATAAGCTGATGCAACAAATGTAGGCAATTAAGCTCTACCCGTGCGAAGCCGGGTCGGGCCGCTAGTATTTTATATAGCAGACGTAAGAATGGGTTACTGTAAAGGGTGCGTATCAACCAGAACTGTGCGAAGAAGCTGAGCGGTGTGCGAGGAAATAATCAACTAATATAGTATCAGATTTCTTGCTGGATCGGTCCATTCGTGTGGTCATTGATGGCTGCTCGTCCGACCAATTGGCAATAAATGCCGGTGTTCCTCAAGGGTCAGTGCTCTCTGCAACGATTTTTTTGCTGCATGCTAATGACCTGCTAAAACCTGGTATTTTTGAGTATGCAGATGACAGCACCGTAAGTCTAGTGCACGAGCCTGTGCATTACAAATCCAGTCTCATAGAGAAGCGATGGTCCAGCGCTTTTCCTTGAAGGCAGTCTCCGATTGGGGCGATGCCAATCTGGTTAAGTTTAATGTTTCTAAAACCCAGGCGTGTCTTTTCTCCGCCAAACTAAGTCCATTTCAACTGGCTCCTACTTTCAGGGATGTGTCCGTGCCGATAAATGACTAGCTTGAGCTTCTTGCCATCGCATTAACAACAACTTTCAATTTCGGCACTTATATTGAGTCTAAAGCTCAGATAGCCTCCAAAAAGCTTGGAATTTTGTCTAAAGTGAGACAATACTTCAAACCGGGACAGTTGCTAATACATATAATGTCTAAGTTTGACACTAAGGCAACACACTAGGAACAGTTGCTTCACTCGTCGGCGCACGCCACGCGGTGGTCACTGCTCCTCTTAGTGTCAGACTAATGAACAGGCTAGGCAAGTAATGAAACGTCATTGATCCAAGTCATTTGCCTGGCTGTTTGATTAAATGGCTGGATATCATTCAGGAATTTAGTTCAACGGTGCTGTTTAGTTAAGAGGCTAGGCTGTTTATTGAACGGCTAATTCAGCTCCGTAACATAATACTAACTGCAGATATTGATAGCTTTACATGCCCTGTAATTTCAGTAGGCGCTTTGTCATTCATACCGAAAAACATTCCTGTATTACGGCCGAACAACTGACAAAGTCGTAGTACTGACTGAAAAGGACTAGCAGAAGTCTTACCACTACATATTATAGATAAAAGTAAAGCAAGTTAACTCACCTCGAAGTATTCCTGCTGACAGATAATAGTAACGAAGAATGATTGTCCTCTGTTGAGGGGGAATCCTCCAGACCTCTCTTCAATACCCCATCCATGGGTACGAGAGTTTCTGACCACAACGTTCCTGTCACCCCCGTAGTGGAATCGGAAGTCAATGTGGAACGCTATGTCGCTCAAGTCGTAATGTTGGCTGCATTGAAGGTTTATGGAGAACCTGACAAAATAAAATACTATACTAATAAAATACTATATAAAAAAATAACTAATAAAACGTGGGTGGAGCCATAGAGTTGTATTTATTCTATGGTGGAGCGACGATATACGCAAAGCGGTGGGCAGTGACAGTGACCGGCAACGAAGAGCATAAGATTGGGCTCAGTGGCGTATCTTGAGAGAGGCCTATCTCCAGCAGTGGAATAACACCGGCTGATTATGATGATGGTGATGATCTAATAAAACACGCTTGAACTAAAAAGTTGACTCCTGGCTCCATCGTCAGACCCTTTTGACTAAGCCCATCTATAGGTCTGGTCAAAACGAACGAGTCCAAACTCGAGATGTTACTATTTAATTAGTAGCCAGTGAAGAGTTCCATTATCCACCTTGCTCCATCATCAGACAGCTCTAAGATACCAAATATTCATTTCGATATGACAATTAATTTTTTTAAAGTTTCTACTCAAGGACTCACCTGTCTGCAAGATCCGAAGTTGACCCTTCTACACGAAATAAACTGCCCGTCTGAACGCCATTAGGTATAGATACGACGCGAACCTACAAATATACGTCATTGTTTTATTATTTCTCTTATTTTCACGAACGGACCAAGAAAAAAAAGAAGTAAGAATTTCTAAGGAATTTGTACAAAGGATTGATAATTTGCTTAACACTGTATTTCCGTGTTAATTGCTATGAGTCCGCGACGGAACTGCCGTGCGAATTAATGCTAACTTAAAATAGTACAAATGAAATGCTAACATCTAAGTAATCTGATCGGCGGCCGGCAAAACATTGTAAAGTAACATTCTAAATTGTAATAAACAAACAAAAAAATGCTTCATAATCCACACGAGTCTTTTCAGTAGCAAGTTTGAGGTGTTTATCTACAAATCTCTTGAGATACTCATCAGATCTCAATCTCCCCGCGGAGATAACTACTCGTATATCCTACTAATAAAAGAAACGTTAATTCGAAGAACAAGATATAAATACACAAAGAAGTACAGACGAATAGATAACCTTCTCCTTTTGGGATTCGGTTAAAACTCGACAAGTGCGTTTTGGGACACACGCAATGTAGGGTAACTACCCAACACAATGTGACTGAAAAATTGGTTGTATATAAAATATTATAAAGTCCATAGGAAGCAGCTGTTTTTCTTTTTATTTCCTTAACTGTCGGATTTTTTAGATATCCCGAAACAACCTTAAGCGGCAATAGCCCAATGGATAGGGTGTCGGACTGGTGATCGAGAGGTCGTGAGTTCGATCCCCGACCCACCCATTGCACTATTGACGTGAACCCACTCCAGACACAACTTTGCGAGTAAACTTTAAAACAAAATCCTAGCTGGCCCGCCAACCTTAGCTAGCAAAGAGTTGGGGGGATTTAGTTGCCTGTGTGTGTTGGCAGATAAGTAATTAATTAAATATCATTAAATGGTAAATTAAAAATTAAAACTTTTTAACCACAAGCTTTTTTGTAAAGACGTTATCATGTGTAATGAATTAAATGCATGAGACCATCTCGATGGTACCATATTATTGTATTGTCACTATTGTATTGTTATACGCAAGTATAACAAATTTGAGTCCAATCGAACCTCAGGAAGTGGTTCTTATTTAGCTTCCAAGATGAGACCCACACAAACATAGGTACTTACTAACACGGCAAGTCGCATAAAATGTTGTAAACATCAACATTTATTAAAATTTCTCATAATTAATGTCGATGTTGAAAATGGTTGAAGTTCCCAATGGTTGAAAAAATGTTTTCAACATTTTGAAGAATTTTGCAAGTTAACGGGCCTCCAACGCGACTTGAGCTTAAATAATGTAAGATTGTTTAAAAAATTAAAAGAACCGACTTCAAATGTCACGCTAGTCATTTTCAGTACTAAATTTAAAGTTTTTATGTCCATATCTCTGGAGACACACATCAGATCTCGATGAAATTTAAATGGGATCACCTGAATAGTGTTCCCCTTCAAATCAAACAAATAAATGATTTTCCAAATCGGTTCAGGCGTCTTTGAGTAATCGGTGAACATACAAAAAAAAGATTCAGACAAATTGAGAACTTCCTGCTTTTTTGAAGTCCGGATAAAATATGAGCTGATTTCATTGAAATTTTTTTTTAACTACGTTCGATCGATAAAAATGGCCGTATCACAATATATATAATTTAAATTCGTTTAAAAAAACTAAAAGAACCGACTTCAAACGTCGCGCTAGTCAAAGTAGCCAGTAGACGTAGTAACTATTACATAATCTGTTCCAGTAGTTAGTAGAACGAATAAATCGTCGAAATAAGTAAATGCGTCGTAATACAAATGTTGATATTCTAAAATCGGCTCGGCCGATTTCGTTAAAATTTAAATGGAACCACCTGGGAAGGGTACCCTTTGAAACAAAAAAATAATTTTCCAAATCGGTTCAGGCATCTTCGAGTAATCGGTGAACATACATAAAAAAAAAAGGTTTCGATGAATTGAGAACCTCCTCCTTTTTTGTGAAGTCGGTTAAAAATGCTTACCACTTTAGAAGTTAATCCTGGTGACATAAAATCCCAACCACGAGGGCCTCCCTCATTTGGGCACATAGTTCTTATAAGAAAATTACGAGTCGAATCGCATTTATGTCTCGAGACAACATTGCCCGAACCCAGCTCATTAGCTCGAGTACCACTACAGCTTGCTTCCAAAACAGGCTCGCTGCGATTCTCTCCACACGATATAGCAGCAACTTCCAAGAGGGTCGCAATTATTGTTGCCTCATCAAAATTCAAACCCTCATCTTCAGCAAACAACCGTTTGCGAACATCGTCGCTCTTCAAACCTAAGATAAATTGGTCTCGCAAGTTTTCATCAAGGTTGTCTGCAAATTTGCAAGCCCTCGAAAGCTTCTTTAATTCCAAGACATATTGT
This sequence comes from Cabera pusaria, assembly GCA_954871355.1. Classification (NCBI taxonomy): domain Eukaryota; kingdom Metazoa; phylum Arthropoda; class Insecta; order Lepidoptera; family Geometridae; genus Cabera; species Cabera pusaria. The sequence goes on along the minus strand of OX940913.1, from coordinate 14,854,687 downwards.
GCAATAGTTTCGTTTTGTTCTTGCTTTCTTTGTCTGAAGCGGTATCTTTCAGCCAGGACTAAAGGCGCTGGTTCGAGATGATGTAAGAGTATTTGCTTAGCATCATCAAAGCTCAAATCTTCTGGCTTTTCCGGAGTTGTTAAGTTAACAAGGAGTTCGTATGCCTCGCCGCCCATTGCGGCTATAAGTGTAGGCATCTTCATATCTTCTTTAATGTCGTTAACTTTAAAGTACATCTCAAGGCGATCAGCGTAAGAAGACCAAGGAGTGTTTACGTCATACTCGTTTATATTTCCTAACGTCATGATGTTTCGCTGAAAAGATAAGATTTAAATGTCAGAGCTTAAATTAAACATAGGTTTAATGTGCGTTTCAACCAGAAATGTGCGAGGAAGCTGAGTGGTACGAGGATGCGTAGCGAAGCTGAGACTAAACGGTGTGTAGATTAGCGGTGCGAGGATGCCAAGTGGACTCTTTTCCAATATGAGGCCAACTCATCCCTCACACACATCCACGCTCGCACCCCTTGCACTCATTCCTAGCTTGTTTTGTGTGTACAAAGACTCCGCGAACCCCTTTTCTTTAAGAGCTGAGCGAGGCTATACAAAAAATTGGTTGATGTTACCTCACGCACTGCTCAGCTTCCTCGCATATCTCTGATGGAAACGCAACCTTAAAGAGTTCATGTATGGGGAGCAATCTGCCACTATCGTTTACATTAAAATATCATCGTTAAAGCTACTCTTTAATAGTGTAGTTTCATATAATGCGTTTCAGATAATGCGTTTTATACCCTATCTTGTGCGGTTTCTACCTCTAAAAATGCTAACTATATTACCTAGCTACTTTAGACAGGTTAGAAGGGAGGCGCACGCGGATTTTTGGATTGGTTTTTGAACACCGTAGGTATGTTCAGAGCGATTTGTCGAGCCGAGCACAAGCCGAACACAATTCGTCTAGTGTGGACCGACTTACAGGCCTCGAACGAGCGCGCTTCGAGCGTTCGGTTTGTGCTCTACTGTGATCCGCCTACTGTCAGTTTTACGATGAACACAATGGGTAAAAACTACGTTCGAGGACAAGACAGTGATCGTTGTACGTCCACACTTGACGCCGCGAACGACGAAGCCGAGATCGGCTCCGCTCGTGCTCGGCTCGTAGACGCAGCAATGAGCGAGGTGAACTCAACTCACGCATCAAAGCTTCCGTAATAAACGTAGCTTTGTAGTTCGATTCCCCTAGACCGATGCATTATTATCTTTTCTATGCCGATGCTTAAACACGGTTAATGAAATCGCAAAATATGCGAAAATAATTCTGCGACAGTTTAGGTCACATATCGTTTGATTGCGTTGACTTACAAGTTTAATTTTTTTACAGCCGTAAACCGAGACCGTAGACCAGTGGGGTAGATCTAGCGGTGAGATTTGAATTTCATAATGCAAAATTCTAAATCTCACCGCGGATTCCGCTTCCGAGATGTATAAACGAGCTTACAGAATAGCCCTTAAGCGTAGACTTTGACAGATTATTTGATATTAAGTTTCAAATTGATACTAATACGCGTTCCGAAGAAAAAGGGTTCTTGACTGACGAACAGACAGACGGACAACAAAGTGATCCTATAAGGGTTCCTTTGTAGGGTTCCGTAGCCGAATGGCAAAAAACGGAACCCTTATAGATTCGCCATGTCTGTCTGTCTGTCTGTCCGTCCGTATGTCACAGCCATTTTATTCCGAAACTATTAGGACTACAGAATTGAAACTTGGTAGGTAGATGTATTCTGTAAACCGCTTTCCGATTTTTATACAAAAATAAAAAATATAAAAGTTTAAGGGGGGGCATCCCATACATGGAACTGGAACAAAAAATTTTTTTTTTCGCCAACCTATACGTGTGGGGTATCTATGGATAGGTCTTTAAAAATGACATTGAGGTTTTAAAATCATTTTTTCTCAAAGTCAATCATTTCAAAGATAGGCGCGTCTAAAGTGGTAAAATGTGTGTCCCCCCTCCCCTCTAACTTCTAAAGTAAGGGAGTGAAAAATCTAGAAAAAATATATTCTGTAGATCCCAATAAAAACTTTCAACGATAATTGGTTTGAATGAGATAGTCAGCAGTTGTTGAGATACAGCGACCGCAAGTATAACTTTGTTTTTCATACAAACACTATGAAAAACAAAGTTATTTTTGTAGTTGCGAAAAATCAAAGTTATAGAATACTCTACTGTGTTACGGAACCCTACGAGTGCGAGTCCAACTTGCACTTGGCCAGTTTTTTCCTTTTGGGGTACGGAAGTTGGAACCCCATAAACGAACAAATAAATAGACAGACAGACAGACATGATGAATCTATAAGGGTTCCGTTTTTTGCCATTCGGCTACGAAACCCTAAAAACGCTTAAACTAAAATGAGTATTCTGGCTCCATGATCAGATCCTAGTAACCAAGCTCAATTTATTGGACTAGTCAAAATGCTTCTAATGAGCCCAAACTTGAGAGTAAGACTACCAATAGGACGAAATTTACCTAGATAATTTGATTGAACACGGTTTCTACATATCTAAATAAACTAGACTTTGACTTAACTAGTTTTACGACATTTTTTTTTACATCGACTGGGTAGCACTTGACCACTATCTCACCTGATGTTAATTGATGATGGAGCGCGTTTACCCAGAAGATACCTATTCACACGCGATTTGAAAACCCCATATTGTATTTAGCCGGAAACACAGACTCAGGCAGAGCATTCCATTCCCTGGCGGTTCGTGTGATTAACAAAGATGCAAATCGCTTCAACGAACAACTAGAATTTTAGGATTTTGAAACTGTTTTAAAACATAAACTAATAACGTACCTATACTTACACAACAAAGCATAGATACTGTAGTAAAAAACTACAATAGAAAACATACTTAAAACTGACTAAATACACTGATCGTGTGGAGTCATACAACTAAAAACAACAATAACAAAATGTTGTTTTCCTCCTTTCGTTATTTTTACGCACCGAGAATGCCGAATCACGCGCATATTTTGTTTATTCCCAGAAAGATACATATAGGTATCTACCTACGTCAGAGATAACCAACCATATAGCCAGCGAACAATGCCTACTATTTGTATTGTAGGTAGGTATAGGTAATATTATGTTCGTGTAGGTGACCTCTTTGAGGATAATGTTTTTATAGGGTTCCGTAGCCGAATGGCAAGAAACGGAACCTTTATAGATTCGTCATGTCTGTCTGTCCGTCCGTATGACACAGCCACATTATTCAAAAAACCATTTTTTTCTCAAAGTCAATCATTTGAAAGATAGGCACGTCTAAAGTGGTAAAATGTGTGACCCCCCCCCCCCCCCCCCCCTCCCTCCTCTAACTTTTAAAGTAAGGGAGTGAAAAATCTAAAAAATAATAGTACTACCTAAATCCAGGGAGATATTGAACCCACGGGATAACTGTTACCTTTCCGCGTCATTTGACCATAATAATTTATGATCGTAAATAACGAAAAAACTGGCCAAGTGCGAGTCAGCATCGCATCTCTTATCGCACACTTAGGGAGCGTTCCGTACAATACGAAACATAACAGAGTTTTAACCTCATATATTTGATTAATTGATATTACCAAGAATATTTCGTTTGATCGCGATCTAGAAAGACGGGGCTCGTTTACTAGCGCCATCTATGTCACTTTGCCGAAACTAATTAGATAGATGGCGTTTAAAAACACGTTTGTTGTATGGGGACCCCTTTTAATTTTTAACTTTATTTTGTTTTTAGTATTTGTTGTTCTAGCGGCAACAGAAATACACCATCTGTGAAAATTTCAACTGTCTAACTATCACGGTTAATGAGCTATAGCCTGGTGACAGACGGACAAACAGACAGACAGACAGACAGACAGACAGACGGACAGCGGAGTCTTAGAAATAGGGTCCCGTTTTACCCTTTGGGTACGGAACCCTAAAAAGACATGTGGCACTCGGGGACTGCCGCGGTAAAGCTATTGCATAGCATTTTTAGCGGCAAAAATAATTCATCTGTGAAAATTTCAACTGTCTAACTATCACGGTTCATGAGATACAGCCTGGTGACAGACGGACAGACAGACAGACAGACAGACAGACAGACGGACAGCGGAGTCTTAGTAATAGGGTCCCGTTTTACCCTTTGGGTACGGAACCCTAAAAACATAATAAAATTATAATTAAAGGGGGTGTCCAGTCCATACAAGAATCATTATTTTTTCAGCGTTTTTGCTTGTACCTTGGAACTGTAATAGATAAGAGAATTGAAATTTTCACAAAGTATGTATTACTATGGCCGCTATAACAATAAACACTAAAAACAAAATAAAGTAAAAATTGAAGGCCCCATACAAGAAACATACTTTTTTAAGCGTTTTTTACTCTATCTTGTAAACTGTATAAACAGAGACTTGAAATTTGCTCTTATTGTGTATGGTTGCTAAAACATCAAATAATCAAAACTAAATTACATTAAAAATTAACGGATTCCCATACAAGAAACGTATTATGCTGGCAAATTAAATATTGTACCGTGGTACGGAACCCTACGTGTGCGCGTCTAACTCGCACTTGGCCTTGTTATGGTTAAATTGTGCCTTGCACTTGTTATAAAAAGAGAATAGGTATTTACCACAGATCTAAGATTACTTTACAGAGCAAGGATCAAACACTACACTACCTATGGTAGGTAGGTACTTACCAAAGTAAAATAGCGTTTCAAATTCAAACAAGTTAAATTGTTACACCGTAAATGCACCTACACACCACTGAATGATCAACTAAACTTGATTGACTGACTCACGGGCGGACTGACTGCAAACTTTTATTTGAACCTTATTTTTATTCAGAGAATAATTATTAGTCATTTCAACAGACAACAGTGACAACAACACAGATCACCTACCACGGTCACCTACGTTCTTTCTAGACATAAAGGAAAGGATATCTATATTTTTATACCTTAGCCCTCTTGGCTTGGTATTTGCTTGCTCCGAGGCCTTAACATTAACAAACTGACTAAAGAAAGTTTAGCCAGTTTATTTTCTTATGTTGGAGGGAACAGTGTGGTCATTGGTTAAATTTATTTGAAAGTTCATGCTCATTGGTCAGATTGTGATGTCCAGCCAGATAATAACAAAAATTAGGTATTCAATCCATGTACACCAATGATTCCCAAAGTGGTCCAGGTGGACCCCAGGGTCCGTTGGTGTGAAAAAAAATGGGGGTCACAAGTTATAAATGGGGATCCACGAAAAATTAATCTGGTTTTGATAGTGAAGAACAAAAATGTTAGCTTGGCTTTATCAATCAATGTAGGCGGATAATATTTTAAGAATGTGTAACTGTTACAGCAACTGTTGTTACTTGTAAAGACTTGCATTATAAAACATTCAGTACAATGCGTTTTGAGGCTTGGAAAGCGTCACCCACCCGCCCGCAAAACTTGTTCAGATGAAATAGACTTGTGCTGTGCTTGCAATCTTTCATGAACTTGTTTGATTCTTCACCAATGCCAAGGACAAGCGTTACTCATTTGTTTCCGAAATTTTAATAATAAAATATTAGTGTTTGGGACCTCCGGGAAATTTCCCGGGATAATCCCTTTATATCCCGGGATAATTTACTTTTACGTGTGCCAACCCTATCGACTGCTGCTTAGATACTGAGACAGGAATGGGATGGCACTTGCAGTTCCGGCGTTTTACGACTGAGGCGTAAAAGCCGGTGAAGAACAGAGCGGGGTCCTCTTATAGATTTAATAAGGAAAGTGTACTTAGCTTTTGGGGCGCGGTCCTTTACGCAGAAGTGGACCGATCAACACATTTGATTAGGCAGCGCGTAATAATAACGCCTGAAGTTATTTATAACTTTTATTGGTTATTTTATGTCCTTTATACAGTCGACGTATCTCAGCAACTTTACATGCTGAGAACACGCGAAACTTCTTAATAATTATTTATATTTTTAAGGCATTCCAGTTTTAGGAAAAATATATTACTGAATAATGAAAATTTGTTGTCAAAACTCTTCTGTCATTGGTGATCGATTTTGAACATAAAACATAATTCAACAAGATTGACCACCAAGATTAAAACTATTAAAAGAGTTTAAGGTTGGCGTAAGGTCGCCACAAGTGATTCGATATCAATGTTTGCCAGTGCTGGCGAGGGGAGGGGAGGGGAGTGGGAGGGGAGGTGAGGGGGATGGGAGAGGAGGGATAATGGAGGTGGAAGTGTAGGGGAAAGGGGAGGGGAGGGTATGTGAGGGGAGGAGGGAAGGGGGGATTCACTTGGCGTGGTACGGCGTGGTGGAGTTGGGATACGTATGTGTTTTATTTGTTAATGCTACCCAAAGACACAATTCCATGCGGACAACGTCGCGCGCAGGACTAGTGTGTAATAAATGTGGACTATTAACCAATAAGTGCCGGTGGATGTGTGCGAGTGTAGGAAAACAGCACAATGTTAAAAAACATGCTATTTGCATTCTTACCAAAATTCTACTGAAAATCGTCAGTAAAGTCCACATTTTTACTGAGGGTAGGACTTGGAGTAGACCTTGACTTCAACTTGACCTGAAATGTGACTTTGACCCATCTTTATGACTTTAATTCTCAATACACTAATCGTGTAGAGCCATAATCGTAGACAGAGAAAAGAATTGACCGTGGTTAGCTCCGTCTCTTTCCCACATGACATAGGATATACCATGGATGGAGCTCAAACTACCATAAAAAAGGCAAACGGAGCCGTGCCTAACACCCGTGTGAACGCAAGTTTAGTAATACTAAATGCTTGAGAAATACGCTTCCGCGCTCAGTTTGCTTCCAAGCGGCAGCAGGGTCGGACGCTTCCGTGCAGTATTACTTCGCAGCGTTGCTTACGTAGTAATCATGCCGTAATGACTATGCCGGACTGAGCGCGGAAACTTATTACTGAAGCATTTAGTATTACTGAACTTGCGTTCACACGGGTGTTAGGCACGGCTCCGTTTGCCTTTTTTATGATAGTCTGAGGGATGGAGTTATTCCATGTCGTTACATGGAAAAGGACAAAGCTATAATATTTCTCTCTCTCAGTGCGTGTCGGTTTTTACAGGGTCAGTAACGTAGTTAGCCGTTCTTAGCTTAACGAACTTTGACCTTTATTTTTATGCATCACTGGGTTCTAAATACATATATGGTTATGTTACAATCTTCTATCTCATGTGGCCACGCTACCCAAATCGCCGTAATTCCTTACTTTATGGCCATAATGTACCTGAAAAAAAAAGTATGTATATTCTGTATCTGTGACTGTGATCAAATATCAATTCTTCCCCCTCTGTAGTCTGTGCAATTCTCTGACTCATATAATCTGTAATATCAATCAATCAATCTCTACTTAGTCTGTGCTATCAATGTTTGTACTTTGTTTTGTTATGCTGTTTTTATTTTTCGATTGTGTATTTATTTATTAAAATTTATTTCAATGTTTTATATATATTATGGTTTTGATAAACGGCGAGGTAACGTCGTCATGATGGCCCTTAAAATTGTTGAGTGAGAAGTTCTATCCTAATAAATTAGCTAGTAATGGAGCAATGGCAATGTTGTAGAACTTGTTTACGAGTGCAAAACTTAAATCAAATTTTTTACGAATCTGAACATCATGAGAAGTATTCAGACATTATATTTACTGCTACTGGTGTTATGGTAATTATTAATAGTATACTTTTTCATATATAAAACTGACAATAGGAAAGAAAGACAAACTTGGCAATTTTTAATTTATGGGGCATAATACCTTCCTACTCTGTGTTTTTGCTTATAATTTTTTTGCAATACCTACTTTGTATTAACTGTTGAATTAATAACTAGATAAATTTATTGTGTAACTGTCCAAATTATATTATAAGTAAACAAAATTGTATCATTTTTCTATTTACAGGTTGCCCCCAACGACTCATTCCCGCAGCTAATGTGTACAATGTGCATTAACTTTATCAATGAATCATACAAATTCCGGAAAAAATGTGAAGAAGCACAAAAATCTTTGCTCCAACAAAGCCAACAAAAACCTCTCTACGAAATTAAAATAGAACCTACGTACTACAAATCTGATGTCATCACAACTATAGATATAAGCGATTTAATCATAGACAATGATTTCAGAGAATATGATGACAATATAAACTTAAGCGAATACAACGTAGAAATAGAAAAACCCAAAATAGAGACATTAATAATAATTGACAATCAAAATCCAACGACAGAAAACCTAGAAGACGTTCCAAAATCAAAGTTAAAAATTACAAAAGCCCGAGATAGACCAGTAAAGAAGAGAGGTAGAACGAAAAAGGAGAATCAAGAAGAAAAGAGGACTAAGGAGAAGAAAGAGAGAGTTAAAGAAGAAATTGAGTGTGAGATGTGTCATAAAGTTTTAACTTCGAAGTTATCGCTGAGAAATCATTACAAAATTCATACAGGTTTCGATGTTGTTTGTGAGGTGAGATAAGTTAACAAAACTTAATATCATATAGGCCAGTGTTTGACCACTATCTCACCCGTTGGTAAGTGTATATGCGGTCGAGGATGGTAGCACGCTAGGCCTAGAATGGGAACTGGCTCTTAAAGATAGCTGCCGGAGCAAATAAGATGTTTGGCGACAGATTTCTTGAAGAACTTGAAGGTGGTAATTGGCCAGGCAACTGGTAACTGTCAACCAGGTAACTAGACAGTGCCCTACCACCATGCCGGGGGTTTCTTACAAATGTTTTTCCTTCACTGAAGAGCCCCTGTGAAAAGCGCACATTCATTTTTAGTTAGAAAAGTCCATTGGTGCATGTCAGGATTGAACTCATTGACTCTGGCGCCGACCTTTCTCCCACTTCTTCACTAGGCCCTCGAGTTACACATAATATGGTTGATTATGGCTTATATCTTAGATAGGACTGCCTGTTGGCATAATGGATTAGCTTTGCTTTTAACCAGGAGGTTGTCAGTTCAAATCCTAGCCATATGGAACCTATGGATTTTTTATGTATATTCATGGGTGTTCGTCCAAAGATGGTATAAGTATTATTTCAATGTTTCGCCTGACTTATTTATTTATTAACAAGTACTTGTTACGCTTACAGCGTAGCCAAAACGCATAACAAGCTAAAATTACAAAAAGATCTTAAACAGTAGGTAACATTAATAAATTAACTGTAAAAACTATAAACATTAACAGATGCGTTTAAAAATGCCTGAATTCTCACACAAAATATGTCAATGTCTGGTTCATGAACAATGAGTGCGTTGAGCAGACTCAGAGCTTGGTAAGTGGGGGCAGATTGAGCCGCTCGTGTGCGAACAGACGTCGCCGGCGCAGCCGCCTCAACTGATCCGGTACGAAGAGTGTGCAGCGAGACAGAGCCGTGGGATTATCTATTTTCCCCTTTAGCAACAGGAAATAGTGAAGCAGTATCGCACACTTTCGTCTAAGTTCTAATGTATGTATGCCTACCATGCCTGCTATGAATAGAGAGGGATACAGAAAAGGATAATAACCGTACAATTTTTTGTATAGATATCGAGCAAATTTTTTCTGTCATTTTTCAAGCATTAGCTTATATTTACTTTCATGCTGATTCCAAATTATTGAGTTATATTCTAATTTGCTCCTTACAAGCGAATTAAAAAGAGATAAAATTGTACACCTGTCCTGGAAACGAGCTGTCTGTCTCATAACGAAACCGAGAGACTTGTACGCTCGACCGCAGAGTTCGGTGATGTGCGTGTTGAGTGTGAGCTCGGCGTCTAGCTCCAAGCCTAAGTCTCGGATTCTCACAACTCGCTCGAGAGGGACGTCGCAGATGTTATAGGTGTATGAAATGGGTGAGAGGGAGCGAGTAAAGGAGATTGTTTTGCATTTAGATGCATTAAACTCTAGTTGGTTGTCCTCACTCCATTTCACAACTCTGTCAACGTCCCTTTGTAGCGCCTCACAATCAGCCACGCTATCTATACCTAAGAATAGTTTTAGATCATCTGCGAACATGAGGCACTCTGCCGTCCTGACAACATTCGGCAAGTCATTTATCATAATCAGAAATTGCGTAGGTCCAAGTGTGCTGCCCTGGCTTACACCGGAACACGTAGCATACGGGTCAGAGCGGAAACCTTGCAGTTGAACATATTGATGTCGATCTGAAAAGTAGCTAGCGAAAAAACTTAACAATTGTGGAGTGAAGCCCATTGTAGAAAACTTTCGCAGCAATACATCGTTATGAACGCGATCGAAAGCTTTTTTAAAGTCAAAGTACGTCACGTCCACTTGTTTCTTATTATCCATAGCGGTAAGAGCGTAGTCAACAAAGTTAATGTGATTGGTTGCTGTAGACCTGCCCGCTCTGAACCCGTGCTGCGCGTCGCATAGCTGAGTATTGACCTGCCTGGTGATATGACAATTTAGGATCTTCTTTATTCAAATACCTTGCCGAACGCTGACATCACGGCTATAGGCCTATAGTTCTCGATATTCAATCTAGAACCACCCTTAGGTATAGGGGTGACTCTGGAAACTTTCCACCTGGTCGGGTAAGTCGCGGTGTCAAGGGCCAGGTTAAAGATGTACAGAAGGGGAAGCTCAAAAACATTCGCGCAATCCTTAACCAAAAACAGAGGTATACCATCTGGTCCTACGGATGAGTGAGCCTTTAGTTTCCGAATAGCACAACGTAAATCACTTGAGTCGATACCGTCCACTGCGACACGCGAGGAGCACTGCGAGTTGACAGTCTCCCGCTCGGCGTCGGCCGCTGATAACGTAGGTACGTTACTTAAAAAAACAGATTTAAAATAGCTCGCAAATGCGTTTGCCGCATCGAGCCCGGACACTGTATTTTCTTTATAATTGTATTCAGTCTTACACTGCCTCATACACTGTTGGTCTTTTATAAATTTCCAAAATAACCGCGGGTTATGCTTTAGTTCGTTTTCCTTTTGCCTAATATACAGATTGTAGGACGAATCTATTTGTTGTTTTACAAGCGAACGATAAAATTTGAACATTTCCTTGTTGAATTCCAATTGAAATTCTTTATATTTTTTTAAATGAAAGTATTTATTTTTAATATTATGTATTATATCTGAAGTGAACCAGGTCGGATACTGATACTTATAGTTATATAAATATGGCCGTTTAATAGGTACACAAATATCAAAACATTCGCTAAGTAGTTCATAGAATAAGCTAACGGCATCATCGACATCCGTAGCAGCATATATCACATCCCATTCAATAGAGGCAAGCGTAGCATACAACAGTTGAAAATCGGCTTTACGGAAATTCCATTCGCGTGGTATGAGATCGCAGTCCAGTTGAGGCGGCTGCGACGGGGGCCGGGCTCGATCCCGCGCCATCACCGGCCGCGCGCTCCGTACACTCACACTCAGCGGCGGGTGGTACGCGTCTGCAGGCACTACCGGCTCAACATCACCGCTCACCTTAATCCACTCACCGCACCGATTACTCAGCACCAGATCTAGCATTGTACCGTATTTGTTCTCTACTGTATTGTGTTGTTTAAATTGACAGTAGCTTACCATACAATTATAGTGCATTAACACATTTTGATTGCACGAGTTAAGGTTAAAGTCACCCGTCACAATAATATCCAATTTTGGGTATTTAGACACTAAATTTTACGGCAAAAGTGTTACAATACTTGTCTTCAGTGGAATTCGGAGGAACATAAACAACGCAACAGATGATTTTGTTATATTTCAAAGTCACAACACCTATCACCACTTCGATATCATTATCATATCCGTCTACGTCTATGATCCGTTTCACCTGGTACGTGTCGCGGACCGCCAACAACACTCCTCCCCAGCCGGCGTCGGCGGCGCGGTCGCGGCGCACCACTGTGTACCCGGCGGGAAACACTTCCGCGTCGGTAACTGAGCTTATGAGGAATGTTTCGGTGAATGCAAAAATATCTGCAGATTCAGCTAGAACGGCTTTCTTGCATATATCTACTTTAGTGCGCAGACCTCGCACGTTCTGATAAAATATCGAGTAAGATTTATACCTAATTTTTTTCGGTTTGTTGTGACTTATGAAATCCACTTCGCCAGGGTTTTATGCATACATCCTCTGCCCAGTGTTCGGCAGCTAAATATTTATCTATATTCTTTGTAGGCACGGTCAGCTTAAAGGATGCGTAATCGCCTCGTGATTTTAGCGATTCTACGAGGCATTTATCTTCAGCGCAAATACTCTTTAGATGTACGACTACTTGCTCCGCTGTAGTTCCAATTTGTAAATAATACAGATGTAGGTACGACTTCCGCTCCGCGGCTGCTAAGGTACACGCAGTAGAACCGGGTAAGGCCGTGCCCCGTGTAACATTTGCAGGGACGGTGCGACGCGATGTCTTGTACGTTACTTTCTTCCATTCAACATCGGGCTTATCGCTCGATCCCTGCGCATGAGTCATCGCATCCAATACAGTTTGCGGCTTCGGTGAGCTCGGAGTCGTCGGTGCAGTTAGACTCGATGACGCTCGGGCAGGTTCGGCTGTAGCGCCGGGCTCGGTGTTCTCGGTGCGAGCGAGAGGGGGAATCGGTGAAGCGCTTTGTCCTCTTTTACGTTTCCGCGCAGAGACGGTAAGTGCCGAAGCTGCACGAACTCGAGCTTCCCGCATTGGGCGTTGTTGTTGTGACGGCTGCGATGAATCCGCGCTGCTACCCTCTACTGCTTCATTATTTTCGCCGCTTGCTAATTGCACTAGTTTTTTTATGAGACTATTTTGGCTCAAAATGGTCTTCTCCAGTGAAGAAACTTTAATCTGGAGGTCAAGCACAATTTTAACCAGATCACTATTCGCGATTTCCTTCAAACTTGACGCCATTTCGAATTTTTAAGCAAATATTTACGCAGAGTAGCAAAGGAATGACCTTCTACCGCGGTGGCTACACACGAATTCCACTGCTTTACTTACTGCCAAAAAGTAGCTTACCACCATCAAAGAAACAATCTGCCGCCATAACCTTACGGTGTTCCAGCAGCACGCAGCCCTTGAGAGTCATGTTATTCCAAACCAGCAGGGCTAGCATGGCAAGGGGACTATTTTGTCTTTCCACCTATCCGTGTTTTGTTTGGTGGAGAAGGCAAATTATAAGCAAAGTTTTTCAACAATTATAAACGCCCGCTTACTTTTGATCAATTCTTTTTTAAAACTTTTTAATACGAAACAAAATCAAAACTCAGGGTTAAACTTCACCAAGCATTTAAATTGTTGAGTTGATCTCCTGTCAGTGGCGAAAAACAGGGAAATAATTTTGTCTTTCCCCCGGAGATAAGGCCATGCTAGCCCTGCTGGCCACCTGCCCCAGGCGGCAGCTTCAGGGGGCGCCAATCTACTAGTTTCCCTAGATCAATCAGCGCCACACAGGTCAACAACTTGAGTCAACTAGCGGACTTATTAACAATATCTTACTGTCCCATTCAAAAACTACCAACCATTATGTATTTGTGATTTTTTTTAGTAATTTATCTGAAACGCTGGAGAGCTGGGGCGCTACTATCAAGTTTCTGCCCCAGTTTAAAAAAAATTGTAGATCCGGGGCTGATTATACAGCATTACAAAAATAAACCGGCCGCGCGCTCCGTACACTCACACTCAGCGGCGGGTGGTACGCGTCTGCAGGCACTACCGGCTCAACATCACCGCTCACCTTAATCCACTCACCGCACCGATTACTCAGCACCAGATCTAGCATTGTACCGTATTTGTTCTCTACTGTATTGTGTTGTTTAAATTGACAGTAGCTTACCATACAATTATAGTGCATTAACACATTTTGATTGCACGAGTTAAGGTTAAAGTCACCCGTCACAATAATATCCAATTTTGGGTATTTAGACACTAAATTTTACGGCAAAAGTGTTACAATACTTGTCTTCAGTGGAATTCGGAGGAACATAAACAACGCAACAGATGATTTTGTTATATTTCAAAGTCACAACACCTATCACCACTTCGATATCATTATCATATCCGTCTACGTCTATGATCCGTTTCACCTGGTACGTGTCGCGGACCGCCAACAACACTCCTCCCCAGCCGGCGTCGGCGGCGCGGTCGCGGCGCACCACTGTGTACCCGGCGGGAAACACTTCCGCGTCGGTAACTGAGCTTATGAGGAATGTTTCGGTGAATGCAAAAATATCTGCAGATTCAGCTAGAACGGCTTTCTTGCATATATCTACTTTAGTGCGCAGACCTCGCACGTTCTGATAAAATATCGAGTAAGATTTATACCTAATTTTTTTCGGTTTGTTGTGACTTATGAAATCCACTTCGCCAGGGTTTTATGCATACATCCTCTGCCCAGTGTTCGGCAGCTAAATATTTATCTATATTCTTTGTAGGCACGGTCAGCTTAAAGGATGCGTAATCGCCTCGTGATTTTAGCGATTCTACGAGGCATTTATCTTCAGCGCAAATACTCTTTAGATGTACGACTACTTGCTCCGCTGTAGTTCCAATTTGTAAATAATACAGATGTAGGTACGACTTCCGCTCCGCGGCTGCTAAGGTACACGCAGTAGAACCGGGTAAGGCCGTGCCCCGTGTAACATTTGCAGGGACGGTGCGACGCGATGTCTTGTACGTTACTTTCTTCCATTCAACATCGGGCTTATCGCTCGATCCCTGCGCATGAGTCATCGCATCCAATACAGTTTGCGGCTTCGGTGAGCTCGGAGTCGTCGGTGCAGTTAGACTCGATGACGCTCGGGCAGGTTCGGCTGTAGCGCCGGGCTCGGTGTTCTCGGTGCGAGCGAGAGGGGGAATCGGTGAAGCGCTTTGTCCTCTTTTACGTTTCCGCGCAGAGACGGTAAGTGCCGAAGCTGCACGAACTCGAGCTTCCCGCATTGGGCGTTGTTGTTGTGACGGCTGCGATGAATCCGCGCTGCTACCCTCTACTGCTTCATTATTTTCGCCGCTTGCTAATTGCACTAGTTTTTTTATGAGACTATTTTGGCTCAAAATGGTCTTCTCCAGTGAAGAAACTTTAATCTGGAGGTCAAGCACAATTTTAACCAGATCACTATTCGCGATTTCCTTCAAACTTGACGCCATTTCGAATTTTTAAGCAAATATTTACGCAGAGTAGCAAAGGAATGACCTTCTACCGCGGTGGCTACACACGAATTCCACTGCTTTACTTACTGCCAAAAAGTAGCTTACCACCATCAAAGAAACAATCTGCCGCCATAACCTTACGGTGTTCCAGCAGCACGCAGCCCTTGAGAGTCATGTTATTCCAAACCAGCAGGGCTAGCATGGCAAGGGGACTATTTTGTCTTTCCACCTATCCGTGTTTTGTTTGGTGGAGAAGGCAAATTATAAGCAAAGTTTTTCAACAATTATAAACGCCCGCTTACTTTTGATCAATTCTTTTTTAAAACTTTTTAATACGAAACAAAATCAAAACTCAGGGTTAAACTTCACCAAGCATTTAAATTGTTGAGTTGATCTCCTGTCAGTGGCGAAAAACAGGGAAATAATTTTGTCTTTCCCCCGGAGATAAGGCCATGCTAGCCCTGCTGGCCACCTGCCCCAGGCGGCAGCTTCAGGGGGCGCCAATCTACTAGTTTCCCTAGATCAATCAGCGCCACACAGGTCAACAACTTGAGTCAACTAGCGGACTTATTAACAATATCTTACTGTCCCATTCAAAAACTACCAACCATTATGTATTTGTGATTTTTTTTAGTAATTTATCTGAAACGCTGGAGAGCTGGGGCGCTACTATCAAGTTTCTGCCCCAGTTTAAAAAAAATTGTAGATCCGGGGCTGATTATACAGCATTACAAAAATAAACACTAAAGTACAGATAGTACAGTTAAGTCTTAAACATGTACAGACGGTCTTATCGCTTTAAGCGATCTCTTCCAGACAACCTTTGGATGGAGTGGGGAGTACGAATAAATCATGTATGAACTAGCAACGCCCCGCGGTTTCACCTCCGTAGTTAGTTCCCGACCTCATAAGAATATGGGGATAAAACATAGCCTATGTCACTCGCTGATAATGTATCTTTCCATTAGTGAAAGGAGTTTTTTAAATCGGTCCTGTAGTTTTTGAGGTAAATCGTAACAAACAAACTTTTTCAAAAGTTCAAATCTTTCTCTTTATAATATTAGTTTAAATTTTTTTTAGTAGTGATTTAGCTACGTAACGTAGATGTTTCACTGCTATTACAATCTATATATATATCCTAGTTGTTGTAAGGCTATTACAACAACTAGGCTAATGAGTAATTTGATTTTAACCTAATTTACTATTATAATATTACTAAGAATGTGTCCATTAACACTTTTCCTAATGTCTCTATTATGGGTAGGTATATTAGTTAAGTTAAGTGAAACCTGGACTTTGACGCAACACCATAGCGACAAACTAGCAAGATTTCAGATAGGTATGGAAAGGAGTATTCTAGGTGTGAAACTAATGAACTCGTAGGGTTCCGTACCACACTACAGTATTTTATAAGATCGAACAAAAAATACCACTATCATTTAACGCCAGCAAAAAATAATAATTAATAAACATTTTATCAAAACAGAGTTGTGAGCCGCGTGCTTATTTCTTATAACGCCATCTAACGTCTAACGCTATCTAAGTGAAAGTTAACACAAAGGTGTTAGGGATCGGCATTTCAATATAAAACCCATCTATGGACGTTTACCTAAGCGTTCATCGACGGCGTTATATTGAAATGCCGAAAAAAACACGTTTCTTGTATGGGGACCCCTATAATTTTTAACTTTATTTTGTTTTTAGTATTTGTTGTTATAGCGGCAACAGAAATACATCATCTGTGAAAATTTCAACTGTCTAACTATCACGGTTCATGAGATATAGCCTGGTGACAGACGGACAGACATACAGACAGATAGACGGACAGCGGAGTCTTAGTAATAGGGTCCCGTTTAACCATTTGGGTACCTAACCCTAAAATTGACCTTAGGACCCCTTTGGATAAGAGTGGCGGAAGAGAGAGAGAGTGGAAAGAGTCGTAGGAGGCCTTTGCCGTAAGGCACACCGAAATAAGAGATATTTTGTAATATTAGTGGATAATGGAGATTGAACATATATATTTTTTCTTTTTATTGATGTGATTTCAGTGATTTCTTTTTTAACCGACTTCACAAAAAAGGAAGAGTTTCTCAATTCGTCGGAATCTTTTTATTTTTTTATGTATATTCACCGATTACTCGAAGATATGGAAAATTCTTGTTTTGTTTTAAAGGGTTCCCAGGTGGTCCCATTTAAATTTTAACGAAATCGACCGAGCCGTTTTTAGGGTTCCGTAGCCGAATGGCAAAAAACGGAATGTCCGTCCGTATGTCACAGCCATTTTATTCTGAAACTGTTAGGACTACAGAATTGAAACTTGGTAGGTAGATGTATTCTGTGAACCGCTTTCCGATGTTTATACAAAAATAAAAAATATAAAAGTTTAAGGGGAGGCATCCCATACATGGAACTGAAACAAAAAAAAAATTTTCCTATACGTGTGGGGGTGTGTATGGATAGGTTTTTAAAAATGACATTGAGGTTCCTAAAATCATTTTTTCTCAAAGTCAATTATTTGAAAGATAGGCGCGTCTAAAGTGGTAAATTGTGTGTCCCCCCCTCTAACTTTTAAAGTATGGGAGTGAAAAATCTAAAAAAAATATATGCTGTAGATCTCAATAAAAACTACTCGTAACAACAACAATTGATTTGAACGAGATACAGTCAGCAGTTTTAGAGATATGGCGACCGCAAAGATAACTTTGTTTTTCATACAAACACTGAAAAACAAAGTTAATTTTGTAGTTGCGAAAAATCATAGTTATGGAATACTTAACTGTGTTACGGAACCCTACGAGTGCGAGTCCGACTTGCGCTTGGCCAGTTTTTAATGTATCACATTTATATTACAACGCATTTACGTATCTCGACGACTTACTCGTACTACTAACTATTGGCACAGATTATGTAATAGTTACTGCCTCTACTGGCAACTTTGACTAGCGCGACGTTTGAAGTCGGTTCTTTGAGTTTTTTAAACGATCTTAAATAATAATAAACTAGAAGTGCCCCGCGGCTTCGCCCGCGTTAGAAACTACTTTTAATTACTTAAAACTTTTCTTTATAAAACGATTCTATCATTAAAGACGTCAATTAAAAATTAGCCAAATCGGTTCACCCGTTTTCATGTTATCGCGTGACTAAGGCAATTCGGGATTCATATTTATTAAACCCGAAATACCCAAATTTTCAGACTTTGTTACCTGCCCCATTTCGAAAAATCCTACAACACGTATTTTATCTCATCTTGTTTCGCCATACAAACTTTGAAACTCCGTTCCGTATCCGGGAGAAATTTTTAGACAATCCTTTCTGAGCGGATACCTACGTCATAATAACTATCTGCGGTCTAAATTTCAGCGCAATCGGAAACAATGTTGATTTTTAGACTTTGTTACCCCAGTTTGTCCTCTTAGGGTGGTTTGAAAAAGTCTGAAAGTCATATTTACTTATTTATTTCAGAAGTACTTGTGTGAAATATCGAATAAAATGACTATCCAAACTTTGAACCCCCGCTGCATCCCCTTAAGAAGTGAATTTTGAAAAAATCTTTCTTAGCGGATACCTAAGTCAAAATGACTATCTGCATGCCAAGTTTCAGCACAATCCGAAACAATATTGATTTCAGACTTTGTTACCCCACTTCACCCTTTTAGGGGTGAAATTTCGAAAGAGCCTGAAACACGTATTTACTTACTTAAGTACTTGTGTTAAGTTTCAAATATAAAAGACTATCTAATCTTGTTTCTCCATACAAACTTTGAACCCGCGTTTCATCCGTTTTAGGGGTGAATTTTGGAAAATTCTTAACGGATACCTTACTCAAAATAACTATCTGCATGCCAAATTTCAGCGCAATCCGAAACAATACTGATTTTTACACTTTGTTACCCCATTTCACCCTCTTAGGGGCGGAATTTCAAAAAACCTGAAACACGTGTTTACTTATTATTTTTACTGGAGCACTTGTATGAAGTGTCGAATAGAAAATACTATCTAATCTGGTTTCTCGATACAAACTTTGAGGCCCCGTTTCATCCCCTTCAGGGGTGAATTTTGAAAAATCCTTTCTCAGAGGTAACTAACGTCGTAATAACTATCTGCATGCCAAATTTCAGCGCAATCCGAAACAATATTGATTTTCACACTTTGTTATCCCGTTTCACCCTCTTAGGGGTAACAAAAAAACCTGAAACACGTGTTTACTTAGTTTTTTACAGGAGCACTTTATGAAGTTTCGAATATAAAAGACTATCTAATCTTGTTTCTGCATACAAACTTTGAACCCCCGTTTCATCCCTTTCAGGGGTGAATTTTGTAAAATTCTTTCTTAGCGGATACCTAACGTCGTAATAACTATCTGCATGCCAAATTTCAGCGCAATCCTAAATAATATTGATTTTCACAATTTGTTACCCCATTTCACCCTCTTAGCTTCGAGCATTTACCAATAGAGATGTTAACGTTGTAATCCGCAAGCATTTTTTTCTGCTGATACTTACGGGGGACGAGGTAAACACGCATTGCACACACACAAATCACTCACTTTAACGATCCCGCACACTAGCTTGAAACACGCACACAGTATTAAAAATACAGCTTAGTTACGCATGCTCATTTGGCCAAATAATGGCTATATGGCCAGCAGAAGGGTACGCCTTGCATTGACATCTCCATTGGTAAATGCTCGAAGCCTCTTAGGAGTGGAATTTCAAAAGAACCTGATACACGTACTTCCTTATTTTTTTACTGAAGCACTTGTGTGAAGTTTCGGATAGAAAAGACTATCTAATCTTGTTTCTCCATATAAACTTTGAACCCCCATTTCATCCCCTTAAGGGGTGAATTTTGGAAAATCCTTTCTTAGTACACCTTTACGTACTAAGACAAATATACCCTCCAAATTTCAAGTCTCTACGACCAGCGGTTTAGGCTGTGCGTTGTCTGTCAGTCAGTCAGTCAGTCAGTATGTCAGGACAACGATTCTTATAGTATTAGATAGATAGATGTAAATTTACAAATGTAATATTTTTTGTAATATTATATATTACTTTAGATAATGTAATTTTAGAACAAAAATGTATGTTTTTCCAGCATTGCGGTAAGAAGTTTATAACTCGCAGATTGTTGTTGATGCATTGTAAAGCGAAGCACGGATATGAGAAGACTGATAAGTGCTCCTTCTGCGACTACAAGGCTTCCAATGCTGAACAGGTTAAGGTAAGGATTCATTAACTGACTTACTAGTAATTAGCCATGTGAAATCCATATCCTTAAAGAGAAAAGATAGATACGTGTCTTTTTGAACAAAAGTTATAAACTATTTTTAACCTACTTTAAAAAAAAGGAGGAGGTTTCTCAATTCGAACGTATTTTTTTTTTTTATTGTTCGCGGATACCTTCGTCGTTTATAAACCGATTTTGATTATTCTTTTTTTGTTGGAAAGGAGATATCCCCAGTGTGCTACCATGGTAATTTTATCGAGGTCTAATAAGTATCTCCAGAGATATTGAGATAAACATCTCAAAATTGGTACTGAAAATGAATAATAATAATATAGCGCAGCATTGAAGTCGGTTCTTTTTTAGTTTTTAAACGATATTATATATCTCTATATCTTTAATAACTCCGTGACGCTACGCACCCTTTCTATCACACAGATTGTTATATGTTTACATCTCCCTTACTCTAATTCCGTGACGCTCTTTTTTTAACGCATAGAGAGTTATATGCATCTCGCTTACTCTAACTCCGTGACGCTCTCTCTTTTTAACGCATAGGAAGTTATATGCATCTCGCTTACTCTAACTCCTTTACGCTCTCTTTTTAACGCATGGAGTGTTATATGGTTACATACCGCTTACTCTAACTCCGTGAAACGAGTCGTTACTCTTTTACGCTAAACTACTGAACCGATTGAGCTGAAATTTGTTATGTAGATAGCCTAGACCCTGGAATAACACATGGGGTACTTTTTATCCCGATATTCCCACGGGAACGGCTAGTTAACTATAATTTTACATACCTGTAGTGGTAGGACGTTTGTAGTGATAGGACTTCTGCTTTGTAGTAGTAGGACTTCTGCTAGTCCGCCTGGAGCGGTACCACCACTTTGCCCATTAATTTTCAGCTGTGAAATAGGATTGTCTTTCGGTTGAAATGGCTAGGTGTCCAGTGAAATTACAGGCATGTGAGACTAATAAGGTGAAAATAATATCTTTAAGTCTCAAGGTAACAGGCGCAGTGCAGTAACATGCAAAATCCTGGCAGTCCAGAATTTTCTATGCCGCTGCTGTATCTGTGATAGGTAGACGTCATCGCTTAACACCAGGCGAGCGTCGTGTTTGTCCTGTTACCTTATATCATAAAAAAAACATACATACATAAAATCACGCCTCTTTCCCGTTGTGGTAGGCAGAGACTACCATGCTACGATCTTTCGCTTTTTCCACTTAATTTTATAACAAAGATTTAAATATTGTTATAGATACATGAGAGACTACATACTGGTGAGAAACCCTACGTATGCGCGGAATGTGGCACTAGCTTCCATCGTAAGAGCAGCTACCTACAGCATATTGCTATACATCTGCCTGACAAAACTGTACAGGTCAGTATTAAACGTACAAGATATTGCTATACACCTACCTGATATAACTGTACAGGTCAGTATTAAACGTACAACATATTGCTATACACCTACTTGATATAACTGTACAGGTCAGTATTAAAGGTACAACATATTGCTATACACCTACCTGATATAACTGTACAGGTCAGTATTAAACGTACAACATATTGCTATACACCTACCTGATATAACTGTACAGGTCAGTATTAAACGTACAACATATTGCTATACACCTACCTGATATAACTGTACAGGTCAGTATTAAACGTACAACATATTGCTATACACCTACCTGATATAACTGTACAGGTCAGTATTAAACGTACAACATATTGCTATACACCTACCTGATATAACTGTACAGGTCAGTATTAAACGTACAACATATTGCTATACACCTACCTGATATAACTGTACAGGTCAGTATTAAACGTACAACATATTGCTATACACCTACCTGATATAACTGTACAGGTCAGTATTAAACGTACAACATATTGCTATACACCTACCTGATATAACTGTACAGGTCAGTATTAAACGTACAACATATTGCTATACACCTACCTGATATAACTGTACAGGTCAGTATTAAACGTACAACATATTGCTATACACCTACCTGATATAACTGTACAGGTCAGTATTAAACGTACAACATATTGCTATACACCTACCTGATATAACTGTACAGGTCAGTATTAAACGTACAACATATTGCTATACACCTACCTGATATAACTGTACAGGTCAGTATTAAACGTACAACATATTGCTATACACCTACCTGATATAACTGTACAGGTCAGTATTAAACGTACAACATATTGCTATACACCTACCTGATATAACTGTACAGGTCAGTATTAAACGTACAACATATTGCTATACACCTACCTGATATAACTGTACAGGTCAGTATTAAACGTACAACATATTGCTATACACCTACTTGATATAACTGTACAGGTCAGTATTAAAGGTACAACATATTGCTATACACCTACCTGATATAACTGTACAGGTCAGTATTAAACGTACAACATATTGCTATACACCTACCTGATATAACTGTACAGGTCAGTATTAAACGTACAACATATTGCTATACACCTACCTGATATAACTGTACAGGTCAGTATTAAACGTACAACATATTGCTATACACCTACCTGATATAACTGTACAGGTCAGTATTAAACGTACAACATATTGCTATACACCTACCTGATATAACTGTACAGGTCAGTATTAAACGTACAACATATTGCTATACACCTACCTGATATAACTGTACAGGTCAGTATTAAACGTACAACATATTGCTATACACCTACCTGATATAACTGTACAGGTCAGTATTAAACGTACAACATATTGCTATACACCTACCTGATATAACTGTACAGGTCAGTATTAAACGTACAACATATTGCTATACACCTACCTGATATAACTGTACAGGTCAGTATTAAACGTACAACATATTGCTATACACCTACCTGATATAACTGTACAGGTCAGTATTAAACGTACAACATATTGCTATACACCTACCTGATATAACTGTACAGGTCAGTATTAAACGTACAACATATTGCTATACACCTACCTGATATAACTGTACAGGTCAGTATTAAACGTACAACATATTGCTATACACCTACTTGATATAACTGTACAGGTCAGTATTAAAGGTACAACATATTGCTATACACCTACCTGATATAACTGTACAGGTCAGTATTAAACGTACAACATATTGCTATACACCTACCTGATATAACTGTACAGGTCAGTATTAAACGTACAACATATTGCTATACACCTACCTGATATAACTGTACAGGTCAGTATTAAACGTACAACATATTGCTATACACCTACCTGATATAACTGTACAGGTCAGTATTAAACGTACAACATATTGCTATACACCTACCTGATATAACTGTACAGGTCAGTATTAAACGTACAACATATTGCTATACACCTACTTGATATAACTGTACAGGTCAGTATTAAAGGTACAACATATTGCTATACACCTACCTGATATAACTGTACAGGTCAGTATTAAACGTACAACATATTGCTATACACCTACCTGATATAACTGTACAGGTCAGTATTAAACGTACAACATATTGCTATACACCTACCTGATATAACTGTACAGGTCAGTATTAAACGTACAACATATTGCTATACACCTACCTGATATAACTGTACAGGGCCGGTTGTCTAGAACATGAATAGCGATAAACTTCTACCGATAATCGTCGGTAAGAAAAGATATGCACATAACAACTGTCTAGCTGCATCTCATTCTAGCAAACGTTTGCGATGACAAGACGCATCGCTATCAATGTAGAGACTTCCACCGGTGGTTAGTTTGGTTTAGGCGCAAAATGCCCGATTCTCAAAATGGCATATGAGTCTTAAAAGGACTAATTTTCCAAATGGGAAATTCTCAAAATGTCTAATTCTCAAAATGCCTTATTCTCAAACTGGCGAAATTTTATTATTATTATTTTTAAATAAAAAGCTTACAATCAATGTGGGTTCACTACATACATACTATAAAAATTTAGCCATTTTGAGAATTACGCATTTTGAGAATTTGCCATTTTTAGAATTTGGATTTTGAGAATTTGGCATTTTTAAAATATGCCATTTTGAGAATGGGTCCTTTTAAGACTCATATGCCATCTTGAGAATTGGGCATTTTGCGCCTAAACCGTTAGTTTTGAACCTACAATATATTGCTATACATGCGTCTGATAAAACTATTGATGTATTGTCACAGTCAGCCCCGTTGGCGTAAAGGATAGATGTTTTATTCTAGCACGGGTGTTCGTTTCGTCCACCGGTCGTAGGAGCATATTTTATGGATATTCCGCCTGACTTGCTACCAAAAAGTATCTTACCACCATCAAGGAGAAAACTTGCCGCTATAAACTTACAGTGTTCCGGCAGCACACAGTCCTTGAGAGTCAGAGTATTCTAGACCTAGCGTGTTCACCATCTTTGACTACACCATCAGTTATCACCAGGCGAGATAGTGTTCAAACGCTAGCCTATAAGATATAAAATTATTAGTGTTAAGTATTACTGTAAAATATTTTAAGTGGACATTATTATTAGTATTATTTACGGGATATTTACCATGGTTTCCGATATTTTGGTGCTGTTACAAGCGCTATGATCACGAACTAACTGATATCGGTCGGAAACTCACATTAAATGAAAAACATGGTAAATATCCCGTAAATACTAAAGGGGGTGATTCCATTGGCGAACCTGCGAGCCAACGGTTTAAATCGTTAACAGTCTATTCTCATCGTTGGCGAAGTTTTTGAAGTGAAAAATTCTTTAGCGGCGTTGTGAACTTTTTTGGGATGGGTAAAAAATGTTAAACTCGCGTCAGGACACGTGTCCTGATCGAAAATTCGTAAGACGGAGGTAGCGTAAGACGGAGGTAGGGTAGAAATTTTTTTGGGATGGGTAAAAAATGTTATACTCGCATCAGCCTAGGACACGTGACCTGATCAAAAATTCGAAAATGGAGCTGCAATGGAGAGTAGACCAAATGCACAACGTTAATGTTCAAGTTTTCACTTCTGCCGACAGCCTGCCGAAACTGGCTCCGGCACTGGAACCAAGTTCTAGTGCACCCATTCAAAATTTCATCGTACCGACGGGACTTGAACCCGCAACCTCCTGAATAACATGTCCAGGTGCTCTGCCAATAAAGCCACAGTTCGAAATTTTGGATTGTGTTTAACAATTTACAAAAATATTAGTGTAAAACACTTCAAAGCAATATATAGTACCATTATTGTATTGTCGTTGTATACAGTGCGACCAATGTCCGCTACGTTTTAAGTTTAATCAATTGCCGGTATATCTAAAAAGTCAATCCCAAAATCGAAACTTTGTGAAATAATTAAAGGAATTTTTAGTCCAAAAAAGCTATTAACCAATTGAGGAATATTTTAAAGATAAATTCTGACATTATTTTCTATTTAAAATATGACTCTTTTCCTTTTAAAATAAATAATATAATACCGACATAAAATGACATGCATAAATAATAATTATTATGATAATTACATAGAAGTGTAATATTCCTTCTCTCTCCTAATTAATTAATTAAGCAATATTGCTGTGCCCTTCCAGGATCTATAAAGAACTGTACATTGTATTTAAGACCTTGTTAATACTTTTATAGTATTACTTCGCAATAAAATACTGAATACTGTATAGTAGAGATCTTGTACGATAACATGGCCCGCCCCTCCAAATTACTGTTTTAATGTGTGTAGTCACATCCTTACGAAATACTTTGTATAGTAGTTGTAATTAAGTTGTACTACGTTATAAGACTAGGCACTTCCCTACATTGTTGATACCCGAATTATGAACGTACTTTGTAGCCAACCTAACTTAACGGAAAGTATTGCTTATAAATTTCATAGAAACATTTTTTTTGCAGTGTTGGTTGGTACAAAGTACGTTCATAATTATGAGTTATTTAATTATGTATGCAATGTCGCGGAACCGGCAGTACCAGTACGCACACGTGCGTGGTGGTGCGTTGTAAATACTTTCAAACGTTTTTGAATTTTGGAGGGGCGGGTTATGTCATCGTAGAAGATCTCTACAGTTATACTATTGTCGTTGTCGACAGTGCGATCAATGTCCGCTACGTTTCAAATCTGTGACTCTGATGCGCATCCACCGAGCGAGGCACCGCCCCCCGCAGTACTCGTACAGCTGTCGCGTGTGTGACCACACGTTCGCGCGACGCAGGAACGTCGTGCGACATCTGTCGCGGCAACACTCGCTCACAGACACCAAGCACATCAACAGGACCAAGTGTGCGTGATGTGTGATGCTCACGTAGTTAAACATACTTTAAAATTTTAAAAAAGTAGGTTCCAATTCTTTTATCTTTTTTTTTCAATTTAACTATGTTCACCGATTGCTCAAAGATGCCTGGACCGATTTGGAAAATTCTTCTATTGTTTTTGAAAGGGTTATACTTCCCAAGTGGTTCCATTTAAATCTCAGCGATATTTGATAAGTATCTCCAGAGATACGGGGATGAATACTCAAACTTGGTACTGAAAATCGGTTATATTACTTATTAAACAATCTTTAATTATTTATAGGTACTATCTATACACAGTATGAAACAAAGTAGTTCCCGCTGTCTGTACGCTTAGATCTTTTGAAGTACGCAACGAAATTTAATGCAGTTTTCATCATACAACACTCAACACTCGCTCACGGACACCAAGCATATCAACAGGACTAAGTGTGTGATGCTCACGTTATTTTCAAGTGATACTTGTTTAGGCGCCACTGGTGTCAAATGAAACGGAGGTGACGTAGCGTCGCGGTCCGAGCAACGGAAGTGACGTAAGCGTGATCTTATCCAGACTGATATTATAAAGAGAAAACATATTATATATTTATAAACGCCCTCTATTGTAGAACCAGGCCTCCCTCACTCGCCCATAGCTACTGCGATTTATACCTAAACTTTCGTCACCTGCGCCGGTACTATCTGTCAGTCGGTTGTCACTGCTCACGCGCGTGCAACGTATATTATATATTATTCTAATGACGGGATAACTGCGCATTCGTATTCTATCTTAGAAACGATTTAAGTTTTTCATAGTCATTTTGCGGGTTTGACAAAAAACAAGCATAATATGTTTCATTTTTTTATGCAACGATACTAACATGACAAAACGGCGTAAAATGCACTTTCTCGACTTCAAATTCGACTCTTAGTTAGGAATTTTGATGGTATTTTGTGAGGTAAACAAAAATAATTCGTAAACTTTTTTTATTTCATTGGGTCAACCCTTTACTGTATCAGGCGCGCGTCAGTACATCGCGCGCTGAATGAAGTAATAACAACGCTAGGTCGAGCGCCTTAGACACATTTTTGCTTGTATTGTCTGAAATAAACGTTGGTATTGTGTTTTTGTAGGGCAGTGAAGTATCTATTACGTAGTAACTATTATATAATCTGTGGTAGAACGACGTAACTAAGAAGATGTATTCGCTATCATTCGGGCATTCGTCTCGCTAAGTTCAACAGATGGAGTTGTACAAAATAATAATTAGTGATGTTGAGAAATAAATTTAATAAACTTAGAAGTTTCACTTCTAGCGCGTAGGTTTCTACGCACCCTCATTTTTTAGTTTGTTCGTTACAAACATACAGTTTCTCATTGTAATATTAGTTTATTATCCTCTGCCGGCAAATGACCTTTTCTATAGGACAATTTTAAAAGTGCGCCTCCGGCAGGTGACCTAATTTAGAACACTATTGTGTTGGCGGGAATCGGCGGGAAAAATAGCTGACGGCCGGAAGCGCCATTTTGCTTTTTTGACAGATACCAGCTTAGATAATATTATAGACTACGAGTTTGACTGTTTCTAATAGTATTCTATGTAAAACCATAGATAAGATAGTTTAAAAATAAAAACCGACTTTACATGCCGCGCGATCTTATCGTCATATCTCTGGAGATACTTATCAGATCTTGGTAAAATTGAAACGGGACCACCTTGGAAATTAACATAGGTAGGGCTCATCTCAGGGTTCACCTATGAAAAAAAAAATTCAAATCGGTTTACAATTCGCGTAACTCTTCTTGATCCTCTGTAGAAGTCCATTGATAAGATCGTTATGACCGATTATTTATTTATCTATGGTCAAACTATCTATGTATCGAATTATGTAGAGCAGTATTTTAATTTATAATGTTAGTAAGATTTAGGGAGTGAAGTAGGTTTAAGAGAAATAATAAAGAAATGTGCGTAGTAGGTTAATATTTATTGTGTATTTGAAATAAATATGAATTTGTAAGTAAAAAAAGTAAATGTTTTTTATTTGACTCTAAAATAATTATTTTATGATATAAGGTAACAGGACAAGCACGACGCTCGCCTGATGGTAAGCGATGACGTCTACCTATTACAGATACAGTGACATGCAACATTCTGGATAGACAGAATGTTGCATATGTCACTGCACTGCGCCTGTTACCTTTAGATATAAAGACGTTAAGTTTCACATGCCCTGTAATTTCACTGGACACATTGCCATTACCACCGAAAAACATTCCTGTTTCTCGGATGAATTGTCGGCAAAGTGGTGGTACCGCCCCAGGCGGACTAACAGAATTCCTGCCACTACAAAACTTATGATTATGATTTCTTTGACACTGACGCTGAATGTAGTCGTCTTCATCGTCGTCACAGTAAATCTTCGGTAGGTGGTTCGAGGTACATCTACAGGTGGCAGGTAAAGATGGCGATAATGGTTGAAACATTTTAATGGTTAACAGCTAATTGATAAAAAAAATTATCGATAATTTTATTGCTTAAAAATATTAGTTAATATTATTCGAGTAAGTTGGTTTTTTTCATTTTCGACTCCCACACACACACTTATCGAAATGAATCCATATTAATGCCGGAACTATTCCGTCTCAGCATTTTTTTAAACTACTTTAGTTTTCCACTACACAACAACACAAATAAGTAATAGTACAACAACAACAACTTTATTATCTAATAAAAGTAACCATAACCACTGAGACTACTAATAGCATGCCATACACTACAGTTAATTGTTTAAAATACCACTTCACTTTGTTAAGAATAAAAATATCGGACACATCGATTAACTCATTCCATACACTACAGTTAATTGTTTAAAATATCACTTCACTTTGTTAAGAATAAAAATATCGGAAACATCGATTAACTCATTCCATACACTACAGTTAATTGTTTAAAATACCACTTCACTTTGTTAAGAATAAAAATATCGGACACATCGATTAACTCATTCCATACACTACAGTTAATTGTTTAAAATATCACTTCACTTTGTTAAGAATAAAAATATCGGAAACATCGATTAACTCATTCCATACACTACAGTTAATTGTTTAAAATACCACTTCACTTTGTTAAGAATAAAAATATCGGAAACATCGATTAACTCATTCCATACACTACAGTTAATTGTTTAAAATACCACTTCACTTTGTTAAGAATAAAAATATCGGACACATCGATTAACTCATTCCATACACTACAGTTAATTGTTTAAAATATCACTTCACTTTGTTAAGAATAAAAATATCGGACACATCGATTAACTCATTCCATACACTACAGTTAATTGTTTAAAATATCACTTCACTTTGTTAAGAATAAAAATATCGGAAACATCGATTAACTCATTCCATACACTACAGTTAATTGTTTAAAATACCACTTCACTTTGTTAAGAATAAAAATATCGGAAACATCGATTAACTCATTCCATACACTACAGTTAATTGTTTAAAATACCACTTCACTTTGTTAAGAATAAAAATATCGGACACATCGATTAACTCATTCCATACACTACAGTTAATTGTTTAAAATATCACTTCACTTTGTTAAGAATAAAAATATCGGAAACATCGATTAACTCATTCCATACACTACAGTTAATTGTTTAAAATACCACTTCACTTTGTTAAGAATAAAAATATCGGAAACATCGATTAACTCATTCCATACACTACAGATAATTGTTTAAAATATCACTTCACTTTGTTAAGAATAAAAATATCGAAAACATCGATTAATTCATTCCATACACTACAGTTAATTGTTTAAAATATCGCTTCGCTTTGTTAAGAATAAAATTATCGGAAAAATAGACTCGGCGAATAAATTATTAAAGTGTTTTATATTGAGGGCAATAGAGCACACAATCGAATGCAGTTAACTTATGGAATATTTTATATGGTTGAAAACAACATGTTCGAACTTCACTCCGGTCATCATATAATATATCAATGTACGAATATGTTCCTTATCTATTACCGTTTAAAGCTTAAATTTAAGTGCATAAAAATGGGTTAGTTCGTGATTCGCAAGGCGAGGTTGTTATCAGTTGAAGTTGATATAATATTTTTATTCGTTAATGTTAATTTTCTTTATTGAATATTATGGTTAGTTTTGAATATTAGTTTATTTTAATGGTTGATAGTTATATTCATCATCGCTAGTGGCAGGAGCATTATGTCGATGTTCCGCCTGACTTGCTAGCAAAAAGTAACTTACTACCATATCAAGGAGGAAATCTGCCGCCATTACCTTACGGTATTCCTACAGCCCTTGAGATTCAGAGTATTCTAGGCCTAGCGTGTTCACCAACATCCACCACATCATCGTTTACCACCAGACGAGATAGTGGTCAAACGCTAGCCTATAAGATAAAAAATCTAACCCATTTAACTTAATAACTACGCGTAGTTGCAGGTTTACACACTTGGTCCTTCGAGCCGGATACTAAAAACAAACTACAGACATTTTTATGTAACTTTATTGAAGATCAAATAATGTAACTTATTACTAATAAATAACAATTTTTAATAAATAAATACCATTCATATTCATATATTGCTTTTATTCACACGAGAAATTACAAATGCAGGCGTTTTTGAACTAGTACAGTGCTGAGCTAGTTTTAGTGTGATTTTTGAATAACTTTAAAATGTTACAAGCGTTTTTCATTCACGATTTCAATACTAATTAAAATAAACGAAAGGTTAATAGTGCCCAATGTGTGTATTTAAAATTATTTTAGGTTAGGAGAATAACAATTTCTTTGGCAATTCAAAAATTAATAAAAGTTGACATACATTTTGGTGACCGACTTTTCAATATAATAACGTATATAAGATCGATTAATGGTTGCTTTTTACCTGACTGCGCGATGCAAAGGAGTGTTTTATTATTAGCCTGTGAATGTGTGTTTTTATAATATGTGTCTCGTATCTCTGACATATGTAATAAAGAACCAGCTAGGTAGAGTGCTTATCGTGTTTTTTTTTTAAATTTAAAAGCTTACCATGTGCAGCTGTAATGTGTGTTTCACATTACTAGTATTCTTGTTAACCTCCAACTAAGCTAAATATGCTTGTGTCTGGAGTGGGTTCACGTCAATAATGCAATGGGTGGGGATCGGACTCCCGACCTCTCGATCGACAGGCCGACATCTTAGCCATTGGACTATTGCCGCTTATAATAGTATTGTTAGATCGTGCACGGTTTAAGACATTTTTTATTTAACATTTCTCTTTCTAAATTACATATAAACATAATCTTATAAGGTTAAAGATTAATACATGCCTTCCAAATATAAATACATATATTTGAAAGCCATTTATGAATCTTTAACCTTTAATTTGATAACTCACCCAATATGTTTGTGGGAAAAAAAATTAAGACTTCTAATATGGCGCCAAAATCGGCTGTTTTGAATTTTTAATCGACTTCAAAAAAAGGAGGAGGATTCTCAATTCGACCGTATATATAATATATATATTTAAATTTTGTTCGCGGATAACTTCGTCGTTTATGAACCGATTTTGATTATTCTTCTTTGGTTGGAAAGGAGATATCCCAAGTGTGGTACCATGGTAATTCTATCGAGGTCTGATAAGTATCTCCAAAGATATGGAGATGAACACCTCAAAATTGGTACTGAAAATTAATAGCGCGGCATTGAAGTCGGTTATTTTTAGTTTTTTCAAACGATCTTATTATAATGTCGATATCACTACTGAAGTGTCACTCTCACAATTAGGAGAAATCTAACGACACTCTCAAGGTGTCTTCCAACAATCACGTTATGTATTTTAGCAACTTTTAACCCCCTCCCACTTAGTGATATGTGGTGAGGTTTTAGACTACCTATTCCCCCCCCCCCTCCCCTCTACTCAAATCACTTGTATTTTTTGGTTCAAAGTATATTATAATATAAGCGATTTTCTGAATATTATCTTGATTTAGAAATCGTACGGTCAACGAAAAATAAATACACATGATATCTTATTATATCCGCCCTTTGAGACTTACGTGATTCATTCACGGACTAATTCCAAACTACTATCCATCAAGCCCTTTATCCTATAAACCGAACTAAATAAATATACGTACATACACACATACACTCTAAAAACAACCCTCCTTTGTAGTGCAGTCGTGTAAAAATACGCGACTTATCGCACTAAAAACCTTTTAATGAGGTCGAACACGAACTGCGATTACGGTCGACCTTAGAACTGTAGTCTTCGTGTGACCACGATTTATGTAACTTAGTCAAAACGTTGAAATCAGTTCCCTTAGTACGAGTTTTCATACCAAACTCGATATCGTATATCGAACAAATTTTGTATGAAAAACAGTACAGCGCCTCTAGTGGTTGTCACACTTCACTATATTTAGACCAATCAGAGAGCCAGAATAAGTAAACTATGTGAGATCTGTCAAAAGCGTTTACGATGAAAACTCGTACTAAGAGTACTGTAAAATTGATTTTAACACTTTTCGCGCAATAAGCTCCGTATTTTAATATTTACAACTATATTAGATACATGTTATAGTATTATATACAAATATGTCTTTAAACAATTTATAAACAATTTGACTAAACTTCTTAAACAAAACCACACCGAAATTGGTTTATCCCACTGCCAATAAACATTATTTTACTAATTTTCATTATACTAGCAACGTCTCACGGCTTCACTCGAGGGTTTATTGTAAACTTTGAACATTCAGGGTTTTCTCTATACATTACATCGTATAAAATCAAGTAGCTCCCGCTGTCTGTACGCTCACATATGATCACATATTTTAAACTACGCAACGGATTTTAATGGAGTTTTCAGCAATAGATAGAGTGATTCAATAGGAAGGTTTATAACTAGGATTAAACGCGGGCAAAGCCGCGGGGTGCAGCTAGTTGTTAAATAAATACATATTATAAAACAACTGTTTTAACAACACAAAATAAAAAAAATTAAGAACGTTAACAATAAAATACCTCTGCCCTAATTATATATTATATAAATTATATAAAGTAAGTCCGTTATTAGATGTAAGTAATAGTATATAAGCCAATCTATGTTTTATAAGATCTGTGTGATTTTGTAATAAAGAAAATAAAAAATAAAAACGTTAAAAAAAAATAAAAAACCGACTTCAAGTGCCCCGCGCCGTCTAGCCATGTTTAGTAACAACTTAGAGGTTTATCTCCATATCTCTGCATTTACTTATCAGATTTCGATGAATTTACAATGGGACCATTTCAGGAGACTTTCAAATAAAAAAATAATTTTGATAATTTATGATCGTACAAAACGAAAAAACCGATTTCACATGCCGCGATAGTCAAAGTACTGGCTAGTTATAATTATGTCATCTAAATATACAAATTTGCTTACAATGTTTATCTCCATATCTCCGGAGATAATTGTCATAGTTCGATAAAATTGAATGGGACCAAACGGGAGGCATAATCTCTCAAACAAAAAAAGAATTTGTCAAATCGGTTAAGATTTGACGGAGTTCTGAGGTAACAAACATAAAAAAAGAAGAAAAAAATTTTCGAATTGAGATCCTCCTTTTTTGTGAAGTCGGTTAAAAATTTGTCCACAATCGACAGAGAAATCAGAGAACATACATTTAAAAAAGATTTTTTTTTTCGAAAGAATATACTTAAAAGTGATTATATTCCTAAGGTGGTCAAATTTTAAATTCACCGAGATGTGATGAGTATCTCCAGAGATATGGTATGTGGTAGTGGTATGGTATGTGGTAGTGGTATGGTATGTGGTAGTGGTATGGTATGTGGTAGTGGTATGGTATGTGGTAGTGGTATGGTATGTGGTAGTGGTATGGTATGTGGTAGTGGTATGGTATGTGGTAGTGGTATGGTATGTGGTAGTGGTATAGTATGTGGTAGTCGAAGCCGTGAGCGATTGCTAGTCTAATACCGGCCATATATATATGGAATTCCATTTCAAAGTGAAAACTTCGAACGAAAAACTACCCGTAAGTATGTGATAGGTCCATGGTATTGGATTAATTTACTGCGTTCCAAATACTTTAAAATTTCAATTCAATTTGGAATTTCAAAACGAAATTCCGTTTCGATATTCCGTATGTATGCGGCGGGCCTAATACTGTATAACACAGAAACATTTTCAAATAGATATAACCTCACACTTCCAGTACTAAAGAACCTAAATGCACATCAGAACAACTTCGAAAATGTACATAAAGATTTGGTATTAAATGTTTTAGTTCTTATTGCACTAATTTTGAAATTACAGGGCACGTGAGACTTAACATCTTTATGTGTCGAGGTAACAGGCGCAGTGCAGTGACCTGTAACATTCTGACTATCCAGAATGTTGCATGCCGCTGTAATAGGTAGACGTCATCGCTTACCATCAGGCGAGCGTTGTGCTTGTCCTTTTAAATACATACATAAAATCACGCCTTTTTCCCGTTGGGGTAGGCAGAGACTACTTCTTTCCTGTTATTGTATAGTTTATATTATAAAAAACAATAATAATTTAATGGAGTTCTCTAAAATCCCCGCATGGTGGTAGGACACTATCCAGTGTCCGCCTGGCCAGCTACCACACTTAGTTAGAAAATCTGTCGCCAAACATCTAATGTGTTCCGGCAGCTATCCTTGAAAGCTCAGCGCATTGCAGGAGCATAATATATCGATATTCAACCTGACTTGCTACTAAAAAGTAGTTTACCACTATCAAGGAGAACATCTGCCGCCATAACCTTACTGTGTTCCTGCAGCACACAGCCCTTGAGAGTCAGAGTATTCTAGACCTAGCGTGTTTACCATCTTCGACCACATCATCGTTTACCACCAGGCGAGATAGTAGTCAAACGATAGCCTATAAGATAGGAAAAAAATGAACATTTTGATAACCTTATATACCAGGGTCGGTAGTCTCTATATGCATAGCGATGAATTTCGAGCGACAATCGTCGATACGAAGGAAAGGAGGAGGTTTCTCAATTCGACCGTATATATTTTTTTTATGTTTGTTCGCGGATAACTTCGTCGTTTATGAACCGATTTTGATTATTCTTTTTTTGTTCGAAAGGAGATATCCCAAGTGTGGTGCCATGGTAATTTTATCGAGGTCTGATAAGTATCTCCAGAGATATTGAGATAAACATCTCAAAATTGGTACTGAAAATAAATAGCGCGGCATTGAAGTCGGTTCTTTTTTAGTTTTTAAACGATATTATCTTATCGACAATCGTCGAATTATAATGCATTAAATATAATGCATAAAATGCATTTAATACATGAATTTCGACCAATAATCATTGGTCGAAATTCATGGAGAGACTACCGGCCCTGGACAAGTTATTTAAATAAGGGTGCGGTACTAAATATAGTTTCGAGATGATATTGCGTCACAGATATACAATACCTAGAGCCACAATACCTCTAAGTCATAATTAAAGATTAAATATTATATTTGTTGAAGTGTTACATACTTTATATTTCTGTACCTTGTTTCACACAATCCAAAATGTCATCGTAGCGACGGGATTTGAATCCGCACCTGCTCGGCATCATGTCCAGGCGCTGTAACCAACTAAGCCACGGTACGATCATATCAATACGACGCAACTAATGGATTTGCGGCGATCCTGCGATCGGACTTTTTGATATGTTATACAGACTCCTTGGACATTGCTTTTTCTAGCAGTAAATCAGTTTGTATATAGAGTGGCTTTATTTCTGGAATGTCGGGAGACAGAAGTATATTGTCAGTAGTAGGTGAATTTTATGTGAAAATTATCATGATTTTATAAAGTGATAAACCGAATGTATTTATAGCCGGTTACTGAGCACATTTATTGAGTTTATCGATTCAATAACGGTGCAATTGAGTAGATAAACTCTCAATAAACCGACCTCAGAAACCGACCATTAATAAAATCGTAGTTTTTGAAAAGTACAATTACGTTCCTAGTGTAAAGTTAATACGATTACCAAATAAAAGCCACTACTATATGAAATACAGTTTGATTTCATCACGTCCATAATGGCGAAATACTTGCCCCGAAGCGGACAGTGCAACTATATATCGCTGTTAAGTAATTCTACATTTAACTAAATTAATGTACTTTAACCGCTTATTACTTCTACGGGAAACTGAGGTAACATCTCAGTTAGGGTGAAACCCTTGGACTACAAGGTGCCTTCTATCTCCTTATCGGAAGCAACCGATTACATAGAAGGCACGCAAAAGTAATCTTTGGCGTCCCGGGAGATCTCCCTTGCGGAATATACGGGAGATCTCCCGGGACGCCAAAGATTCATAGGCAGAGTATATTAAAATAGACCTGGCATTAAAATATCAATTCTAATATGAGAAGGATAACACTATATAATCACTAGTATGAGAGAGCGAGATGGACAACAATTTGTTATCCTTCTCTGCATATGCGATTTTAGCGTTTGGAGTCAGCTCTGGCTCCCAGTTCTAGTGCACCCATTGGCTTTCACACGCTGTCATGTATGACCCGACCAAATTACGTTGTTCATTTTATCTTATAGCTGGCCGTGGAGAGAAAATTAAATGGAGAATTTGGCGTATACGATGAAATAGCTATAGAGATATAACCCGTCTAAAATGAAGAACACGTGATACATATGCCAGCTATGAGATATAATTAACAACGTAATTTGGTCGGGTTATATATGACACCGGGTGAAAGCCAATAGGCGCCGCTAGAGCTGGTGGCAGAGCTGGTGGCAAACAATAAAATCGCATACGCGAGAAGGATAAAAAAAAATGTTGTCGGTTCGCTCACTCATACTAGTGATTGTATAGTTTTATCCTTCTCATATTATTATTGTTATTTTAATGTCAGATCTTTTTAATTATCCATCTAAGTAGTTGGCATATGTATCACGTGTTCATCATTTTAGTCGGGTTATATCTCTATAGCTCTTACATTCGCATACGCTAATGTCTTATCTATTTAATATTCCGTCAACGAATGGATTGCATTTTAAACCAATTATGCATTGGTGGCGCTATCTATGTCAACTATTTAGAAGTTAATCATTCGGAAGAAATCATTACAGTTTTCAAATCCAACGAGAGATGTCGCACTGCTTAAATAAAATATTATGTTTCTTTAAGTTTTACACACTTTATATTTTCGTACTGTGGCTTAGTTGGTTAGAGTGCCAGGGCATATTGCCTAGGAGACGCAGGTTCGAATCCCGTCGGCACGATGACATTTTAGATTGTGTCATAAGCCTTCTTTTTATAGATGGGTAAAAAAAAACTGCGCACTTCGTAGCGTGCGTTTAGTTTTGTTGCTGACATTTTCTTTGCCCGTTTGTAGCTCTTTAGGTAATTATAACTCAATGTATTCAAAATTAAAGTAGCATTGACTCCTTCGATGTTTAGTATCTGAAAAGAGAGAAAATAACATTATTAGAAATAAAATATTATAAATCATTCAAGATGGTTTAATAACTAAAAGAAACTAAAAAATAAAAATTAAAACTAAAACGACTTCATATGCAATCATTTTTAGTACCAAGTTATATACAATGATAAACACCTCAGTGTTTATCTCTATATCTCTAGAGATACTGAACATATCTCGTA
Source organism: Cabera pusaria (assembly GCA_954871355.1). Classification (NCBI taxonomy): domain Eukaryota; kingdom Metazoa; phylum Arthropoda; class Insecta; order Lepidoptera; family Geometridae; genus Cabera; species Cabera pusaria. The sequence goes on along the minus strand of OX940913.1, from coordinate 14,816,341 downwards.
TAATCTCGTATTATCTCTCGTATAATTTAAATGAGACCACCACTACAGTGGGAAGTTATACCCTTTAAAACAAAAAAATAATGTTCCAAATCGGTCTAGACGTCTTTGAGTAATCGGGGAACATACATTAAAAAATATTCCTAAAACTTGAGAACCTCCTCTTTTCTTTTATGTTAGTCAAAAAGAAAATTAACCGATGTATATAGGCTAAAAATGTAATTACTTGATGAATATTACAGAACCTACCTAACGGACTCTTGCACAGCATAAACCGCATCAAATTCCGTTCAGTAATTGTGTCGGTCCCTGGTGACAAACAAAGCTTGTTTAGATTATATTTATTGTAAATAAAACTGGCCAAGTGCGAGTCAGACTTTTGTCCCGCACACGGAGGGTTCCGTACGCCATCTAACGCATTTCTAACGAACTTCTAACGCCAACTAAGTAAACGTTAACACAAAGGTAGAATAGTATTATATAGTAGAAATAGTAATTGTAGTAATTAATATTATTAAATATCTGTGCCCTGATTCTCATTTCAATCGGATACAGTCGAATTCGAAAGCTCCCGATTTTTACGGATGGAATTATTTTCCGAGGGAGCAGCAAAATGCGAATCTCAACTTCAATCGAAATCTGTCGGATACTAAATTCGGCAATCTTCGGGATTTTCCGATTTAAAAACCACAAACTATAGAGCATTGATTTTTTTTTCGCCCCTGGGGACAGGCTAAAGCCTTACGGCCATACCGCTATATAGACATTGACATTTCACATCCATTTACAGAGGATGCTTGATTACGGTAGAAATGGTAGAATTTTTGTACGTATGAAAATGGTAATTATATTATTTTAAACAAATATAATAAGTCACTTATTAGAGAACTCATAATTTATTTTATATAGAAAATAATAGTTTAATGAGCTTTAATTAGGTTTCGGCATATTTTGGCGACTTTAACCACTCAGGGATCGCTGACCCACCGGTGGGTCAAGAACAATTACAAGCAATTCCGTCAAGCTTCACGGACCCACCGGTGGGTCAGCTTAGCCAACTTTTTTTTTCTATATTTACAGCGCATAATATTAGAAATTGTAACCATTTTTTGGTCTTAAACGCTTGATGAAGAAATATTCTATTTATAAAATGCCATTTTGAACTATATTTTATTCTTCCCCGCACAATGAAAACTACTTACTTAAAACGCCTTAGGTCGACCATAGACGCCATTGACGCTTGGAATGCTGACGCTAGATTGTGTTTTGAAATGTTATTTTCTGTTGGTTTATTTTAGTTTTTAGTATATATCTAGTGTAAATTCTATTCATTTGTGTTTTGTGAATCCATCTTAGCTATTGAATTCTAGAAATATCATCGTATTTGTGTGATCGTCGGGTTTTCTACCAAGTGGCGGTTTTCCCGCAATTTCGAGTTTCTGTGTTGAATAAAAAGTGAAATTAGTGAAAATAATGAATGAAATAAGCATTTCGAATATCATTGCAAATAAGTAGACGAATCACTAAATCAATTCAAGAAATCAATTCAGGATGGTATGAGTCATGCTGATGAATGTTTATACAATCGTAAAAAACGTAAGTACCTACTTAGACCCTTTCAAGTGGGTCGGGTTTCGAGCTCGGTTTTTATAAACATTTACGCAATAGGATACCGAATTCTTTGTGTATAGTGGTAGCTGGGTTCTAGAACTTTGATTTGCGTATTGTATTTTTAATATTTCGGTTTTGAGTATCTCATATTCAGGCAAAGATCCAAGATATACATTTCATGGGTTTTGAGGTGTAAATAAAAAATAACAAAACTAAATATAAACTTTATTTTTATACAACAATGAAGTAAATCTATTACAAAATAAAGCACAGTTTACAGAATAAGAAAATATGGTGTGATTAGTTTTGCATGCGAAGAATTACGCGACGCGACGTTCGCGCCATTCCGCTACTGCACACATTTTCAAAGTGGATTAATTTTTTTTTTGTTTTAAATTCCCGATCCCTAAGTGGTTAAGTTTATACTTTGACAGTCAATGCTTACTTTGTAAATGTAGTCTTGTATTAGTAAACTGTGGTATTGTTAGAAACATGTACATATAGTAATCTGTGGAAACATGGCATCTCTACTTAGTCTGTGTGTGTGTGTTGGAATCAGAATCAGAAATACAGTGCCACAAGTATAACTTGGCGGTGGTGGTTTTTGGAGCTAATTCTTTTAATTGAAACTGTGAGTTTGACGTTTGAGAGATTACCGCGACATTATTGTTGATAAATCTGCTACATTAAAATAGTTCAATAATGCCAAAAGTACTTAAAAGTGGTTTAAGAGAAACTGTTATCAAAGTACAAAGTAAAAGCACAGTGGCGCACAGGCACGCCAAGTTATACTTGCTGGACTGTATTTATTGCAAAACTGGGTGTTAACAAGATGGTATAACTTATGTTAATTAGTTCCAACAGCTTGCCCATTTTGAGCGAATTGAATAAATAGAATGAATAAAATAAACAACATATGTTTTGATTTAGAAAAGTTTACTTTTTCTAAAACGAGATGTTCAACAAAAGCTTAGTGCAAGTGCATGCAAAAGTGCATACGATGACGTACATACACTGTACACACAATGTGAGTAAAAATCCCTTCCTTTTTAGGGTTCCGTAGCCAAATGGCAAAAAACGGAACCCTTATAGATTTGTCATGTCTGTCTGTCTGTCCGTCCGTATGTCACAGCCATTTTATTCCGAAACTGTTAGGACTACAGAATTGAAACTTGGTCATCTACCTGTATTCTGTGAACCGCTTTCCGATTTTTATACAAAAATAAAAAATATAAAAGTTTAAGGGGGGGCATCCCATACATGGAATTGAAACAAAAAAAAGTTTTTTTCTTCAAACCTATACGTACCTATACGTCTATGGATAGGTCTTCAAAAATGACATTGAGGTTCCTAAAATCATTTTTTCTCAAAGTTAATCATTTGAAAGATAGACGCGTCTAAAGTGGTAAAATGTGTGTCCCCCCCCTCTAACTTTTAAAGTATGGGAGTGAAAAATCAAAAATAAATATATACTGTAGATCTTAATAAAAACTAACAACGAAAATTGGTTTGAACGAGATACAGTCAGCAGTTTTAGAGATATGGCGACCGCAAAGATAACTTTGTTTTTCATATAAGCACTATGAAAAACAAAGTTAATTTTGTAGTTGCGAAAAATCATAGTTATGGAATATTTAACTGTGTTACGGAACCCTACGAGTGCGAGTCCGACTTGCACTTGGCCAGTTTATTATTACGTAGTTTTTATGGATTCGTAATATTAGCATCTTTAAACATTTATTTTTATACTTATCTAAATTTTGAAGTTGCAGTTGCAAACCGAATGATAATTTAGTATAATTTGATTTATGATGAGTAAGATTCTTCGTCGTAATTAAATTATACTACATTTTCATCATCATCTGATAAAAATAGAATTTAATACAGAGTTATACATTTGCCATTTATAGTAGGTTAAAACTGCCTTGTATTGTAATGTAATTTATTTTGACTCGGGAATGTTTGATGCATGAAAATGATATAATAAGTAATAGCTGTGCTCTGTTGTGTGAAAAAATGTTTACCTATCCGCGACGATGCTATTTTGCTTTGTTTAAACGTTTTTTTACTGTTTTGAGTTATATATCTAGTTTCTGCAGAACATTAACTATTTAATATTGTTGACAAGAAAACTGCACATAGAATAAATACGTTTATATAAGCATTATAATATACTATATGATGTTATTACAACAATCAACCTGTGATATGTTGGAAAAATTATTTAAAGAAAAGACTGAGCCAGTTCCCTTTCTAGACCAACGTGCTTACCATCTTCGACCGCACCATCACTTACCAACAGGTGAGATAGTGGTCAAACGCTAGCCTATAAGATATATTAAAAAAAACTGAGCGAAGCCTCTTTATAATAAATATAATAATTAATATGTGTTAAGTTAAAGAACATATTATCACTTCACATTTAGAGAGCGCCTCTAATATTATTAAATACTTGATATCCAGTTGATTACAATTGTAATTTTTGTAACTTTAAGTATAAGAATAAAAATACTATATGAATACAAACTTTTTTATTATTTGCCACCCTTCTTCACAATTTTGTGTAAATTGTACCCATTTGCACAATTTATTAGTAAGTAGGTAGGTATAGGTACCTACTTACTAATAAAAATACTTAGGTAAGTATAAACTTATAAAATGGGATAGTTACATTACAATCCTATTAATATTATAAATGCTAAATGTCAAGAAATTTTAAGAATTCCTAATTTCAAACAAGTGCATATGCTAATAACATCGCATATCGTTTGCTCGATGCAGGATGTATGGTGAACTGTTAAACCTACGTCATCATAAACATACGAGCGCCATCTCTTGATAGGTATAGTAAATAGAAAGGTCCTAACCTCAAAAACATAAGCGAATCAATATCATGTTTCTATTCAGTATTTTCTCTAATATGTCTCAAATAAAATATATAGTCGTAATTATTGGATAGTAAACCTTTAAAAACACCCTTAGGTCAAAAAAATGTATCACGGATATGATTCCGCCAGCTATTTGATCGCGGAATACTTTTCGGACTTTCCAAATTGAAATGTCAAAAGTTTTCGATCAGAGCATTGAGAATCGCAATTTCACGATCTCAGTCGGAAACGACGCACTTTCCGACTCCGAATGGGTTTTCGAATGATTGAGAATCAGGGTGCTGGTTGACCGAGCTTTGCTCGGTATTTTTTGCCACTTAAACAGACAAATATGACTCTTCCCGACATCTATTGACGAATAATAATACTATTTTTTTTAATTGACAGCAACTAACTGCTTTACCGACACAGTTACACTAAAGCTACTACTCGCCAATAGATGTCGGGAAGAGTCATATTTTAAGTTGATAATCAATAAAGTTGATTATTGAAAACACGAATAAAACAACATTTTCTAAAAATGACTCCTAGCTAGATCGATTTATCGACCCCGAAATCCCCTGTATACTAAATTTTATTTAATCGTTGGAGCCGCTTCCGAGATTCAGATTAAGGTAAAGACTATAGCGCCATCTTTGATGCTAGCTAGATGGCGCGGCGCTATCGTAAAAAACTTTTTTTAAACTTTTCTTTAATTTTTAACTTTGTTCTGTTCTTAGTATTTTTTGTTATAGCGGCAACAGAAATACATCATCTGTGAAAATTTCAACCGTCTATTACGGTTCATGAGATACAGCCTGGTGACAGACGGACAGACAGACAGACAGACAGACGGACGGACAGCGGAGTCTCAGTAATAGGGTTCCGTCGGTACCCTTTGGGTTCGTATCCGAAAAAATGAGGGTATGTAGAAAGTTACACGTTACAAATGAAACTTCTAAGTTCTCAATTTATTTTAAATTTATTCTTTCAAATTCAGCCGTGAAATAGGAATGTTTTTCGGTTGAAATGGCAAAGCGTCCTGTGAAATTACAGGGCATGTGAGACTCGACATCTTTATGTCTCAAGGTAACAGGCGCAGTGCAGTGATATGCAACATTCTGGGAGTCCAGAATTTTGCATGCCGCTGTATCTGTTATAAGTAGACGTCATCGTTTACCATCAGGCGAGCGTCGTGCTTGTCCTGTTACCTTTCACAATAAAAAAAATCTCAACATCACTAATTATTATTTTGTACAACTCCATATGTTGAACTTTAGCGAATACGTCTCCGTAGTTACGCCGTTCTACAATAGAGGGCGTTTATAAATATAAAATATAAAATGACGCTTGCGTTACTTCCGTTAAATTTTACTCCAGTTCGCCTAAAGAAGTTTAACTTAAAAAAACCACTCTCATGTCATTTTTACATCATCAGCATAATTAGAAGGCACTTCACGAAGGTATAATTGACGTCATGCAATAACATTAGGGGGGTTAAATTTTTACCCTCTCATGTTATCTTCTTCACCAAGAGCAGAAGTAGTATGATTACAATAAATACCGTTGGAAATAACAAAAAAGTGTGTATGTCAGCTCCGACGCACATCTGGAGTTTACTCCGTAAGAATTATTATATTATTGAGGTCAAGATCAAGGTTAAGGTCAAGGGTAAGGTCAAGGTCAAAGGGGCTATATATGAAAATAGTTTCTTAAGAAGTAAACTCCAGTATCATTTGTATTTACACCATAATCTCGAAATGAAAGGTGCATAAAGGAACGTTTCGCCTCATTTCTAATAAACGCTCATTTTACTCCTCATAGTGTTCATACCGCGGGCTAAATATGAAATTTTTTTCTTAAGGAGTATGTAGTAAAACTCCAACAAGATATGACTAAAGGGGCTCAAATTTTGCTCCTACTACAAATACTATTTCCTTCCCTTAAATTATATCTAGTCTAGTAGAATACTTACCGTTAGAAAGCGTTAAGTTTTTGACAGCTGTACGAAAGTATAATACACGTGATGCAATAACATGCATAAGATAAGCATAAGATTAATTTACGCTTAATATTTGAGCCACCAGGTATTTATATAAGATGTTAAGTTTATTTATAGGTATATATGTAAGTGATTAGTGTTTAGAGTTGTGAGATACACCCGTCATTAGTCACATGTTCTATCCTCTCCATCCTAAGGTTGTCTGGAAGAGATCGCTATTAGCGACAAGACCGCCTATTGTAACACATTATTCTGAAGTTTACTATGTAAGTTAGTTTTAAGAAGGTGTAACAATAAAGAGTTATCTATCTATCTATCTAACATGGGGGGTTAAATTTTCACCCCCTCGTGTCATATTCCTAACCGAGATCCAGAACTAGTATAATTACAATAAATACCATTGGAAATAAAGCAAGATATGACTTGAGCCCCCTCAAGTCATATCTTGCTTTTTCAAATGGTCAAATTTTTCACCCCCGCCCCCTCAAATACTTTATAAATATTATTACTTCCCTTGATTTATAGCTAGTCTAGTAGAATACTTACCGTTGGAAAGTGTTAAGTTTTTCACAGCTGGGAGTCTTTAGTTTTTGCGCCTCTGCATATTGTTTGGAGTCGCCGAAGTTACGTGCCTTCCACGTCATACTATCTCGATAGTTACGCTCGCGTTGACAAGCGTGCCGGAGTCCCACTGTGATAAATAAAACAATTTACTAACAAAAACTGGCCAAGTGCTAGTCGGAATTGCGCACGAAGGGTTGCGTACCATTATCTATAAAAATGGCACGAAAAATTGGTTGTAAGGAATGTAGGAATGTAAAGTCGGTTTACGGACGATAATTTTACGTGATAACGTCATATGATCGTGCGTCTCTATCGCTTGTTCCGCGCTCTCGCTTGCACACGGAACGTGACACTTTTTCGTGCGTGCAGCCGACGTTCATGGATTTATAACACGTTAGACACTTTTTCGTGAGTGCAGCCGGCGTTCATGGATTTATAACACGTTAGACACTTTTTCGTGCGTGCAGCCGGCGTTCATGGATTTATAACACGTTAGACACTTTTACGTGCGTGCAGCCGGCGTTCATGGAATTATAACACGTTAGACACTTTCGTGCGTGCAGCCGGCGTTCATGGATTTATAACACGTTAGACACTTTTTCGTGATTGCAGCCGGCGTTCATGGATTTATAACACGTTAGACACTTTTTCGTGCGTGCAGCCGGCGTTCATGGATTTATAACACGTTAGACACTTTTTCGTGCGTGCAGCCGGCGTTCATGGATTTATAACACGTTAGACACTTTTTCGTGCGTGCAGCCGGCGTTCATGGATTTATAACACGTGAGACACTTTCGTGCGTGCAGCCGGCGATCATCGATTCATAAGACGTTATCACGTCAAAAAATCATGTCTGTTGTATGAGAGCCTCCCATCAATATAACTTTTATTTTCATTTCATTATTTATTTTAAAGTGAATAATATGACTCAATATTCTGTGAATATTTCAAGCGTCTCCCTGTAGTCGTTATCAATATCAAGCAAAAACGAGGAAAAAAAAACAAAACGTTTGTTGTATGGGCTTTTAAATATTTATTTTATTCTGTTTTTTAGATTTTTTTGTTATAGCGGCAACAGAAATACATTATCTTTAAAAATGTCAACTGTCTAACTATCACAGTTCATGAGATACAGCCTGGTGACTGACGGACGGACAGCGGAGTCTTAATAACAGGGTCTCGTTTTTTGGCTACGGAACCTTAAAAAGTGTGGTGTGGTTTTATGAAACCACGATGCAAGTGAAACTTTTTGTTTATGTGTAGCTATGGTAGCTAGCTACTATGACAGCAGTTGACATGACACATTAGCATGTATACAAACATGGCTGCGGAAGCGTCCGCCAATCACAGCTAGACCTGAATGTCCATACATTGTAACCAATCTGCGATAGATGGACGAAAAAACATAGAGGCGATGTAACGAAGGTTTCCCTTCAAAAAAATAATTTACATCGGAAAAACTTCACAAACTTATGAACATTTTCGAGAAAATATATCAGCCGTAGGAATCTGGTGTAGGAGCATATTATTATAAGTTCCGCCTGACTTGCTACGTAGTAAAAGTAGCTTACCACCATCAAGAAGAAAATCAGCCGCCATAACCTTACGGTCTTCCGGCAGCATACAGTGCTTGAGAGTCAGAGTATTCTAGGCCTAGCGTGTTCACCATCCTCGACCGCATCATCGCTTACCACCCGGCGAGGTAGTGGTCAAACGCTAGCCTATCCTATTATTCCACTAATATTATATAGGTGAAAGTTTGTGTGTGTGTTTGTTACTCTTTCACAATAAAACTACAGAACCGATTGATCTGAAATTTGGTGTGTAGATAGACCCTGGAATAACACTTAGGGTACTTTTTATCCCGATATTTCCACGGGAATGATGTCTACGCGGGTAAAACCGCGGGGCACAGATAGTAAGACATTAAAAAAAGTAAGTCTGTATATACATACCTATATATTCTTCCTCTATAGCCATCTCAAGTCTCCGCAGCGACCCCTGGTAGTCTGTATGGAAGTTTTCTTTCACGTAGTATGGCACCTGGAACAAATATCACTTTTTAACCGACTTCACTAAAACTGATTCTCAATCCGTCGGTTTTTTTATTTGTTACCTCAGAACTCCGACATCTCTAAACCGATTTGGAAAATTATTTTTTTGTAAATTGTTAAACACAATCCAAAATTTCATCGTACCAACGGGACTTGAACCCGCAACCTCCGGAATAACATGTTCCGGTGCTTTGCCAATTAAGCCATGGTGCGAAGTAACGTTACGACGAAATTAGTGGATTGCATTTGTTAACCCAATTATGCATTGGTGGCGCCATCTATGACTACTTATTACGTAAGTTAATCATTCGGAAGAAATCATTACAGTTTTCAAATCCGACGATATTAAGTGTGTTACACTTCAAAGAAACATAATATTTAATTATTTTTTTGTTTGAGAGAGTATGCTTCTCGTTTGGTCCCATTGTAATTTGATCGAGATCAAGCAAGTATCTCCAGAGATATGGAGATAAACATCTCGAAACTTAACACTGAAAGTGACTAGCGCGGCATTTTGAGTTAGTAGTTTTCGTTTTGTTAATGAAAATTAGTATGGGACTAGCTGACCCGGCAAACGTTGTTTTGCCATATAAATAATTTCCTAGTAATAATTACTAAAATGGCTATTAAAAAATAAGGGTTGATCGTAGAAGGGTGAAAATTGAGGATTGAATGTATTTTTGAATGTTGTATCGTAAAAAAATAGAAATCAAAAATTTTGTCTAAAAAATAAAAAAAATAATTTAGGGGTGGACTACCCCTAACATTTAGGGGGATGAAAAATAGATGTTGGCCGATTCTCATAGATACCGGATAAGCACAAAAAATGTCATCAAAATCGGTCAAGCCGTTTCGGAGGAGTATGGCAACGAAAACTGTGACACGAGAATTTTATATATTAGAGATGAACATTCCCCTTGACTTCGGCTAAATATCTCCACAGATTTGACTGAAACTTTCCCTAGGGATAATCAATATATCGGAATAGGATAATAATAATTTGAGGACCCAGTGGCGTAGTGGAAGAATGGTCGGCTTTGATGCCAGAGGTACCGAGTTCAATCCCCGCCGTGCACCAATGGATTTTTCTATCGAAATATTTATGTTACAGTAAAAATCATCACCCACTTACACGACCCTGCTCTAACACCGCTCCCGCACAACACCACCTTAAACAGAGGTGACTACTCGATGTCCACTCGCGGACAGCTAGCAGGCCACCAGCTGTCCACGCGCTTACAGCTGTCAGACTACAAAAAGTAACGTGCTTTAAGAGTGTACGCGGGGTGCAGCTTTCCATACAAATTTATTCCCCTGTTTCCTCCCTGGAAAATACTTCTAGAGCAAAATTAGTTTCTACAAAATATCAAGGTCTGCTGTAGCTATGTATTTTTTGTTTTTTTTTTTGACCAAACAATTGCAAATAGAAATAATGATCCTTTAAAAATCTTAAAGAGGAGATAAAAAGGCTTATATTTCCTTTTGCAATTGGTTGGTCAAAAAAGCAAATGATAGGGGCGTAGATAAAGCAGACCTTGATTTTTTGTAGAAACAAATTTTGCTCTAGAAGCATTTTCCAGGGAGGAAACGGGGGAATACGTTTGTATGGAAAACTGCACCCCTGCACCCTGCACACTCTTAAAGCGCGTTACTTTTTGTAGTCTGACAGCAGTAAGCGCATGGACAGCTGGTTTCTGGCTCTTAAGCGAGACGTCAACTATCAAGTAGTACGATGGCTGTAAGCTCGGTCACAGCGAGCTGTCCCCTAATTTGTGATCACAATGTAAACTCTGTCTACACGGCACGTCCTAAGGCTCACATTTTAATGAACATTATTTTCCCGGTGGGAGCGTGGTCGTGTAAGTGGGCGACGACCTTTATTCCGACGTCTATACCTGTCGACCCAACCGCACAATACGTCAGCTTCAGATTGTGCGTAACAATGCCACAAGAGATGTTATAAGGTTGACTTACCCTCATGTTGACAGTCTCGCGGTGCACAGGGTACTTGGCTGACTGCGCCAGACTGAAAACTGGCTCGTTGATGAAGAACCCTGGAATATATTGATGTCATGTGATGATAACACCGCTCATTTTACTCATTAGGGTTTCGTACCTTAAAAGCAAAAAAGAAACCCTTATAGGATCACTTTGTAGTCCGTCTATCTGTCTGTCTGTCCGTCAGTCCTTCCGTCAAGACCATTTATCTCAGGAACACGTAGAGATATCAAGTTGAAACTTATATCAAATACTCGGATCTATGATATCTTTTGACTGTAAATAATATCGTTTAAAAAACTAAAAAAGACCGACTTCAATGCCGCGTTATTAGTTTTCAGTACCAATTTTGAGATGTTTATCTCCATATCTCTGGAGATACTAATCAGACCTCGATAAAATTAACATGGTACCACACTTGGGATATTTCCTTTCCAACAAAAAAATAATAATCAAAATCGGTTCATAAACGACGAAGTTATCCGCGAACAAACATTATAAATATATATATACGGTCGAATTGAGAAACCTCTTCCTTTTTTGAAGTCGGTTAAAAAATCAAACCTGTAAGTCTAACAACAAAAGTGATCCTTCACTTTGTTGTCAGACCCTTTTTTCTCAGGAACGCGTGAAGGTATCAAGCTGACACTTATACACTTATCGTCGTCGTCGCCACATGTACACTATGATAGGTTTATATTAGGGGAGGATAACTAACTAAACCACACTGATATCGGCTCGCAGCAAGCGCACACGTCTTCACTCCGCGGCGGTCGGTAGGCTAATCCCCTTCCAACCCCTGAACCCGCGCGGGCGCTTCTCGAGACGACAGAGCTACCTACATCTATAAATGTCTATACACTACATCTAGGTCTAAAGTATTGTTCAGCTGTATAAAAATCAAACTTGTAAGTCAACGCAATCAAAAGATGTGACCGTTTATGTCGCATATTTTCGTATGTTTTGCGATTTCGCAAGGGAATCAAAACTTATAAGATACTTCCCGTTGACCTAGAACCATGAAATTAGGCGAAAAGCAAGGTCTTACAGGTAGGTATATATATATAGGTATATATATAGTATATAGTAGGTATATATATATATAGGTATATGTCTAGGAAAAAAATGCAATTCGCTTCCTGGACTGATGTCTAGTAACACCAAATAATTATAACTGTGTAATAGTTTTTTTAACCGACTTCAAGAAAAGGAGGAGGTTTCTCAATTCGACCGTATATATATATATTTTTTAATTTATTTTTTTATGTTTGTTTGCGGATAACTTCGTCGTTTATGAACCGATTTTGATTATTCTTTTTTTGTTCGAAAGGAGATATCCCAAGTGTGGTACCATGGTAATTCTATCGAGGTCTGATAAGTATCTCCAGAGATATTGAGATAAACATCTCAAAATTGGTACTGAAAATGAATAGCGCGGCATTGAAGTTGGTTCTTTTTTAGTTTTTAAACGATATTATTTTAATTATTTTTTTCTTTTATGTTTCAGAACTCAGAACCTCAGAACTCCGTCAAATCTTAACCGATTTGAAAAAAATATTTTTAAACTACATATTTACGGTTCTCCTTCATAAGTGATGTAAGACCTTGCTTCTTGCCAAATTTCATGATTCTAGGTCAACGGAAAGTACCCTATAGGTTTTGATACCCTTGTGAAATCGCAAAACATACGAAAATATGCGACATAAACGGTCACATCTTTTGATTGTGTTGACATACAAGTTTGATATTTTCACAACCGAAAGATAACGTAGACCCGAGTATTTGATATAAGTTTCAACTTGAAACCTCTCTGTATTCCGGAGATAAATGTTCTTGACAGAGGGACATGACTGACGGACAGACGGACAACAAAGTGATCCTATAAGAGTTCCTTTTTTCCTTTTAAGGTACGGAACCCTAAATAATAATTAAAATAGTTCAAAAACTAAAACAACCAACTTCAATGCCCCGCGAGTCAGTTTCAGTAGCAAGTTTGAGACGTTTATCGTCATATCTCTGGAGATACTAATCAGATCTCGATGAGATTACAATGGGACCACCTCGGAAACGTACCCTACCGATTACAAAAAGAATCATTCGAATCAGTTCACAAAAAACAGACATTGAGAACCAATAATTATTTCAAAACGTAACACTGACGGGTTAAGATATTAAAATTACTCGAACACGTTTGATGTCATTTCTCACCGGAGGCCTGTAGGTACACAGGTCTGTCTACTATATTTGAGGTCCCAGTGGTGTAGTGGGAGAATGGTCGGCTTAGAAGCCAGAGGTACCGAGTTCAATCCCCGACGTGCACCTATTTTTCTATCAAAAAATGTATGTGCGCTTTTTACATTGGCCCTCCGGTGAATGATAAACATCGTTGACAAACCCCAACCCCCGCATGGTGGTAGGACACTATCTAGTAGCCGACTGGCCAGCTACCACCCTCAAGTTAGAAAATGGCCTATAGGCCAGCGTTTGATATCATATGATATATAAAAATGATTATGATTGTAAAGTATTATTAATGTATTAATGTATTGCGGGTACTTAGAAACTATTTAGTATACACCCTCATTTTGGTAATAAACAGTCAGTTAAGTTAACCGCCCGTGTGTGTCTCATTACGCTAAATCTTACTGTGATGATGATGATGATGACTGACCTGACATCATGGACAGCAGCACCAGCACGGCGACAGGCAGCAGCTGCACCAGTCCGCCGTGGTTGTCCCGGGGCTCCGGCTCGCGCTGTCGACGTCTGCCGTACACGGTGGGGCCGCCGCCTGGAAACGCTGCCGAGATATAGATGCATGTTAAAATTATTGAGCGAGCGAAGCGGTTTCCTATTCTGCTTGAGCGAAGCGAGCGAGTCTGTTCCAAATGTCGCAGTTCTCAACCGATTCTCGTGAGATTTTGTGAATAGGTTTCGGTAATTACCTAAATGGAATTGATTGTAAATTTCCTTTTGCATATTAAAATGTATATTAAAATTATTGACCGAGCAAAGCGGTTTTCGTTTCAGCTTTAGCGAAGCGAGCGAGTCCTGTTCCAAATATCGCATTTCTCAACCGATTTTCGCGAAATTTTGTGAGTAGGTTCGATGATTGCCTAAATAGATTTTCTTTAAACTCTGTTTTCTGGGAAATTTTACAAAACAGCAGAGAAATGGGGGTTGAAAAATACAGCTATTTCGAAAATTTGTTTTAAAATGTCACTAAACTTAATGAGACGCGAATTTTTTGTCCGTACAACTTTCGATAGAACCTCATAGGGGTCGGGTCGGTGTCTTTATTGGACTTATATAACTCTTTATCTAAGGTAAATGATATTTAATTAAGTATGATCGGAGTTGAATACTCCCGCGTAGTACGTACTAATACTATGGAAGTATAGCGATAAATCTTTAGAAGTTTAGAGAGGCATGGTATAAAGCCGTATAGCTAGTAAAACCTACCTGTAGCACCAAGGAACATTTCAAACAGTTCTTGAGCCGTAAGAATCATTCATCAGGTGATATAGTGGCCAAATGCTTGTCTATCTAGTATAAAAAAATATATAATAGAATCAAACAATCTCGCATAGTATGTACAATGGAAGTATGGAGAGAAGAGACATAGTAGAAAGCCGTTTAGCTACTAAAACCTACCAGCAGCACCAAAGAACATTTTAAACAGTTCCTACTTCGAGCATTTACCAATGGAGATGTTAACGTTGTAATCCGCAAACATTTTTTTCTGCCGATACTTACGGGGGACGAGGTAAACACGCATTGCACACACAGAAATCACTCACTTTAACGATCCCGCACACAGTATTAAAAATACAGCGTAGTTACGCACGCTCATATGGCCAATAATGGCTATATGGTCAGCAGAGGGGTACGCCTTGCGTTAACATCTCCATTGGTAAATGCTCGAAGAGTTCCTAGGCAGTAAAATCGGAATCCCACAATCTGATATAGTACGTACTATGGAAGTATAGAGAGACATCTTTAGAGAGACATGGTATAGTAGCCGTATAACTAGTACAACTTACCTACGGCATCAAAAAACATTTTAAACAGTTTCTCGGCAGTAAGATTGGAGGTGAATACTCTGGCGTAGTATGTGATATTGAAGTATAGAGAGATATGGGTCTTTAGAGAGACATGGTATGGAGCCGTAGTAGTACAACTTACCTACGGCACCAAAGAACATTTTAAACAGTTCCTCGGCAGTAAGATTGGAGGTGAATACTCTGGCGTAGTATGTGATATTAAATATTGAAGTATAGAGAGATATGGGTCTTTAGAGAGACATGGTATAGAGCCGTAGTAGTACAACTTACCTACGGCACCAAAGAACATTTTAAACAGTTCCTCGGCAGTAAGATTGGAGGTGAATACTCTAGCGTAGTATGTGATATTGAAGTATAGAGAGATATGGGTCTTTAGAGAGACATGGTATAGAGCCGTAGTAGTACAAATTACCTACGGCACCAAAGAACATTTTAAACAGTTCCTCGGCAGTAAGATTGGAGGTGAATACTCTGGCGTAGTATGTGATATTGAAGTATAGAGAGATATGGGTCTTTAGAGAGACATGGTATAGAGCCGTAGTAGTACAACTTACCTACGGCACCAAAGAACATTTTAAACAGTTCCTTGGCAGTAAGATTGGAGGTGAATACTCTGGCGTAGTATGTGATATTGAAGTATAGAGAGATATGGGTCTTTAGAGAGACATGGTATAGAGCCGTAGTAGTACAACTTACCTACGGCACCAAAGAACATTTTAAACAGTTCCTCGGCAGTAAGATTGGAGGTGAATACTCTGGCGTAGCATGTGATATTGAAGTATAGAGAGATATGGGTCTTTAGAGAGACATGGTATGGAGCCGTAGTAGTACAACCTACCTGCGGCACCAAAGAACATGTTGAACAGTTCTTCAGCAGTAAGATCAGAATCAAATCCTCTTGCGTAGTATGTATGCTGATGCGGTGTGGGAGCCGGGTCATCACCACGGATGTCGTATTGTTTACGTTTCTCTGGGTCCGTGAGAATGGCTGCCGCGTTGCCGATCGCCTGCGGATAGAAACGTGTACTTCGTTGGTGGTTTTCTATGTCTTTCTTTTATGGTAGGAAACTGGCTAAAATGCTATAATATCTACCTATAAATGCATAGTTCAGGCCTATATCCAGCAGAGGACAAAGATAGGCTGATGATCAAAACTCAAAGCATTTATTCAGTATATGGGCAAATTAAAGATCTGCACTTACACACGTCAAATAACATTAAACAGATCATATCAATAATAATTATTATAAATATAACAAAAACATAACATATTTATTTGAATTTAAAAAACAGTAAAGAACCATTCAGCTTTCATCAACAAAAATAAAAAATCATCAACGTCGCACGTCACACTTAAAAAAAAGTTTAATTCCCCTGATTAATGTAGGGTTGCCAGCCGTACTATTACGTGGACCCCCAATGCATGTTTCAGTACTTCAGACAATTTTTAGGGTTCCGTACCTCAAAAGGTAAATAAAGAAATCCTTATAAGATCACTTTCTTGTCCGTCTGTCTGTCTGTCCGTCTGTCCGTGTGTCACCACCGATTTTCTCAGGAACGGGTGGACCTAGCAAGTTGAAATTTATATCAGATACTGAGGTCTATAAAAATCAAGAGCCTGAGTCAACACAATAAAAAGATATGGGCAAATTTAGATTTTCGCGAAAAATTGTAACCAAATTTACTTGGTACCAAAATTTACCTTAACTTTCAACTTTTTTTATTTTTCGGAATTTTTCCTTTACTTGTGCTGTAAGACCTTACTTTTGACAAACATTGACAATTCTACGTCAAACGGAGGTATATAGGTTTTGGGTCGAAAACCTATAGGGTACTTCCCGTTGATATAGAATCATGAAATTTGGCAAGAAGCAAGGTCTTACAGCACAAATGAAGGAAAAATTCCAAAAAATAAAAAAGGTTGAAAATTAAAGGGTGTCCCCATACATACACAGTTTCGCCAATTAAGATAGGCCTTATACGATTTAGAGGTCTAGCTGGTACCAACCAACGTTGGTACGGAAGCCTCGGTGGGCGAGTACAACTCGACTTAGCCGGTTTTATTATCCATGATGATGGTGATAAGTGTATAGAATAGAAATTACCTTGAATGCCTCGGAAGCTCCAGGTGCATGATTCTTGTCAGGATGGAGCTGCAGGGCGAGCTTCTTGTATGCCTTCTTGATGTCAGAGTCTGTGGCTTCCTTCGTCACACCTGCACCATGACACGTTTGTGAGTTTGGGTGTTGTGTCGCAATCAACTTCTAGTTCAGTTATGTAAACAGGTATAAAGTTGTAACGTTATGCGTTACATGTTTTTTTTAAATATATAAATATATTAAAAATATTTAATATAGATTATAAATTAACCAATATATAAATAAATAAAAAACTATTATTATGGACGGCTACATTTTATCAACACGCTTGTATTAAATCAGCAGCATACTAGGTGCCCACAAAACCAGTCCTATTGTTCTTTCGACGCGGCCGCTCCCGCTGCGCTTGCGCTGGCCACCGTCTTGAGAACGAGATCGATTCCAGGCGGAACGCACGCCTCCCTGCGCCGCGGTCTTTAACACGCGAATTTGTATTTATTCGCGTGATCGTGGTCAGAGGCGTCCCTAACGTTCCCTTTGGAAATATCACATACTGTTGTTATTTTCAACAGGAGAATTTAACCCCAGATCTGGGGTCCAAGGTCCAGCTAAGGAAGCTGCTGGAGCTCCTTTCATTAACCGCCATTGACGACTCCGACCTGAGCCTGGCCATCACTACTTGAGCGCCCACCTGCACCAGCGGCGTGTGACGTCAGGGAAGTGCAAGTCCAGAGCAAAGAAAAAAGAACCACATCGCTGTATAGGCTCTAATCCATCTATATCCCCACCAACTGAGCTACTGTGACCTGTGGCATCATTAAACTGTTCACCGTTAAGTTTACCCTACCTCTTTTATTTACAAATCCAAATAGGTAAGGTAGGGCCTTAACAAACTTAACGGGACACTGGCGCCCTTCATCGTGGTGGATATACAGCTGGTTCTTTTTCCTTTTCTCTTGGTTGTGGTTTGTGTGTCGGTGGTTGTGTGATGTAAAACGTCTTATTTTATTGGTTTTACTGCTACTAAAGTGTACCTATTGTACCGACACAAATGTAAGTACCTACCTACATTATATTTTATTACATTATACTCATTAAAATAACATTTATCATCCATTTAGAATCATTTTGTAGTACATATAGTAAAAATAATTCATTGTAAAAATTTTACCTGGGCACCTAAAATTCCACTTTTATGAATTTTGTTCAAAAAATTTTTTTGTGTTGAGTTGTTTATTTTATTATAAACAAAGAATACTGTTTTGATAATTCTTGTTATTGGTTGTACACATTAGTAGCACATTTCATTTATTAATTTGTTTTTTCAAGATTTTGCCTGAATATCATAAAACTTCATTTTTCATATCATATTGTCACCTCATAAAAAAAAAACCAGACGTTCGGTTAATATTATTGTAACAGAACGGACAACGTGTTGATTTTTTTTTCGTTTTCGACTGCACCACTTATCCATATACTGGAACATTATTCTCTGGTCATTCACTAAACATGTTGCCAATTAAGTTTTTGTCGTTACAAAAGTCGGAGTTAGAGTACGAAGTGCGTATTAGAGGTGCTACTCCCGCTACTTCAGTTGAGGAGTTACGCAAGCAAATTGTTAAATTATCACCTGAATTTCCTGATGAATACATTTTAGAGTCTCCACTTGAAGTAAAGCAGGATCTTAAGGGTTGTGTAGAAGTTCTTACTAAAATACAATTGAACCTTGACGTATCTGACCCGAGCGTTGCTTCACTTATGAGAACACAAAATATGTTGCATCATTTACATAATCGTATTGAGCGTATAACGCGTAGCGAACACATTAAAAAAGAATATGACGATATTTTAAGTGCATATAAAAGTTTATCTCAAAGGCTTTCTACTCTTTTAGCTAAAAAGCCTCCTTCTAGTACTTCTTATGGCACGAGTACGTCCAAAGATGTAACTTCTGTGCCGGAACTGCAGAACGTAATTTCTGTGACATGTGACCGTACCACAGCTGATTTAGGTAAGCTGAAGTTTTCTGGAAATACATGCGTTCGCTCATTTATACAGCGTGTTGATGAATTTATGCAGGCACGAAATATTCCATCGCATAAAATTATGAGTTTTGCATCTGAAATTTTTCAAGACGACGCCCTTCACTGGTTTCGTGCTGTAAAGGACAAGGTCAGTTCTTGGCATGAGTTGGCAGTTTTATTAAAAGAAGATTTTAGTAAACCAGACTACGATTACAGACTTATTTCTGAAATCCGTGCTCGCACTCAGGGGGAACGCGAAAACATTACTATTTATCTCTCTATTATGAACGGGATGTTTTCGCGTCTATCTAAGCCTCTTTCCGAAGCGGATCAACTGGAGATTCTACTCTATAATATTAGACCATGCTATGCCAGCACATTAGCAGCGGCTCCTCAAATATCGACAATAGATACCCTGAGTTCGTTGTGTCGTAATTACGAGATCATTCAATCTCGTCTGTCTCATTTTCAAGAACCACCAAAGGTTACATTAGACACACTAGCACCAGAATTTGCTTATACTAAGGATGCCAATAAAACTGCAAATAAAGCTAGCACAAGTTATTATCAACACAAATATTATAGTGCAAATAATCAATACAAAAATAATAACTACAATAATAACAAAGCCAATAACAATCAATCTTATGTACACGCTGTAGAAGTAAACAAGACGCAACCTTATTGCCCTAGGTGTCGTAATAACACCCATCACATCCGTCAATGTCAGGCTTCGCGAGACATAGTTTGTTTTAAGTGTGGCATGAAAGATATCAAAACGCCTGATTGCCCTAATTGTAATCAAAATAAAAATAATCAAAAAAACTAGATACGCAGAATTGTACCAATTTTGACGAGTACGACTGGCAAACGTGGCTTGCTTTTATTAGAACATTTTCCTCAACTTATAAGGTTTCTACAATTCTGCAATCGAAACCAATAAATGATACTAGGCCATACGTAAATATTAAAATTAACAACGCAGATGCTTGTGGGTTGTTAGATTCTGGAGCTGCAGTCTCAATAATTGGAAATAACTCCCATTTACACTTAGTTGACTGTACATTGCACCAGGACGAACTCATTAACATGGTTGCTGCTGGTGGACAACCTTTGAAGAGTATTGGTTACATGAACTTACCTGTGACTTTCGAAGGTCAATTTCACATCATTAAAGCATTCGTAGTGCCTGAAGTTGAAACTTCCGTTATATTAGGTGTAAATTTTTGGCGTGCTTTCCAAATTTGCCCTAAATATTTAGGTAGTGTTCAAATGTCTAATGCCTCGCTGGCAGAAATTAAAGTAAATATCGACGAGCCTTTTATTTGCTCATATGAAAATTTGATGGAATCACAAAAAGGTATAGCTGACAATATAATCGCTCAATTTAAGTCTATTTCAACTGAAGCGAAAGGTTTGGGTAGGACAAATCTAATAAGCCATCGCATAGACACTGGTAACGCGCAACCTATAAAACAACGCTATTACAGGATGTCTCCCGAAAAGCAACGAATTTTGGTTGAACAGGTAGATGAAATGTTGTCTCTTGACGTTATCGAACCTTGCGAGAGTGCCTGGTCTTCTCCCGTGCTCATTGTAAATAAAAAGAACGGACAGCCTAGGTTTTGTTTAGATAGCCGGAAGTTAAATGCAATAACCAAACGCGATGCTTATAATTTGCCGTATGTCTCGGAGATCTTAGACAATCTTCGCGATGCAAAGTACCTCACTAGCATCGACTTATCTAAGAGCTTCTGGCAATTGCCAATAGCGCCAGAAGACCGCGATAAAACCGCTTTTTATGTCCCGGGCCGTGGCACTTTTCGTTTCAAAACCACACCTTTTGGTTTGACGAATGCCCCCGCTACGCAACAACGCCTTGTTGATTTGCTGATTAGTGACATGGAGTCTAAGACCTTCGCTTACTTAGATGACATTATCATCGTCAGCACGTGTTACGAAGATCACGTGTCACGGTTGTTGCGCGTTTTGGACAAATTAAAGCTGGCAAATTTGACAGTTAACTTCGAAAAGTGCAAGTTCTTTCGAAGTGAACTCAAATACCTTGGTTATGTTGTCGATTCTCATGGTCTACGCACAGACCCTGATAAAGTTGAGGCTATTCTCAATTTCCCAACCCCCACTACCAGGAAAGAGTTGAAACGTTTTCTCGGAACCGCAACTTGGTATCGACGTTTTGTCCCGAATTTTAGCACAGTGGCTGGTCCACTCAATAAGCTCACTGCTAACGGAAAAAAGGCTCCTTCTTTCCAGTGGTCAGCAGAAGCTGATGCAGCCTTTAATGCCTTAAAAGAATGCCTAGTTTCCGCTCCAGTCCTTTCTTGCCCGGACTACACAAAATCTTTTGAAGTCCACACCGACGCGAGTAGTTATGGAATAGGCGCGATGTTAACGCAGACTGTAGATGGTAAAGAACACCCAATCGCCTATATGAGTAAATCTTTCACCAGCCCCGAGAAAAACTACAGCATCACCGAACGGGAGACTCTTGCTGTCTTAACCGCTCTCGAGCACTGGCGGTGTTATCTTGAAAATGGCCAAACATTTACGGTGTATACTGACCACTCTGCTTTGAAATGGTTTTTCTCATTAAGTAATCCTACAGGACGATTAGCAAGATGGGGAGTTCGCTTATCATCATTCAACTTCGTTATCAAGCACCGTCGTGGTGTTGATAATGTGATCCCTGATGCCCTATCAAGAGTTTATCCTGTTTCAGCGATTTCTCTTGCTAATGCCAATACAGATGATGCCTGGTATAAAAAGATTATGAACGGTTGTCTAAACACTCCCAACCAGTTTCCTAACTTTATGAAAAAAAATAACTCGTTATTTCGTCTAACTAAAAACTCTAACTCTCAATTATCTTCTGAATTTGACTGGAAGGAAGTTGTGCCAAGCGAATTCCGCGAAGACATTATAGCAGAAAACCATTCAAGCCCAACATCTGGACATCTTGGCATTTTTAAAACTTACCGGCGGTTGTCTCTAAATTACTACTGGCCAGGTATGCACCAAGATGTCGTAAAATTTGTAGGTTCCTGTTCTGTCTGCTTATCTTATAAGGCGCAAAATCACACAACATTGGGTGAAATGGGACGACCGAAACAATGCTCGAGACCTTACCAAATGATCTCGATAGATTTTTTAGGTCCCCTTCCAACTACACGTAAACAAAATAGTTACATGCTCGTAGTCACATGTTGCTTTTCCAAATATTGCAATATTTTTCCACTACGTCGTGCAACTTCAGATACTGTCATTAAGAGCCTAGAAGATTCAATATTTTTAGTTCACGGAGTCCCTCAAACAATATTCTTAGATAACGGTGCTCAATTTATAAGCTCTGCTACCGATGCTCTATTTCAAAAATATAACATACCCAATATATTTTTCACACCGAAGTATACACCACAGGTGAATACCGTAGAACGGTACAATAAAACCATTGTAACTAGTTTGTCTACATTTGTGGGTAACGACCACAGATCATGGGACACTTATGTTCCTAAAATACAGTTTGCGATCAACAACTCTGTTAACGAATCTACCGGTTATACGCCGTCATTCCTAGTTTACGGTAGAGAATTAGTTTTATGCGGATCGCACTATACCGATAATGACCTAGGCGACGAAATACTGTTCCTTCCACGTGATTTGTACGCAGAAAATAGAGGTTGTCTTCGTTCAGTATTCAATGATGTGCAAGCCTCACTGTGGCAGGCCCATGCAAAGAATGCTGCGCACTATAACTTGCGTAGAAAGGCAGCTGAATTTAATGTAGGCGACACAGTCTATAAGCGCGCATTCGTGTTAAGCGATAAGGATAAGTATTTTAGCAAAAAGCTGGCACCGAAATTTCTAAAGTGTCGCATTGTTGAAAAACGATCTCCTCTTGTTTATGTTTTGGAAGATATGTCAGGAAAAAATATTGGTGTTTGGCATATTAAAGATTTGAAAAACACTAGATATTGAAAAATTAATTATTATTATTTTTTTAAATAATAATTACAGTTTATTTTTGTTTGTTTTTTTTAATGCAAATACTTACTCTAATAACATCTCAGCTCTTTAACACCTTACGACTAGCATTGGTCTTCTGTGCAAATTATCACAGCTGACCTATTTTTGTAAGGACACGTTAACAGTACTTTAATTTCTGTTATTGTTAGTTTGTCAGGCTGTATGTTCATTGTATGGAAGGATTTTGTAAGAGATTGTATGAATGTGTAGTGCTAGTAGTAAACTGTAGGCGGGTTTTATTTAAGAACAAAACCCTTTCTGAGACGAGCGGGGTAATGTAACGTTATGCGTTACATGTTTTTTTTAAATATATAAATTTATTAAAAATATTTAATATAGATTATAAATTAACCAATATATAAATAAATAAAAAACTATTATTATGGACGGCTACATTTTATCAACACGCTTGTATTAAATCAGCAGCATACTAGGTGTCCACAAAACCAGTCCTATTGTTCTTTCGACGCGGCCGCTCCCGCTGCGCTTGCGCTGGCCACCGTCTTGAGAACGAGATCGATTCCAGGCGGAACGCACGCCTCCCTGCGCCGCGGTCTTTAACACGCGAATTTGTATTTATTCGCGTGATCGTGGTCAGAGGCGTCCCTAACGTTCCCTTTGGAAATATCACATACTGTTGTTATTTTCAACAGGAGAATTTAACCCCAGATCTGGGGTCCAAGGTCCAGCTAAGGAAGCTGCTGGAGCTCCTTTCATTAACCGCCATTGACGACTCCGACCTGAGCCTGGCCATCACTACTTGAGCGCCCACCTGCACCAGCGGCGTGTGACGTCAGGGAAGTGCAAGTCCAGAGCAAAGAAAAAAGAACCACATCGCTGTATAGGCTCTAATCCATCTATATCCCCACCAACTGAGCTACTGTGACCTGTGGCATCATTAAACTGTTCACCGTTAAGTTTACCCTACCTCTTTTATTTACAAATCCAAATAGGTAAGGTAGGGCCTTAACAAACTTAACGGGACAAAGTAAGTTGTCTTTTTCCTTGTGCCACTCATCATCATCAGCATATAGCCCACAGCAGGACATAGGCCTCTCCATTTGTACGCTTCTGAGCAAGATCCTCGACTACACTTACCTAGATCTTGCCAGCCACCTTGATAATATCAAAACTTCATCTAGCCTAAGAATGTCTAACATAATTTTTAATTTTTTTTTGAGGGCCCGGTGGCGTAATCGGGAGAACGGTCGGCTTTGATGCCGTGGTACCGAGTTCAAACCGCCGTGCACCAATGGATTTTTCTATCGAAAAATTTATGTGCGCTTTTCACAGTGGCCCTCCGGTGAAGGAAAACATCGTTAAGAAACCAACAACCCCCGCATGGTGGTAGGACACTATCTAGTGTCCGCCTGGCCAGCTACCACCCTCAAGTTAGAAAATCTGTCACCAAAACATCTAATGTGTTCCGGCAGCCATCCTTGAGAGCCAGTTCCCATTCTAGGCCTAGCGTGCTTACCATCTTCGACCGCATCATCACTTACCAACAGGTGAGATAGTGGTCAAACGCTAGCCTATAAAGTATAAAAAAAAAAAAAAAAAATGTTTGCTTATTTGCTGTCACCACTCAAGAACTCGTTTACTCAAGAGATTGTCGAGTCTTTGACTAATGTGGCCGGCCCATTGCCACTTCAGCTTGCTAATTCAGTGGGCTATATCAGTGACTTTAATTCTCTGTCAGATGACATCATTACGAATTCGATCCTTCAGAGCAACTCTAAGCAAAGCTCTTTCCATAGAACGTTAAGGGTTGAGCTGAAAGTTCTGAGATCAAGGAGCAAGACTGATAGAGGAAGACAACAAATGAAGGAAGACACATCTGTGACCAGTTCTCTTTTTAGGGTTCCGTAGTCCTGACAAGGAACCCTTATAGTTTCGTCATGTCCGTCTGTCTGTCTGTCTGTCCGAGGTTTTGCTAAAAGACCGTTAATACTAGAAAGCTGTAATTTTGTAAGGGTATGTATATCAATTACGCCGACAAAGTGGTAGAATAAAATTTTGAAAAATATTAGTTTTTCGGGTAGCTCTCCTACATGAGAAGTGGGGATGAATTTTTTTTTCGTCGTCTACCCCATCGTGTGGGGTATCGTTAAATAGGTCTTTTAAAATTACTTAAGGGTTGCTAGCAGCATTTTTCGATTAAATGCTCCATTTACGAAATGTAAAAAATTTTTGTTCCAGTAGGGCGATCCAGGTCCAGGTTCCATGCCAGACCGCTAGTCTCCATGGCTACAATGTCAACAGCGTAGACAGAGGACAACAGTCAATTTGAGTGTTTCGTTCTAAAATTTGTTTTAATTCTTTCACTCCTACTAAAAGAAAATATTTTCTATTATGTCAACTAATTTCAATAAAAAGTTCCAAAAACAACGTAGTTTGATTAATATTGCATTCCTAAAATAAAATTTCATGACTAATATTAATAATTAGTAAACTTTATGAAATAATAATTTACGGAACTATTTAAGACGTAAACAGTTTCTAAACGAATTGACTAATAGTAGCCAGATGAAAAATAAAAAAGTGTTAAACGTCTATGTAGATACCCACCTCCTATTCAACGTTTATTAGTCAAACAATAGATTGACGCGTGTTTAGTGCTTATTCTTTGTGCAACTGCACAACCGTTTAACAGACGTATAGGCAAATTTTTATTAATAAGGCCGTTAGTGTACATCGTTGAAACACACACATGTACGTGTCTCATTTCACTTTTGATAAGTAGATAATAGATATATCTAAATTGTACAATTTAGATTGCTTCCAAAAAAAAACCTTTCAAAGTCAAAATTAATACATATACATACGCGGCCTTACTAATAAAGTTTTTTTCACTCTGTATACACGTTGTATACCACAAAAGCTGACCAATAAAAATATTTTTGACGTAAGCGTTGGATAAAGTTGGTATACAGATGTGCCATTATCAAAGGAGGCTAATCATTTCTTAAACAGCCTGGGACCCTAGTTTAGCGAGTGTGTAAAGGATTAAAATGGCGGATTTCTCTATTATCAGCTGATTGAAATCATGTCTAGACATAGTAACTATTATTGAATCTGTAACTAGTATTCTGTGAATACACGTTTTGATTCTTCAAACTTCAAAAAGTATGTTGTTATTTGAGGATCGTTTGTATGTGTTAGATTTGTTCTCATTGAAATGGATATACATAAATTATTTCGACATATTTGACCATTGGGAGATAGAGGAGGCAAATAAAAAAATCGAAAACATTATGAAAACCGCGCAGATCCATTCTTTTGAACAATTCAGATTTTCCATTTGAAATACAAATTAACGGTTTACGAAAAGCTATGTGGAACAAACTAATCACAGTGATTACATTCTCTTTGGAAATTGACAATTTATTCAAACATGGCTACAATCATGTTTATATTGTAGCCATGGAGACCGCTAGTCTCCATGGATACAATGTCAACAGCGTAGACAGAGGACAACAGTCAATTTGAGTGTTTCGTTCAAAAATTTTGTATAAGTCTTTCACTCCTACTAAAAGAAAATATTTTCCATTATATCAACAAATTTCAACAAAAAGTTCTAAAAACAACGTAGTTAGATTAATATTGCATTCCTAAAACAAAATTTCATGACTAATATTAATAATTAGTAAACTTTATGAAAAAATAATTTACGGAACTATATAAGACGAAAACAGTTTCGAAACGAATTGACTAATAGTTGCCAGATGAAAAAGAAAAAAGTGTTAAACGTCTATGTAGATACCCACCGCCTATTCAACGTTTATTAGTCAAACAATGGATTGACGCGTGTTTAGCGCTCATTCACTGTGCAACTGTACAACCGTTTAACAAATGTACAGGCAAATTTTTATTAGTAAGGCCGACGGAATACAAAGGAGCAAACAGACGGAGAACCTAGAATAGAAAGTAGAGTGCAGGTGCTAGTTGTGTTCGTTCAGCTGTGTGTTTACAATACACATTGTTGTGAATTGTGTTTTGTTTTTATATATATTAATTTATATTTATAAATAGTATTCAGTATAAAGAACAACAGAATCATTCTATATTGCGATAATGGGCTACTACGGAACCCTACACTGCAAGTGGCCCGACACACACTTGGCCGGTTTATTTTAATTATGTATTGTGCAGTGAGAGGTTAAAATTGTAGTCCTTTTGAGAGATAATTCACACTCCACATCCTTTCTGTCCGGCTTGCCTATTTTTTTACGTTAATGGGTAATAGCATATTCAGTATGGCTCCCAAAATTTATAATAAGCTACCAAAAACTATTAGGGAGTGCAATTTAGCTAGCTTAATGTTAAAATTACGAATATTACTGATTGGGAAATGCTATTACATTATTAAGGACTTTTTAGATGACAAACATTTTGCAATTTAAATGACAATTTCAATTCTCATAGGACAATTTTATTCATAGTATTATACTTATATTTGACATTAATAAATTGTTATAACATGACATTCATAAAGAGTTATAAATTAACGTACGGACCAAGTCAAAATTACTCTTTTCAAAGCACTATTGTCAGGGCATGTACACGGGTAGTCTGTGGTTCAGCTGTTCGCAAAAGTCACTGGATACTCTGCGCATCCAATATAATAATGTGTTCAGGATGATGTTGAAACTCCCCCGATTTTGCAGTGCCTCCGGTATGTTTGCCGAAAACCACACAGATGGCTTCCATGCCATCATCAGAAAAAAGGTGGCGTCTCTGGTTAGAAGGCTTCGGGGCAGTGACAATAGCATCCTGAAAGTTATAGCGGATGCCCCGCATGTGTTCAGGCATCTTGTGCGAACTATGATTTCGCAGAAGATGCCTCCGAAATACATGACGCATTAATATTAGCTTTCCTTATATTATATGTACTAACCATATTTTCTAAGTAAGCTACTAACAATAATGGATCTTTTTGTTGTCCGTGAATTAAAAATATATATATATATATATATATAAAAGTAGTCAAGCAGGTGGGGTTAAAAGTTGTGTCCAGCGCGTCATTAGTCTCGTTTGACTCAACTGTGTCACAACAAACATTGCAGCACATGCGCAAACCAATCCCTGCTTTCATTCGGAATTTCAATCAATCTCCAAGCCAATCATTTGTAACTTTGTAAGTGATTCTTATTTTGAATCTACGTTGTTTTGGTTAGAAGGAGGGCCACTTTTTGTGTGGAATTTGTTCTGAATTAGGCTTCCTGACTTATTATTTATGCGTATTATGTATTGACTGTAATAAAAATACCAACTATGTTAGAATGTATAGTAATGTGTAATATTAGTTTGCCTGATGGCTCAGAATATGTATAGAAACATTATCTGCAATAACATCTGGGCAATTTTAGTATGATCATTTATATACATACTTTTTTTATACCTTATATAGGCTAGCGTTTGACCACTATCTCACCTGTTGGTAAGTGATGATGCAGTCAAAGATGGTAAGCAAGCTAGGCCTAGAATGAAAATTATTCTGAAAAATAAACTAATTCTCTTCTATTTCCTAAGTCCTGCTAATTAATCGCGGTACCAATCACCGACCACCGTTGGTGACATCATTTAAAGAATGTGTCATACATTAATTATGGTCAGTTATGAGTTTTAATCAAATTAAAATTAATTAAATTAAATTTAAATTGTAATAAATCACCATTTCATTATTCATCATTCATTTCATAGTGCTTATAATGCCTTGCAATAAATTGATTAAATAAATAAAAAAATTGTATTAACTAATAAATTAGCCAAGTGCGAGTCGGACTTGCATACGTAGGGTTCTTCGTTAGACAAAATTTGCCAGAAAAATAAGTTTTATGTATGGTAATAATATTTAATTTTGTTTTGCTTTTAGTATTAGGGGCCATATATCTTTGTTTACCCTCTCCTTCAATCTCCATCAGCTTCAAGTAAAACAAGTAAACATAGTGAAAACGGGGGTACGACTTTAGTTCTACTCCAATCGATTTTAGGGGTGGAGGGGGTGGGGGAGGAATGGGTAGAGGGGGTGGGGGACGAAGGGGTAGAGGGGGGGGGCTTGAAGAAAAAGTTGCGAAGACCCCCTCTTTTGGAGATATGATTTTTTTTTGACAAACTTACATTCTCTTGTTATTTTAAGAGTTTGACATAATGCGTACATGACCTTTAGTGTATGAGCCCATCATTTATTCAGCCACATTATTTTTTAAATTTTTTTAAATTTTAAATTTGGTTAGAAAACAAAAAAAATCATATCTCTGAAAGGGGGGGTTTCTGCAACTTCCCCTTCAGGGGGTGGCTCTACCCATCCCCCCGCCTCCTTCTACCCCTAAAATTGATGTCAGTTAATGTAACATTCCTACCAATTTTTCACTTATTTAGATGATTTCATTGTTAAATGTTCAAAACAAAAAAAAATCTTATCTCCGAAAGGGGGGGGTCTCCATAACTTTTCCTTCAAGGGGGGGGGGGCTCTAGCCCTTCCCCCCACACCTAACGCCCCTCCCACCCCTAAAATCGATTGGAGTAGAACTAAAGTTGTGCCAAAACGGGGGACACCCTACTTCCGTGGTCGCTGATTACAAGCATTGCAAGTTAATTGGAAGCTTTAAAAACACCTAAAGATATTTTGTGCAAATGTTGTCCCACCAAAAAACACCTTTGATAAATAATACATGGAGATTAATTAAATTGCTACATCATTTTGAGCATAAAATAACAAATTCCTGTGCATTCTCAATGGCAAGTTTGATAAGCTACAGTCAAAGAAAACAAAGATTTCGTCTTCAAGGTCAAAATAGACTACAAGTAAGCGTAACTAAAAGTAAATGTCAATTCTGTTCACAAAACAAACCGACCTTGGCTTTGGAATCGAATTTCATTAATTATTCAGACTTACCGAGAACTTCGTAATAATCCTTGCACTTTGTATTGATTCTGCGCACGGCTTCGATTTGATCCTGAGTGTATTCACGCTGCGGAGTGGTGTGTGTAGGAGTTTTACGTTTTCGAACATCCTCAGTCGAAGTTTCAGGTGTAGTCCTTTTAGGCGTCGAAGACGAAGGCCCAGCCGCACGTACCCGCGTCAAAAGCTCCTTAGCCCTCACAGAAGGATACAAACGCTCTGCTTTCGACAAAAACTTCTCCGCTTTCTCTGTATTCCCAGCTGCAAATGCAGCTTGAGCGATATTAATGCATTTATCAGCTTCGTCCTTGTTCCCTTCGATCGTCATTTTTGGAGCTTGTGGTTGGCGTTATTTGGGGGTCACAGTCGCAGATGACGCAGCAGCTACCGCAAAACGTCGTGTGGTGTTATTCTGCGTAATTTAATTAGAGTAAATAGAATAAAATTGCGTTTTATCACTCCATTTGTAAATCACCAGACACCAGAAGTACCAAAATGACAATTGACAAATTAATTTTGACAGTCTTTTGACAATGACAACATTTTCCGTATAAACATTGACAGTAACATTTAATGATAATTTGATATATCTTTTTCTTTTTGTTTTATTATGGCTCCACACAACTACTATATTTAACAAGTGACAGATGTGACGGCGATCTGTTGTCTTTCCAGTATTTACTCTTATCTATGCTGTTGTCCACTGCGACCGATCTCGGCGGTTTAGTTTGTTCTAGGTGTCATGCGTGGCAAATACAATAACCGATTGACCGGCACCGTGCGATGGCAGTGTGTGGACAAGTTCAAACGTGTTTTGTATTGCTAGCCAATGCCAATATATCGGCCCGTCACAATCACGGGTCGAGTTCTAGCGATCACGTCAATCTACTCGAAATATCGGTGGCTGGGATAGCGGCGATCAGTAATAGACATGCAGTGGACAAGCGCCCATACTATACAAATGTACCGCTACTTCGGCGCCGTCTTCTCGTTCTCATTAACGTCCCGGTGTCGTGGACATACGGTGTTATACCTTCGAAAGGTCTGAGAATATACCTCTCAAGTCCAGTTGGTAACTTGGCTTGGCAGTACTCGCAGACTACGTTAAGAGTACTAGCAGTATACTAAGACTAGTACGCAGTACTCGGCAAGTCAGCACTGCATGTTTAGCAGTTTAGCTAAAGTTTATGAGATACGTATGACTCTCCATATCTATATCTATACTAATATTATAAAGAGAGAACATTTGTATTTATGTATTTTTGTATGTTTGTAATGATTTGGCTCAAAAACTACTGGACCGATTTAAAAAATTCTTTCACTAATATATAGAATGGACTTTCGGAATGAAAATAGGCTATATATTATCCCGTTTAAATCAAAGGTACATTCGTGGAGACCTAATTTGCAACCTAAGTCGACTAAAAAACGGTCGAAAAAACACGTTTCTTACGAACGCTGCTCAATTGAAAATAGATAGAAGAATAATTTCTATGGAAGAATTGTACAACTTAATAAGACCTACAAAAAAGTCCGCGACATATGTCTATCTCTTAAGGTTGACTCACATTAACCATTTTAATCTTTAATTTTTTGTTAAAAAATATTACATAACTTCCAAGGCTATTTTCAAGTATATAATATTAATCCTTATCCAAATAATTACGTTAATTAGCTTGGCCATATATTATAGATTAAAATTGTCCTTTACAGTATATAATTCAAATGAAAACTCTAGAAGATATCACGAATTTCACATACACGCGTCGCAAAATTAATAAAATATTTGCAGTGTAACCACAGATTAGTTCATAGTTACTACGAAAATATTAATAAAAGCTTAGCTATTCTGTAGATCCCCACCGATCACAATCAAGTTGAAGTCAATATAGTATATGATCTTTTTTATAAAATAATAATGATCTATATACCGATAATTTATCGAGGTGTGATAAGTATCTCCAGAGATATGACGATAAACGTCTCAAACTTGCTACTGAAGTTGACTCGCGGGGCATTGAAGTCGGTTGTTTTAGTTAAACTATCTTAATTATTGGTAGATTTAATGATCTCACCTCTGTACGAAAACCCATGATTCATGAATGCACAAAAACTTTCATTGGTAGGTATATAGCTAGGATTAGAACCAACGACCGTCGGGTCAGAATCAGGGTAACTATCCTTTAAGCCAAAGGGCCGTCCAATATCACTACGTAAGTATTATAAAACAAAGTCCATCACTGCGTCTGTCGTCTGTTCGCAATAATTTCAATAGCTACTGAACGGATTATCATGCGGTTTTTACCAATAGCCAGAGTGTTTATGAGGAAGGTTTTGTGTATATTGGTTGAAATATGATGATGATTGTTAAATATGTTAAAATTTTATATTCGATGCAACAAACTGATGCAAATTTTGTAGGCATAATATGTTCTACCCGTGCGAAGCCGGGGCGCGCTGCTAGTCAATAATAAAACTTGAGAATTCAATATCAATAGTGTAACTCTGGCTAAATATACCAATCGTGTGGAGCTGTAATAAACTTGAAATAAATTGTGTATTCGTCATTCATACAGTCATTGTCAATTTGTCACAAACAAATTTCTTACGTCATACGCTATTTTTGTGACGCATCTCGGCTCGATTCGATTTTTATATTTCTACAAAAACTTGAGAATTTGATGCGTCAGGCGTTGCCGGGAGCTAAGTTTTGTGTTATTACCTAGAAAGGAAGTGTATTTTTCATTCGTTGCTTTTTATCTTGAGTATTAAGATCCGCTAACTATGGCCGCTCCAATCTACAATCCGGTAAGAATTTTCACTGTTGTATCTAGTCTTCGGCGTTTTCAAGGGCATCTAGAACAATATGAAGCAATTAGCTACGTTTCTCCGTACTCGCTATGCAAATAATGAGTTTTATTGGAGTTTCTAGTTAACGTTGGACTTATTTGGGGCTATTTATCTCATAACGTTTCGTATTTATTATGTACTAGAAGTCCCCCGCGGCTACGCCCGCGTTAAAAACTCCTCT
This sequence comes from Cabera pusaria, assembly GCA_954871355.1. Taxonomy (NCBI): domain Eukaryota; kingdom Metazoa; phylum Arthropoda; class Insecta; order Lepidoptera; family Geometridae; genus Cabera; species Cabera pusaria. The sequence goes on along the minus strand of OX940913.1, from coordinate 14,783,082 downwards.
TATTTACTTAAAACTTTTCTTTTGTAAAAACGATTCTATCATTAAAGACATCAAATAAAAATTAGCCAAATTGGTTCACCTGTTTTCATGTTATCGCGTGACTAAGACAAATCAGGATTCATATTTTTAAAACCCGAAAACCCAATAAAGCGCAATCCGAAACTATATTGATTTTCAGACTTTTTTACCCCAGTTCACTCTTTTAGGGTGGCATTTTGAAAAAGTCTGAAACTCGTATTTACTTATTTATTTACAGAAGTACTTGTGTGAAATGTCGAATAAAATGACTATCCAAAATTTGAGCCCCCGCTTCATCCCTTGAAGAGTGAATTTTGAAAAATCCTTTCTCAGCGGATACCTACGTCAAAATTTCTATCTGGATGCAAAATATCAGCGCAATCCGAAACAATATTGATTTCAGACATTGTTACTCCACTTCACCCTTTTAGGAATAGAATTTCAAAAAGCCTGAAACACGTATTTACTCATTTATTTACTAAACTACTTGTGTGAAGTTTCGAATATAAGAGACAATCAATTCTTGTTTCTCCATACAAACTTTGAACCCTCGCTTCATCCTCTTCAGGGATGAATTTTGGAAAACCTTTCTCAGAGGGAACTAACGTCGTAATTAATAACTATCTGCATGCCAAATTTCAGCGCAATCCGAAACAATATTGATTTTTACACTTTATTACCCCATTTCACCCTCTTAGGGGTGGAATTACAAAAAAACCTGAAACACGTCTTTACTTATTTTTTTACTGAAGCACTTATGTGAAGTTTCGGATAGAAAAGACGATCTAATCTTGTTTCTCCATACAAACTTTCAACCCCCGTTTCATCCCCTTCGAGGGTTAATTTTGGGAAATCCTATCAAAGAGGGATCTAACGTCGTAATAACTATCTGCATGCCAAATTTCAGCGCAATCTGAAACAATATTGATTTTACACTTTATTACCCCATTTCACCCTCTTAGGGGTGGAATTACAAAAAAACCTGAAACACGTGTTTACTTATTTTTTTACTGAAGCACTTGTGTGAAGTTTCGAATAGAAAAGACTATCTAATCTTGTTTCTCCATATAAACTTTGAACCCCCGTTTCATCCCCTTAGAGGGTTAATTTTGGAAAATCCTTTCTTAGAGGGAATTAACGTCGTAATAACTATCTGCATGCCAAATTTCAGCGCAATCTGAAACAATATTGATTTTACACTTTATTACCCCATTTCACCCTCTTAAGGGTGGAATTTCAAAAAAACCTGATACACGTGTTTACTTATTTTTTTACTGAAGCACTTGTGTGGAGTTTCGGATAGAAAAGACTATCTAATCTTGTTTCTCCATACAAACTTTGAACCCCCGTTTCATCCCCTTCGAGGGTCAATTTTGGAAAATCCTTTCTCAGAGGGAACTAACGTCGTAATAACTATCTGCATGCCAAATTTCAGCGCAATCCGAAACAATATTGATTTTACACTTTATTACCCCATTTCACCCTCTTAGGGGTGGAATTCCAAAAAAACCTGAAACACGTCTTTACTTATTTTTTTATTGAAGCACTTATGTGAAGTTTCGGATAGAAAAGACGATCTAATCTTGTTTCTCCATACAAACTTTGAACCCCCATTTCATCCCCTTAAGGGGTGAATTTTGGAAAATCCTTTCTTAGTACACCCTTACGTACTAAGACAAATATACCCTCCAAATTTCAAGTCTCTACGACCAGCGGTTTAGGCTGTGCGTTGTCTGTCAGTGAGTCAGTGAGTCAGTGAGTCAGTCAGTATGTCAGGACAAAGATTCTTATAGTATTAGATTACTCACTGTAAAACCCGTACATTATATGTAATTTACTCGATTTCCTTCCTCCTGTATAGCTATGTAGATTTTATCATATGACTGATTTAACTGTGGAAAACACAATCATGTAACTTAAATTCAATTTATGTAGATATGTGCAGTGTAGGTTAACTTTTAGTGTCCTTAAATAAACCCTAAATTAAAGATGAATAAAAAAAAAAACTACAAAAAATGTAGTCTTGCCTTCAAGAAGATGACTAGACCTGCTTGCTACCAAGAAAGGTAGCTCACCATCAAGGAGAAAATCTGCACCATAACCTTACAGTGTTCTGGCAGCACAGCCCTTGAGAGTCAGACCATTCTACACCGAGCTTGTTCACCATCCTCGACCACATCATCGCTTAACTATGCCAGGTGCCATGGTCTAATGCTAGCACACTACTTTGGTAGCAACATAATCAGCAGCCTGTGTCATTCCACTGCTGGACGTAGGCTTCTCCCAAGAAACGCCACTGAGCACGATTTTTGGGTCATTGGGAGGATTGATATGCCCTAATCAAGACGCTCGGCAGGCGGATTGGCGATCGTAGGACGTAGCTCCTCATACTGGTAACGCTGCTGCCCATCACCGGCCTGTAGTATTTAGCTATGCCATAATTTGAAATGGTTTTACTGCCATTTGACAGTCTCCGGAACCTCGTTTGTTGGTCAGCAGATGCGGGCAGGTAAGGTTGGTTGGGAGCACTGAGGCGGTATTTGTGCTCCCTTACATCCCCTGTAAGACTTTGGTAGTAATATTGATATAATGGTACGACCTATGGATGGACACCCTAGAATACACATTTAAATAATCCATTGGTGCATGGCGGGGATTTAAAACTGCTTCTGGTGTCAAAGCCCCTCTGCACCACTGGACCGTTAAGCTGTATCCTACAGCTTGGCCTTCATTAAAAATACTTGTAAAAACACTGGATACAAGTTTTTTTGAAAATGCTGTTCCAGTATAAAGGTATAATGGCATATTTCAATCTAGTCTTAAGACTAATTAGTAATATAAATTTGACCTAAACTAAGAATGTGTCCATTGGCACTTTTCTTATTGTCTCTATTAAGGTGAAGACATTATTTTATTGTGTTCTGTGAAAGCAGTGTAATTTGTTTTCACTTCACTACGCTAACTTAAAAGGTTTTATCGTTTCCTATCCTGTTAGTTGTCAGCATTTACACAAGCACATCTTCATTATCTGTATTTCATTGACAATGTTATTTTGTTGTGGGAAAAGAAATGTAATACTAAAACATTTTGAGGTTGTGTTGAGTGTAATAGATATTGTATTTTTAACCGACTTCCAAAAAGAAGGAGGTTATCAATTCGTCTTCGTTTGTTTGTGTTTTTTTGTTTGTATGTTAAGCGATTACTCCGTCAATTGTGAACTGATTTGAATGATTCATTTTTAATCGGTAGGGTAAGTTTCCGAGGTGGTCCCATTTTAATTTCATCTAGATCTGATAAGTATATCCAGAGATATGACGATAAACGTCTCAAACTTGTTACTGAAATTGACTCGCGGGGCATGGAAGTCAGTTGTTTTAGTTTTTAAACTATCCTTATTATGTAGCTATTGTGTTCTAACTCTTAATATCTAATAAATACATCGGAATACAAATTCAACTTCTTTATTCATCATTTTAGCAATCTTAACTAACTTTCTACCTCCTACATGGAGGTAGAAATATAGTTGTAAACGTATAATTTAACTATTAACATAAGTATCTGGAGTCCCTTTCCCTGTATAACACTAAATAAAGCAATTTAAACCTTGTGCTCATTTATGCCCCTACAAGAGTTGGAAATATTTTTTAACACTATGACGTATCAGATTTTGAAATGTGATGTCACGAAACTTAGGAGTCTTAGGACCCCTCCCACCCATTGTCACATAATGTCACACTTCTTTGAGCCCCGTCCTCCCCCTTAATGTGTGACATACTATGTGGATTGTCCCTTATTATTAATTTCTATCCATTACACAGTAGCTAGCCAAGGGGTGATGTATATGTGATTTGATTCCAGGTGATACCATGCATCCACCCGATCCCCGGGGGCATGTTCCCGGGACGCATGATCCGAATCCAGGGCTCCACACCACCCGGAGCACAGAGGTGACTATGCTTTCATTATGTTACTAGCAGTGCCCCGCGGTTTTACCCGCATAGACATTGTTCCCATGGAAATATCGGGATCAAAAGTATCCTGTGTTATACTAAATACTCAATTGTTTATTGCAATCATATGTTACACTTACATTATTATTTCTTAAAGATCTTAGAATTCTAAGAATGTCAACATATGACCCTGGTACGGTGTAAGTAAGTAGTGCAGAGTGGACAGACCAATTTAACAACAATCTACCTGCATTCAAACAAGTAATAGGTTGGGGAAAAAGTTTCTTCGCATTTTTTAAGAAAATTTAAAACCATTTTTTAATATAGTTTATTTACATTTGACTAAAGTATGTAGGTACCATTTGGTTCGATAACTTTTTGCCATCTTGTAGGTAGGGACATGATCCCATTGCTATAGAAATTTTGGGGCTTCTGATCAAAAAACCGCGACAAGTAGTTTTGGCAGTCCTCTCGTGATATTAACCTGACACTGCCTAAAGAATTCTGAAGAGACCGAAACAGGTGGAAATCTGAAGGTGCAAGGTCAGGACTATACGGCGGATGCATTATCACCTCCCAGCCAAACTCTCTTAATTTTTGCTGAGTGGCTGTGTGAGGTCTAGCGTTATCATGATGAAAAACTACACCCCTTCTGTTGATTAATTCCGGCCGCTTTCTCTCAACTTCTTGCTTTGATCTCATCAGTTGTTCACAGTAGAGTTCAGAATCGATGGTCCTGCCTGGTGGTAACAGCTCATAATGAATAATGCCCTTCCAACGACCTTTTTCGCACGTTCTTGTCGTACGTGATCCACTTTTCATCATCAGTTATCAGCTTCTTCAAAAACGGTTCGGTTTCATTGCGTCGTAATAAAGAATCACAAATGAATACACGGTTCATTAGGTTTATTTCAGTGAGATCGTGAGGTACCCAAATATCGAGCTTTTTTGTGTAACCTTTTTTTTCAAATGCGCCATAACTGTTTTGTGGACAATTCCCAGTTCTTCAGCTACGTCGTAACTACTGATATGCCGATCTTGCTCCACTTTTTAAAAAATGGCATCCATTTTATCCGTAATAGGGCGACCAGATCAAGGTGCATCTTTGACATCACAATTTCCGGATTGAAAACGCTTAAACCAAATTTGTGCTACTCTCACAGACACTGCACTAGGTCCATAAACATCGCAAATTTTTTTCGCGGCTTGCGTTGCATTTTTACCATTGAATTATTACCTACAGAAAGTAGGTTTTCAAACAACGCTTGCTCGGAAGCTAGGCCGAAAATTCTCTATGTGTGCGGAACTGCGCTGTGTTTACTTGCCATGTCACACACAGACACACTTATAATGTTGCCAGTAAGAATGACTTTTAGCTGTAAGTTAAAGATGATTCGTGATTTTTGCATAGGTATCGATTGTGAGTCCTGTTTGAACCTTTCATCATCATCTTCATTTTTAATCGCGGTTAAATCTCTTACATACTTACATACTAAAATAAACCTCATACATAGACACAAGGAGGACGGTTATATTGTTCGAGTGTGTGCACTCGAACAATAGAACCCTCCTTGCGCAGTCGGGTAATAAAACATTCACAATCGACAAAGATATTGTGTAACTGTTTGAGACCTAATCTGTTCAAGACCCTAAACAGAACCTAAGTACTAAATAAGTAATTAACAGAACGGCAAGTACATCTCTCACTTACGATTCGCAGATGACATCGTCATTATGGCAGAGACGCTGCAGGACCTACAGAGGATGTTGAATGGCCTAGCTGATTCTTCTCGTCGCATCGGTCTCCGGATGAATTTGGATAAAACCAAAGTCATGTACAACGAGCACGTTGTTCCGGAACCGATTGCCGTAGATGGAATCCGACTCGAAGTTGTCACTAAGTATGTTTACCTAGGGCAGATGCTCCAACTAGGCAAACATAACTTCGAAAAGGAAATCCAGAGAAGAATTCAACTGGGCTGGGCAGCATTTGGAAAACTCCGTCGAGTCTTCTCGTCGCATATACCACAGTGCCTAAAGACAAAAGTCTTTAATCAGTGCGTCCTACCCGTCTTGACATACGGAGCCGAGACGTGGGCACTCACAGTCCGACTGGTCCACCAGTTTAAAGTCGCTCAGCGAGCTATGGAGAGAGCTATGCTCGGTATTTCTCTGCGGGATCGAATAATTCGCCAGAGAACTAAAGTTATCGACATAGCTCAACGGATTAGCAAGCTGAAGTGGCAGTGGGCTGGTCATATCTGCCGTAGGACCGATAACCGTTGGTGTAGACTGGTTCTAGAGTGGAGACCGCGAATCGGTAAACGTAGCGTAGGACGCCCTGTTACCAGGTGGAGCGACGACATTCGTAAAGCGGTGGGCAGTGACTGGAAACAAAGAGCCGAAGATCGGGCTCAGTGGCATGACTTGGGAGAGGCCTATGTCCAGCTGTGGACTGATACCGGCTGATTATGATGAATTAACAGAACATACTTCAAAACTAAATTATTATAAGTAAACAAGTAAAGTTTAGTTTAGGTATATTACGAGTATGTATCTAATTTATTTTTGTAATTATTGTACATGAAAGAAAATTTGGTATAGAATATTTAAATTAAATTGGGCCAATTTCACACCCTGTATTTTCATAATCTGGCAACACTCCGCTCGTACTCAGAGCTAGTTAATTTGATTCACTGTATTTGTTTTATCACAAAATTTACGTAATTAAATGTATTTATTAACCGTGGAATGATACTCTGGAATCTTATGCTTTGTGGCACAAAAACACTGTACAATATGTCATATTTTGATAATTTTGCGGGAGACGCACTCGCTACCATGTGACTCGGAGCACTGATTACGCGGGCGTCGATTGGGTCAGATTCTGACCCAAATGAACGGCGAGATTGAAACGCGCGTACTTGGTTTCTGTAGGTTATAATTCTATGATTTTTACCTTGTTTGTAGTAAAATTTTAAAATGTATCGAATTTCTTCATTAGATTCACTCATCTTCACAGTACGAAAAACAAATTAAAATCACACATTTTCCTAATTTGGATATGGAATTATATTCTTTAAAATTTAAACTTTTAATGATACCAAAACCAGCCAGATACAAATAGTATAGCCAAAGAGATTTTATTACAAGTTCATACTTACTATAATGCGAAAAGACATTCTCCGACCTAATATTTATTATTTATATTATTATATGGCTTTATAAACTCTATACATTTGACTTTATTGTTCTTTGTAATAAAAAAAATAATTCATCGTATAAAATGCATTTTCTATTAGATTTTTTTTCAGTTTTCGAGTAAATACGTTGCTTTCTTCCATTTTCAGCTCATTTGATAATTTATTGTATGTTTTTATTGCTATAGGTTTTCGGCCTGAACTACAAAGCTTTAGTTTCGAACTAGGTAGAATTAAATTGTATTTGTAACGAGGTTCACCTCAAGGGCTGTGTATTTTTTATTTTTAAACAACTGCGTGTGTTTTCTTACGAATTTACATAGTTCCAATATGTAAATAGTTTATTTTTAATCTCTAGGGAAGAGCGGCTGACCTTCCCTGCCCCCCTTTGGCGACGCCATTGGACACCGTACCAGGCCTCGCTCACTCGCCCATAGCTACAGCGCTTTATACATAAACTTTTGAGCACCGCCGGCGCCGATATCTGTATCTGTCAGTCGGTTGTCACTGCTCACGCGCGCAACGTGTATTATTATTCAAATTACTGGAATATTGCGCATTCATATTCTATAATGAAAAGGATTTATGTTTTCCATAGCCAATTTGCGAGTTTGACAAAAAATATAATATCTTTCATTTTTAAGCGAACGATACTAAAATTACAAGACAAGACAGTGTAAAATTAACTTTGTGACCTAAAATTCAACTTTTAATTAGGTACTTTGGTGTCATTTTGATATTTCATTGAGTCAACCTTACATTAATGCACATCGTATCGGGCACGCGCCGGTACATCGCGCGTTAAACGAAGTAATAACAACGCTAGGTCGAGCGCCTTAGATTCATTTTTGCTTGTACTTTCTGAAATAATTGTTGGCATTTTATTTTTGTATCAGAGTAAAATATCTGTTATGTAGTAACTATTATATAATCTGTGACCATACCAATGAGACTAGTCTGCTTCTCCTGGTAAACATGCACAAGCGCTGTAGCAACTCAGCTACAGTATGACCCTATCAATACGACAAAACTACTGGATTGCATATTAACCAATTATGCATTGGTGGTGCCATCAGAATAGGTGGTGTTCAGAAGTAACTAACTCAGGTGAAATCATTACAGGATGCAGATCCAATGAGAGATGTGACACTGCTTAATCAAATAATATGTTTCTTTTTAACCGACTTCCCAAAAATGGAGGAGGTTCTCAATTCGTCTGAATCTTTTTTTTTGTACGTTCACCGATTACTCGATGCCTGAACCGATTTGGAAAATTATTTTTGTCTTTCAAAGGGTACCCCTCCCAGGTGGTACCCCATTTAAATTTTAACGAAATCGACCAACCAGTTTTTAATATATCAACATTTGTATTACGACGCATTTACATATCTCGACGACTTACTCGTAATACAACTACTGGCACAGATTATGTAATAGTTACTTCGTCTACTGGCTACTTTGACTAACGCGACGTTTGAAGTCGGTTCTTTTAGTTTTTTAAACGATCTCAAATTATAAGTGTTACTAAACGATAATGACCAAAATTAGGCTCTGATCCAACATTTTTTGCTGCTGTCCCCAGGATTGAAAATATTTTTAATTTACTTATAGTGTTAGACCGACTATGTGTGTGTAAATGCCTATGCAAAATCCAAATTAGAGAGTTATTCTAAAGTTACTCGATACAACTTTTTCGTATTATGTATTTTTGTTTTTTGTGTATCATAATATGATGAAAGTATATTTTTATTTATATCGTATTCCAAATAATTTAAGATCGTTTAAAAAACTAAAAGAACCGACTTCAAACGTCGCGCTGGTCAAAGTAGCCAGTAGACGTAGTAACTACTTGGTGCGCGGGCTCTTCTCCGCAACTAGGCCGTATGTCGGCCCTTTTTGCGTGTGGTGACGTAATAACTATTACATAATCTGTTCCAGTAGTTAGTAGAACGAGTAAGTCGTCGAGATAAGTAAATGCGTCGTAATACAAATGTTGATATTCTAAAAACGGCTCGGCCTCTAGACGTAGTAACTTGCTATTATATAATATGTGCCCTTAGTTAGTATGTCGTCCAGGTATGTAAATGCATCGTAATACAAATGTTGATATATTAAAAACGGCTCGACCGATTTCGTTAAAATTGGGACAACCTAGGAAGGGTACCCTTTGAAACAAAAAAATAATTTTCCAAATCGGTTCAGGCATCTTCGAATAATCGCTGAACATTCATAAAAATAAAATATAAAAGAATTCGACGAATTGAGAACCTCCTCCTTTTTTGTGAAGTCGGTTAAAAAGAGGGGTTCTCAATTAGTCTGTATGGTTTTTTAAAATTTAAATTTTTTAATTTAATGTATGTTACGCGATTACTCCGTCAATTGTGAACCGATTCGAATGATTCTTTTTTTAATCGGTAGGGTACGTTTCCGAGGTCCCATTGTAATTTCATCGAGATCTGATAAGTATCTCCAGAGATATGACGATAAACGTCTCAAACTTGCTACTGAAATTGACTCGCACAGGGCATGGAAGTTGCTTGTTTTAGTTTTTAAACTATCTTAATTATAGCTTTTAAACTATCTTAATTATAGTTTTTAAACTATCTTAATTATAGTTATTTAAATATCTTAATTATAGTTTTTAAACTATCCTAATTATAGTTTTTAAACTATCTTAATTATAGTTTTTAAACTATCTTAATTATAGTTATATAAATATCTTAATTATAGTTTTTAAACTATCTTAATTATAGTTTTTAAACTATCTTAATTATAGTTTTTAAACTATCTTAATTAAAGTTTTTAAACTATCTTAATTATAGTTTTTAAACTATCTTAATTATAGCTTTTAAACTATCTTAATTATAGTTATTTAAATATCTTAATTATAGTTTTTAAACTATCTTAAATCTTAATTATAGTTTTTAAACTATCTTAATTATAGTTTTTAAACTATCTTAATTATAGCTTTTAAACTATCTTAATTATAGTTTTTAAACTATCTTAATTATAGTTTTTAAACTATCTTAATTATAGCTTTTAAACTATCTTAATTACTATCTTCATTATAGTTTTTAAACTATCTTCATTATTTTATTCTCTGCTCTATTAATGTTGTGTGCTGTAAGTGTGTTTTTATTAAGTTCAGGACTTAATACAGTCAAAACTGTTTCTAGGTTTGCCATCAACCTCCAATGCGGTCCAAACACAGATCCCCGTGATGATATTGCCCTCCATCTGAACTTCCGCTTCGTGGAGATGTGTGTCGTACGGAACCACCTGAGCACCATGCAGTGGGGCACAGAGGAGATAGGCGGGGGCATGCCTGTGAACAGAGGGGAGCCCTTCGAAGCTCTCATACTGTGCGAGGGGAACATTATGAAGGTACGTGGAGTCATAGACATGCTCGGTATGTGATTTCATAGTACCAGTACCCTTAGTACGAGTTTTCATAACAAACTCGATATTGTACATCGAACAAATTTTGTATGAAAAACAGTACAGCGCCTCTAGTGGTTTTCACACTTAACTATATTTAGACCAATCAGGGAGCCAGAATAAGTCTGAAACTATGTGAGATCTGTCAAAAGCGTTTACGATGAAAACTCGTACTAAAGGTGGTCTTAGATGAGGTAGGATGCAAAAATATTGCAATCATTATTCATCATTTTTTTTTTTTTTTTTAGAAAGATAACTCGCAATGTGGGTTGCACATTACTAGTATTCTTGTTAACCCCTCCAACTAAGCTAAATATGCTTGTGTCTGGAGTGGGTTTACGTCAATAGTGCAATGGGTGGGGTGGGATTCGAACTCACGACCTCTCGATTGCCAGTCCGACACCCTATCCATTGGGCTATTGCCGCTATATCATTGACAGCCAGTATTCGTCCACTGCTATAGGCCTCTCCTATGGCACGCCACTGAGCTCGATCTTCAGCTATTTGTTTCCAACCGCTGCCAGCCAGCTTGTGTTTATCATCGCTCCACCTAGCTGGAGGGTGTCCTATGCAACTATTACAATAGCATTAATTTATTAATTAGGATCACATAATTTTATTAATTTAATTAATTTTTAATGTTAAATACTGAGCAACTGGTGGTAGTACAGTATTTAGCGTCCGCCTAGCCAACTACCCTCAACTTTGAAAATCTGTCGCCAAACATCTAATGTGTATAAGCGGTGCCCTATAAAATTTTAGATATTTAACACCTAACGCCATATAAAAGTAGTACAAAATCTATAAGATGAGTTCCTAATAGACTTATCGGAAACGAGTAATACCGGACCTAATTACCTAATTTAATACCGCATTGTAGAAGGACACTATGTAGTGTCCGCCTGGCCAGCTACCACCCTCAAGTTAGAAAATCTATCGCCAAACATCTCATGTGTTCCGGCAGCTATCCTTTAAAGCTAGTTCCCACTCTAGGCCTAGCGTGACACCAACTTCGACCGCATCATCACTTACCAACAAGTAAGATTGTGGTCAAACGCGAGCCAACACAATATAAAAATAAAACGGAGGACGGAAAACACGGAGGGTTCCGAACCGCAGTATAATAATATATAAGTATAATATAATATTATATTATATTCCTGTGTCAATACCAAACATACTAATTAACTACAACGCCATCTAACGAACTTCTAACACCAACTAAGTGAACGTTAACACAAAGGTAGGTAATTAATATTATTTATTAATAAGTTAAACAATCGTTCATAGATGGCGCTATAGTAAAAACACGTTTTGTGTATGGGGACCGCCTTTAATTTTTAACTTTGTTCTGTTTTTAGTATTTGTTGTTATAGCGGCAACAGAAATACATCATCTGTGAAAATTTCATCCGTCTAACTATCACGGTTCATGAGATACAGCCTGGTGACAGACGGACAGACAGACAGACAGACTGACAGCGGAGTCTCAGTAATAGGGTTCCGTTGGTACCCTTTGGGTTCGGAACCCTAAAAAACAGGCAGTACAGGCTTCGCAAATGCATTTTTTGAGCAAATGTGTTAAAAATAGGGCCGGGACGGATTTAGAGATCTAGGGCCCTAGGCACTTTACATTTAAGGCCCCTCCATCCTACATCCCAAAGCTGTTTTGGAATTTTGTTTTACTCATTACATACAATACAAGCAAATAGACTGTGATGTATTATTGTATGGAAGGAGTAAAGGGAGGGCCTTTGCCGTGCCCTGCAGCGAATCAAAATAGATTGATTTTTAAAAAATCTATCGCGGTAACTGGGTGGGCAGGGCCCTTTGAATGCCGGGTCCCTAGGCCAGTGCCTTGTAGTCGTAGGCGGCAATACGGCCCTGGTTGAAAATAACTATGATTTTGCGGTTTAAAAACCTAAATAAATTTAATGGGCAAGTTTACTAAAAAAGTTTACATTATCAAAAAGAAGATTTGTATATAATAGCGTTGACATTTCTCGTGACGTCACAAATCGTACTACTTTCTAGCAGTTAGTGACGTCACGAGCCCCTACTCCCGAACTTTAACGCTCTTAATCTTTGTCAATTTCTATCGATTTGTAAAATAAAAAAATACGTGTCCAATATTTTATGATAATCTAACTGACGGACTAATTAGAATTACTATTTTTCGACCCCGGCAACATGCCTATTGTAATTTTATTTATTTATTTTGTAATGTGTGTGTCGCAGATAGCGATGAACGGCATGCACTTCACGGAGTTCCCGCACCGATTGCCGTTCCAACGCATTTCTCATCTGACGGTGGACGGTGACGTCATGATACAGTTCATCGGCTTCGAGGGCGCGCAGGCGCCGCAGAACCAGATGTATATGGTGAGTTCTATTTTTTAACCAACTTCACAAAAAAGGAGGAGGTTCTCAGTTCGTCGGAACCTTTTTTTAATATATGTTCACCGATTACTCGAAGATGCCTGAACCGATTTGGAAAATTCTTTGTTTGTTTCAAAGGGTACCCTTCCCAGGTGGTCCCATTTAAATTTTAACGAAATCGGCCGAGCCGTTTTTAATATATCATTTGTATTACGACGCATTTACTTATCTCGACGACTTACTCGTAATACTAACTACTGGCACAGATTATGTAATAGTTACTTCGTCTACTGGCTACTTTGACTAGCGCGTCATTTTAAGTCGGTTCTTTTAGTTTTTTAAACGATCTTAAATTATATTTTTTTTATTCGGAAAACTTACTTAAAGGTAAAAAATAATCTCAATAATGTCTAATCACTATTTAGAAGTTTTCTATTCTAGCTTATGTTCTCAACTTCTCACGTTATATTGTCTTTATATTATACTAGCAGCGCCTCGCGGTATCACCCGCGTAGTTCCCGTTCCTGTGAGAATACGGGTATAAAATATAGCTTATGTTACTCGCTGATAATGTAGTTTTCCATTAGTGAAAGAATTTTTTAAATAGGTCCTGTAGTTTTGGAGTTAAGTCGATACAAACAATAATCAAATCTTTCCTCTTTATAATATTAGTTTAGATAAAGGCATCTAGATGGCGCTAGGACAGGTTGAATAGCTCTCCTTGTAAATATTGCCTAAATGTATGAGATCCTGCAGCGCGCAAACGATATTTTCCGCGTTGTTAGAACCCGATGCACTTGTTTCGTCAGTAAACATTCAAACATTTTAACTCGTTATAAAATGTTTGCCTTCCGCTGATTTTCTACTGAATTAAAAATGGAGGAGGTTCTCAATTCGATTGAATTATTTTATGATTGTTACCTCTGAACTCCGTTATTTAATAACCGATTTTGGGAAAATTACTTTTTCGTTTGATAAAGTATGCTTCCCGTACATTCACATTGTGATTTTATCGAGATATGATAAGTATCTCAAGATAGATTACCGAATGAACTAAAATTATTAGAATATAATAAATTTAAGAAATCTTTGACTGTTTGGCTTCTCGATAAATGGTTTTAATAGCATAAAGGCATTTTAATGCATATTGTTTAAAAATATATTTTTAGAAGTAATTTTGTATTATTAACAAAATATTTGCACGTCTGCTGGCAGATGGAATACTGTCTCAGCAAATATAATTTAATATTATGTTTCTTTGAAGTGTTACACACTTAATATTTTTTGTAAATTTGAAATTTTGGATTGTGTTTAACAATTTACAAAAAAAATATAATTTAAGATCGTGTTTATAATTATTCTAGCAAATAAATGAATGATTGATTGATTGATATATGGAGATAAACATCTGAAACTTAGATAGTACTGAAAGAGACAAGCGCGGCATTTGAGGTCAGCTGTTTTGTTGTTGATTCGTTTTGTAAATTAACCTAAATTAACAATGATTGTTAAATATGATTTCAGCAACAGCCAGCGTACGCACAGCCTGCGTACGGGGCTCCGCCCCCGGCCTACGGAGCCCCCGGATATGGAGCACCACAGGGTGAGCTATACTTGTATTGAAGTTTTATCTTAGTGGTAGGACTTCTGCTAGTCTGATTGCTAATCCGCTTGGTGGAGCGCTTCTAATTCTTTGGCGAATATTGTTTTCTTTATAATATACAAAAATAATACATTCTTGTTGATGCAGCCAGAGACTACTTCTTTCCACATGCTACGATCCTGACATACCTCTTTCGCTTCTTCCACTTTCATGAGCGCCTTCATACATACTCGCCGGCTATAGATACTTTTGTTTGACTTGACCTTTCTTTAAAACGTCTCCGATCTGGTCGTGATACGTTCCCCTAGGTTGGCCTCTACCGGCTGGCCCATTCACACTCGACTCATAAATCTGTTTCGTAACGTTAATCTTCCTTCATACATCCTCTCTCTCCGTAGTACTTTTCAATACTCAATACTTTTAACTTGGCCTTTCAACTTTCTTTGAAATTTGAATAGCTATTTATGCTATAATATGCTATCATTGATTTAAATTAAATTTATTATAATTTTCTAAGGACATTATATTCATAACGATTCGCCTCCTTTTGTTTTTAATAGGATGCGATCTGTAAAAAATCTAAAATTCATTAAAATCCGTTGTTTCTAGTACTTTTGACTTGGCCTTTCAGTTTTCTTTGAAATGTAACGATTAGCTATTTATGCTATAAAATGCTATTATTGATTTAAATTGAATTTATTATAATTTTCTAAGGACATTATATTCATAACGATTCGCCTCCTTTTGTTTCTAATAGGATGCGATCTGTAAAAAATCTAAAATTCATTAAAATCCGTTGATGTGACAAAAGTCATACAGTAACGCCGACCAAAACTGTGTTTGAAACGCTTGCGTGTTCTAATTTGACGTTTACTGCCATCTAGTGGATATCTTAGTAAACTACCCATACCCATAACACCTACTTGATATATTATACTACCTGATACTGACTACTCAAAAAAAAAACCTTTTTTATGGCTCCACACGATTAGTGTATTTAGCCAGTGTCAAGTAATAAAATTCTTTGAGTTTTTGTGAATTCAAGTCATAAAAATATGTCAAAGTCACATTTCAGGTCAAGTTGAAGTCACAGTCTAGTCCAAGTCATAACTTCAGTAAACATGTGGAGTTTACTGAAGATTTTCAGTGGAATTTTGGTGAGAACGCAAATAGCATGTTTTTCATCATTGTGCTGTTTCCCTACACTCGCACACATTCACCGGCACTTAATGGTTAATAATCCACATTTATTACACATTAACTCGCGGACGGAGAACACAAGTTTTAGGAAATAATACAATTATGAGCATGATGAGTGCTCCCAATTCACACTTTTTCACGTTCCTGCCAAAACTCCTATCTCCGATGTAATTCACTTCTGTTGCTTCTTCATCTTCTTGTTATGGCTTTTATACGCTGTACGCTGCTTGACATTTTTATGTCAGTGAAGAGCACAGTGTCTTGTAAATTGTCAAAGCACATAATCAAGTCCTATCACTAAACCTATAATATTAAGGGCCAGTATCACCGGTTCCTGATAGTGCTAATATGCAGAAAACTGACAAATTTTTGACAGCTTATATATAGCGTCATGTGTCAGATGAAATAACTATCTGACGCATTATCAGGAACCGGTGAAAATGACCCTAAGTGTCTAATTAAAGCTAACAAGCAGACAGCCCATTTGATGGCTAGTGGTCACCGTCACTTGTGAACTATGTTTATGTCATAACATTACTAACTGTATTAAGCATGGATATACCATGTAAGGATTATGCTCAGCAGATGTTTTTACAAATTCAATTTGATCCGTATGCTCTAAACATAAGGTTGAAATTGCTTTGTACATCATAACGGCCGCAACGAAAGGAACCTAGATGGCAGTGTGTCCTTGTCTAACAACCTGCCAGTCCTATATATATACTATATGTATAGTATGTATTTAAATATGTGGTCCATACTAAAGAAAGGGACAAACTCCATTCAAGGTCAGTCTCTTTCCAGCCGGTAGTGCATCATCAATATATGAAATGTCTTTGGGTATTGAGTAAATACGAGTGTCAACTATTTATATGTCATAAGGTAACTTTTTTTACACTAGATAGGTAAGGCGTTTGACCACTACCTTACCTGTACCCTTAGTACGAGTTTTCATACCAAACTCGGTATCGTATATCGATCATACTTTGTATGAAAAACAGTACAGCGCCTCTAGTGGTTACTACACTTCACTAAATTTAGACCAATCAGGGAGCCAGAATAAGTTGAAAACTATGTGAGACCTGTCTAAAGCGTTAACAATGAAAACTCGTACTAAGGACAGGGTACAGGTGTTAATTAACGTTGCGACAACTGGCTAAGAGACGCGGAAAATTCTGTAATTATAGAGTTTCGTCTTTTTTTTTTTGAGAGTTTAATTGAAGAGTATCTGTTATAGACAATCGTCATCACTTACCATCAGGCGAGCTATATGCTTATCCTTCCACGTTATTACATTTTTTTTTACAGCATTTAGTAATAATTTTAATGTTAGCTTGTAAATTGTTACAACTTATTTAATGGGTATTTATTATAATATTTAAATTGGGTTTCATAATGCTGTATACAGGATGATTCATTTAATGTGTCAGTGAGGAAAAGTTTGTTATTATAAGATTACATTTAAGTGTCAATACCATGACATAAACTTAAAATATAAGATTTTTTTTTTATTTAGTACAGAAGCATTTCACCACAGTCGTTCCTGAAAAAAATTAAAACTATTTGATTTTTTGTTGACTGTTCAATCGCACATGAATACCGAATATTTTTGTCTAGCAAATATTGAAAAATAATATATTACTTGTAGGCATAGATTCCAAAGAAATACTTATTGCTTAGAACTTCTAATTGCTTTAAAATCTGGTTCTATCTTAGAACCTCAAAAACTAACTTAGAAGCCAATAAAAAAAAATATATACGAAATACATGCAAAATTATTCGCTTTGGAAACCTTTATACCCCTTTAAAAACATCTTTAAAAACTCCAAAATTTGTGAATTTGTCTTTTTGAATAAAAAACTTTTATGATCCCATCTTAATGAATAATCCTGTATAATTTTATAATTAGTTTTAAACAATTGAATATTATTTGTGTTACTTTAAAATTGGCATGCTTTAATTGTGATTGGCTTTTCATTTGTATTTTTTATTGAATATTTATTATTTTTACCTTGCAATATAATTGAAAGAATGACGAAATGAATATGCACGACAACTATTTATTGAAACTCATTGATACTTATTGATATATAAAATATATTGTACGTAGAATATAATATAAATCAATTATTTTGAATATAATACAAATAATTTAATTTAATGGTAGTATGGTGAGCCTATGTCCAGCAGTGGACGGAAACTGGCTGATAATGATGATATTGATTAATAATAATCATACTAACAAAGTACTCAACCATGTTCTTCTTAATCATATACCGTCTGTAGTAGTAGGACTTCTGCTAATCCGCCTGGGGCAGTACCACTTAGCCAATTAATTCAGACGGGAAAGAGGAATGTTTTTCGGTTTGAATGGCAATGAGTCTAGTGACATAACAGGGCATGTGAGAATTAACATATATGTCTCGACTCTCGAGGTAACAGGCGCAGTGCTGTGACATGCATTTTTTCTTGTTGATAGGCCTTGACGAAAAGCTAAAATAAATATACATCAATTTTATTGCAGTTATAGTTTTTTTTTGCGAGGCCTATGTCTAGCAGTGGACGAATACTGGCTGTGGTTGAAGATGATAGTTTTTTTAAAGTAATGTTTTTAACAAAATCTGCAATTCGTTATTTACGTGCTATATAGCAATATATATATAAAAAAAATTAACATTGTATGTTTGAAAAAATAATAAATAAATTATAATACATTTATTTTGGTGTGTGTGATAAAATAACATTAAAATAACGCGGGAGTGCTTTTTTGTATAAAGTGTACATTTTATATGTTAAAGGTAAGTTCTGTTTATGTATTTGTGCACATACACCACACACTTGTACAGGGTGCCATGGGAGTTTTTGAGTTTTCATAAAAAAAATAAAAGACTTTTTTGGATTACACACAAAATTCTTATCCATATATATATATAAACATAAAAATCTTTACTCTAGGTCTCCCTGTACTACCGATTACGAAAACTACAAAAAAAATCAGCCAAATTAGTCAAGCCGTTCTTATGTACGATGATTTTTCATAAATTACGATGATTTGGCAATTTATCTTTATTTTTATGGATTTAATAATTTTACATAATATGAATGCAATGGCTATTCATTACAGTCATCGTTATTATATTAGTTTGAAAAAATATATAAACATAATATTACGTTTATACGTAAAAACTATAGAAATAAGTATTTATGTAAATATTTAACACATTTTGGCTTTTACTAACAATACTAATGAATTACTAAAAAAATAACTACTTCTTATTGTTAATTGATTGTTGTAAATTGTTTTTATTTATATTTTTTATTAAGGAAACATGCTGTATAATAGCAACATTTTTATTATATCAATTTGGTGACTTTTTTAATGTTACTATTGGCAGGATTTTGAAATATTGGATGCCAATATTTCAATTAATTTAATTTTCTTTTTTTTTGGCGCAGGCTTCTACTGATGGCTTCGCTCGTAGTAGCAGTATCTAGAAAGGTATAGACAATTTTATTTTAATTTTATTATGTACTAAATATAGGCTTTTATTTTTACTTTGCAGCTTCGACCGCGTTTACCATGTAGAAATTGGTTACAATAAATTTCGTGTACTCATTAACAATAATAATGATTATAAACTGACTTTTCAAAAAAGAAGGTGGTTCTCAATTCGCCTGTTTTTTATGTTTGTTAACTCCTCAGAATTCCGTCTATTATGAACCATTTGGATTTTTTATTTTTTATTTGAGAGTGTATAAAGCAGGACTTAATGTTAAAAGCAAAAGGAATTCCGTTTCGCAGATAAAATTTCGAACGGAAAGCTACCTTACGTGTGTGTTAGGTCGATAGATTTGGATGGATTTACTGCGTTCCAAATTTTGAAAAGGATTTCGGTTTTCAAATTTCTTATGTATGTAGCAGGCCTTAATGCGTGCGGTATTGCCGTGTTAAAAATAACTTGTTAATAATAATCGTTTAAAAAACTAAAAAAACCGACTTCAAGTCCCGCGCTATTAATTTTCAATACCAAGTTTAAAGGTGTTTATCTCCATATCTCTGGAGAACTTATCAGATCTGAACAAAATTACTATGGTACCTTGGTATATCTCCTTTCCAACAAAAAATAATCATTAATATCGGTTTATAAACGATGAAGTTATCCGCAAACACCCATAAAATATATATACACGGTAGAATTGAGAAACCTCCTTTATTTGAAGTCGGTAAAAAATGTACTTGTAAAAAGTATCATGTATGTTGATTATAAACTATTTATGAGCAAAGTTTCATCCAAATTATTTTTGTTGTTTTTGCGTGAAAGAATAACAAGCCATCCAACCGTCCATCTATACTATACTCACCAACTTAATATAAAAACATATAGATGGCGCTGCAGTAGGTTGCACACTTCTCCTTGTAAATATTGCCTCAATGTATGAGATCCTGCATCGCGCAAACGATATCGAGGGCTTCATAACAAATGGGCGTACAAACAAGAGCGTGTTTTGTACTATCTATATCATTAGAAAATTTAAAACGGCATTTTTTCTTGTACGCCCATTTGTTATGAATCCCTCGATATTTTACGCGATGTTAAGCGCCCTGTAAACGATGAAATTTGCTTGACAAATTTGTTTGTATCAAACAACAGCGTAGACGATCAAACCATTTGTCAAACATTCCACAAACACAACATCAATCCAGATTTTCATCAAACGCGCCAAACACGTAGACTGTTTGACAAACGCGTCAAACACAGCTGCACACTATCAAATAATTTGACAAACACGTAATATTTGACAAACAATTTGATCGTTTACAGGGCGCTTTAGAGCCAGCAGGCCTATCACGAAGTTTGATAGGGATTGAAATTAACGAAATGATAAAGATGAAGCTATACAGCCTGCATAGCTGCGTCCCAGTCATTTAGTTAATTTCGTTCATTCAATGATCAACTGTCAAGGATCGTGATACGGGGGCAGATGAACTGGCTTCATCACTAAATAACTTGGAAAAAAATATTTCGCATTTATAATATTACTATCTGTGTCCCGCGGTTTTATCCGCGTAGACATCTTTCCCGTAGGAATATTGGGATAAAAAGTGACATTCAGAGCATTTTTTGCGTCATTGGGGAAGAAAAATTTTGAACAAACATATCTGAACATACAACTTTGATATTTGTATAATATTAGTGTACATAAATATAATAAATATAAGTGTAAATATAAGAATGTGAAATGTAAGTAGAATTTATATTGCATTTTTTTCTTTCTTTCAGGTGCCTTGTAACGGAATTGGAGTGGAAGCAACACGAACCGCATCAAAAATGATCTATTATTTTACGAAACAAATTTTGTTATCAATTATTTTCTGTAATAATTGTAGCATTTTATAAGAGTTGAAATCTATGATTATTCAATTTAGGGATCTGTAAATTTAAAGAATTATCCATAAAAATTTGTCCATTTTTGAAGAATGTAATGTATGCCTTATTATCGCAGAAGTGTGTTCATATGCCAAAAATTATAACACATTTTTTTTTCATATTAGAAATGTACATAAATAATTAAACAGTAGACATTTTTATAAACATTATTTTGGTCTAATTATAACATTATTTTGTGTAGCAAGAATTTAATTTTTAGTAATAATGAATATTATCATATATATTTGATTAATATTTCGAACAACTATTAAGTATGCAATTATTTTCGAATCTTGAAATGTTCAATTTTTAATATTGTTTTAAATCACTTTGGTTTTCTAAGTCTTGAATCTATAAAAATATATCTTGACGGTCAAGCACGTAAAATTGCTTTGCTTGAGCCAAGCAATTTGATGCGGCCTTCAAGTCATATTTTCTCACTTAGTTGAAATACTTATTTCGCCTTGTGTGAACTCGGTATTAGATTAGTTTATGTATAACTAGTTGAGTCCCGCGGCTTTGCCCGGGTTTAAACCTGGCCATAAAACTTTCTCTTGAATCACTCTATCTATTGCTGAAAATGCATTAAAATCTGTTGAGTAGTTTAGAAGATCTAAGCGTACAGACAGCTGGAGCGACTTTGTTTTATAGTATATAAAGATATAATAATTACAAAGGAAATTAGAAAACGTTAGGATAATTGCGCTCTGTGGATTAGACTAAAGTCAGGATAGACTAAAGTCAGCGTAGACTAAAGTCAGGATACACTAAAGTCAGGATAGACTAAATTCAGCATGAACTAAAGTCAGGGTAGACTAAAGTCAGTGTAGGTCAAATTCAGGATAGACAAAAGTCTGTGTAGACTAAAGTCAGAATAGACTAAAGTCAGGATAAACTAAGGTCAGTAATCCAGCGTCTCGTGTTACTACTGTCTTTTATTTCTAGGCAAGCTCGATTCCGCTGCCATCTTAGACCGCATCATCACTTAACATCAGTTGGGATAGCGGTTAAGTGCTACTTTGTCCAGAAAAATACATAGGTCCTATGAAAAAGTTAACCTATATAAAGTGATTTTGATTCATTTAAGTAGATTTTGATAAACATTTAAGTATTTTGAAAAATGCGTAATTTATGAAAATTCCTATTATTGTATGTTTCATTAATAATATAGCATTTTGGCTGCATTTAAAATTATTCTTTTAACATTTAAATTAGTTATATTTGGAACTGGTTGCGAGTAGTTGTTGAAAATATGATTGTATATTGTATTTTTGTTTAAGTGAAAATGTTTAATAAAATATGTATTGGAGAAATATGTTGCTTTTTATTTATTTTATTTTTTGGTAATTAAGTGGGACAGTATCTAGTGTCCGCCTGGCCAGTTACCACCCTCAAGTTGAAAATCTGTCGCCAAACATCTAATGTGTTCCGGCAGCTATCCTTGAGAGCCAGTTCCCATTCTAGGCCTAGCGTGCTACCATCCTCGACCGCATCATCACTTACCAACAGGTGAGATAATGGTAAAACGCTAGCCTATAAGACATAAAAACTAATACGCCTGTCAAACGGCCAGTTTCACTGGTTCCTGATAGCGCAGCGCTATTATGAAGAAATTGGACAGATTTTTGACAGCTTTTATATGTAACTATCTGACGCATTATCAGGAACCGGTGAAACTGGCCCTAAGTATTATGACAGATATTTAAAAGTTTCCGTAGGACTGATAATTGTCAGTGTAGACTTTTTATTTTATAAAACGGTGAACTCACGCTAATTCGATATATATATATCTGATAGGCTAACGTTTGACCACTATCTCGCCTGGTGGTAAGCGATGATGTGGTCGAAGATAGTCAACACGCTAGGCCTAGAATACTCTGACTTTTAAGAGCTGTGTGCTGCCGGAACACCGGAGGATTATGGCGGCAGATTTTCTCTTTGAAGTTACTTTTTGGGAGCAAGTCAGGCGGAACATCGATATAATATTCTACTACCCATAGTATTTAAAAAATACATTTTATCGAGATCAGATAAGTACCTATCTCTAGAGATATGGAGATAAAAACCTCAAGCTTGTCAAAACGAACCGATTTCGTAAATGATTCTTGAGTATAAGTAGACCTTTAGTACATTTTATCAAGATCTTATATTATTATAAGATCTCCATATCTCTAGGAGGTACTTATGTACCTCCTAGAGATATGGATATAAAAATCTCGTTACTAAAACTGACTGACTGACGCGGCATGTAATGACCTTTTTTAGGTTAGGGTTCCGTATCTTAAAGGGAACCCTTATAGGATCACTTTGTTGTCCGTCCGTCTGTCTGTCAAGACCCTTTATCTCCGGAATGCGTAGAGGTATCAAGTTGAAATTTATACTAAATACTCGGGTCTGCGGTATCTTTCGGCTGTGAAAAAATCAAACCTGTAAGTCAACGCGATCCAAAGATATGACCGTTTATGTCGCACATTTTGCGATTTCAGAAGGGAATCCAAACCTATACGGTTCTTCTCATTGCCCTAGAATCATAAAAATATGGCAAGAAGCAAGGCCTTGCAGGACTTATATAGGAATAAATCTGAAAACCGTAAATATGTAGTTAAATAACATCCGGTTACATCAACAGTGTCTAGGGATCGAACTGCAAAGTTAAGTTTGTACTTTAACCTAGATTGAAAAGTTGGTACGGAAGCCTCGGTGCGCGAGTCCTACTCGACCTTGACTGGTTTGGTTTTAGTTTATAGATAAACTATCTACAACCCCTTGCAATATTAATACTATATATATATATATATATAAATATAATACAGGTTGTCTGGTAGAGATCGCTGTAAGGGATAAGACCGCCCAGTGTATTACAATGGTTTCCTTATGGAATATTGTGTTGTTTTATTTGGTGTACAAAAAGAATCATTAGAATAGAATAGAATAACTCTTTATTGAACACCATAAAGAACTTATTATCTAAAATAACAACAACATAACTCGATGATACAATCGGCGGTCTTATCGCATAAAGCGATCTCTTCCAGACAACCTATTTGTGGACTGGTTAAAATACACAGGGTGTTTGGCGATGGCGTATAATTTATTTTTATTATCTAGTATACAGCATATACAACCGTAAACATATATATATATATATATATACACATACCATATACATATATTCATACATAACAAACATACCACATTTACAATATATATCTTACTAATATAAGTAATAATAATAATAAATAAATGTTTATTTACCAAAGGCACACTTAAACCTAAAAATACATTATGTTCTTCCTTATGGCAACATACTAGAATATTATATTAATTTAGGAACTAAATTTGTTACCGATAACATACCCACACTAGGCTTGCGGCCTGTTTCGTGGGTGTTATCTGAATGAGGTTCATGCTGCTAGAAAAGGCTGGCAAACATTTTTACAAACTAGTTAGACATAAATAATGCATTAAATGTACTTATATTTTAAAACTATAACTAAAAACGAAATACTATGTATATAATATTCAAATTGAAGGGTCTTTGTCTATCTTTGTATTAATAAAATGTTTTCCGTCTCACGATATGAAAGTACACTGAGCCACTTATCTAATTTAGTTTTAAGATCTCTTAAATTATTTTCCTTTATATTGCAAAATTTGTGAACTCTGTTATAGATTAGAGGGTGGAGAAAGTTACCGAGTCTATGCGCAAATGCTGTATGAGTATAGGGGACGGGGATTCTAAAATTGCGAACTTTTAGAAGGTCTTGGTAATTTGGCGAACAAAGTACATTCCTGTGCGTTAGTAAAACCACCATTTTTAACCGACTTCAAAAAAAGGAGGAGGTTTCTCAATTCGACCGTTTTTTTTTTTTTTTTTTTTTTTTTTTTTTTTTTATGTTTGTTCGCGGATAACTTCGTCGTTTATGAACCGATTTCGATTATTCTTTTTTTGTTCAAAAGGAGATATCCCAAGTGTGGTACCATGGTAATTTTATCGAGGTATGATGAGTATCTCCAGAGATATTGAGATAAACATCTCAAAATTGGTACTGAAAATGAATAGCGCGGCATTGAAGTCGGTTGTTTTTTAGTTTTTAAACGATATTATTATGAAAAGTTTCCGTACGGTTAAAACTTGGCTTTCAATGTATAGTTGTTCAGTGGGAAATCTATATTTTTTACAGTGTATTACCTTTAAAAGTTCCCTTTGAGCTCTCTCGACCGTTATCATTTTAGTAATAGCAGCACCTCCCCAAACAGTCAGGCAATATGTCATTATTGGTTGACAGAGTGAGAGGTATATCGTTTTGAGCAGAGGTGCGTCGGCTACGTGTCTCAGAAATTTCATGGTGTATATTAGTTTTCGAATCCTCGCTGCAGTAACTAAGATGTGATTCTGAAAGGTGAATTTTTCGTCTATGGTTATACCAAGGTATTTGATACTTGTTGTTCTTCATATAACACTACAGGTACAATCAATATTTGAAACAGTTTCGTTAAATTTATTGCAAGTGTGAATTTTAATGTGATCTGAGTTTATAGACTTTGGCTTGGAAGCAGATGTTTTATGAAAGCAGATAAATTTGGTTTTTGATGTATTTAATGTTAAGAGGTTTCTATTGAGCCACTTCGTGATAATTGATATACCATGTTCTGTTGTATGCAGAACTCTGTCCCAGTCAGAGTCGTGAAAAAGTGTTGCAGTGTCGTCTGCGTAACAAATAATTTTAGAATTTGGGATACTAAGCTTAAGGATATCATTCAGGTATATTATAAAAAGAGTTGGGCCTAGAATACTTCCTTGCGGAACGCCAAATTTTACAAAGCTATGATTACTAAGGGCTGATTCAAATTTCACTCTTTGGCGCCTGTTTTGCAAATAACTACCAAACCAGTTTAATGCCAGACCCCGTATTCCAGTTTTTTCTAGTTTAGCCAATAGAATTTTTGGTGAGACCGTATCGAAGGCCTTTGCTAGGTCTAAAAAGACACCAATACAAGCTCGCCCGTTATCCAAATGGTCTGATATTATATCTGAAACCAAAGAGACTGCTTGTTCTGAACATTTTCCTTTCCGAAATCCATATTGTAAGTCCGAAAGCAAGTTGTTACTTTCTAAAAATTTTACTAGACGTCGATTTACAATTTTCTCGAGGATTTTGGAGAATGAACTCAGTAGCGATATATAATCATTCTATTTTCTTTTCACCTATATTCTATATAAATACATAAAATCACGTCACATCAAGGCCTTTTTTAGTTTTTACGTCTTTTTCCGTTGAGGTAGCCAGAATCTACTTCTTTCCACATGCTACGATCCTGACATACCTCTTTCGCTTCTTTCACTTTCATGAGCGCCTTCATACATGCTCGCCGGTTATAGGTACTTTTGACTTGGCCTTTCTTTAAAACGTCTCCGATCTGGTCGTGATACGTTCGCCTAAGTCGTCTTCTACCGGCTGGCCCATTTACACTCGTCTTATAAATCTGCTTTGTCAATCTTTCTTCATTTTTTTAAAATACTTTATAGGCTAGCGTTTGACCACTATCTCACCTGTTGGTAAGTGATGATGCTGTCGAAGATGGTAAGCACACTAGGCCTATAATGGGAACTGGCTCTCAAGGATGGCTGCCGGAACACATTAGATGTTTGGTGACAGATTTTCTAACTTGAGGGTGGTAGCTGGCCAGGCGGACACTAGATAGTGTCCTACCACCATGCGGGGGTTGTTGGTTTCTTAACGATGTTTTCCTTCACCGGAGGGCCACTGTGAAAAGCGCATATAATTTTTTTCGATAATAAAATCCATTGGTGCACGGCGGTTTGAACTCGGTACTACAGCATCAAAGTTCTCCCGATTACGCCACCGGGCCCTCCATCCCTCATCCATCCTTTATAGATGTCTAAATCATCTAAGCATCCCTTTATCTATATTTTTCACTAAATCTTCTACCACACCACTACATTCCCTTATCACACTCTTCTCATGTACTCCACCTTATACATCAGAGTCACTCCAGTCAAAATTTTCAATTTTATTCCTAAGTATAAAAAATGATTATTTTTATTTGTTACAGGCATGTCTGGACCGGTAAGTTATGTAATAATTAATTGTCACAATAAATAACATACGAACTTATGTGTACCTAAGGTAATGTTACCTTAATGACCATGGTGGTGCGTTTTGATATTAAAATGTACCTCGCATATTTTGCAATTCAAATCCACTTTTCAAAAAAAGAAGTTCTCAATCCGCCTATTTTTATTTTTTTTGTAACCTCAGAATTCCGTAATTTACATTATACCTTTTAGATTTTTTGTGATAGTTTACTTCCTGTTATCTGATATGGAGATTTCCATATCTCTGAAAGTAAAAAAAATGAAATCTCGTCTCCTCTCTAGATGTCCAAACCATCTAAGCATCCCTTACTCTATCTTTGTCACTACATACACCACAACCACAACATTCCCTTATCACACTGTTCTCCTATTACCCACCTTATTCATTAGTATTAGAGGTGTTAAACCTTTAACTTTGATTTAACTCTATGGTTCTTAATGAAAACTAAAGCAACCGACTTCAATGCCCCGCGAGTCAATTTCAGTAGCAAGTTTGAGACGTTTATCGTCATATCTCTGGAGATACTTATCAGATCTCGATTAAATTATAACGAGACCACCTCGGAAACGTACCCTACCGATTACAAAAAGAATCATTCGAATCGGTTCACAATTGCTGGAGCAATCGCGTAACACACACACAAAAAAAAAACAAAAAGACGAATTGAGAAACTCCTTCTTTTTGGAAGTCGGTTGAAAATGACAAGCGTGGCATTTGAAGTAGGTTTTTTTTAGTTTTTAAATGATCTTATATTATTGTAGTTCCCTTCAGCAACATTAGGCCTTTACAGTCGTATTTTTCCTTTTTGTAAACGGTCTTAAATAATCGTTCTGACAATAAACCCATTTTTATTATTATTTTTTTGTTAAGGGCTACGCTCAGCCGGTACAAGCACAATACTCCCCGGTGCAGTCATACCCACAGGGTCAGCCGCGGCCTACGTACCCACAGGGACAGCCACAGCCTACGTACGCACAGGGTCAGCCGCAGCCTACGTACGCACAAGGACAGCCGCAGTATGTGCAACAAGCGCGGGGTCGGGGTACGGGCGCAGGTAGGTAGTACCTGATTGCCCGCGCGAGCGAAGCGTGCGAAGCGAGCAAAGCTTGTCATTTTCGAGATTCGCCAAAAAATGCTTTTGTTATAATAATTCATAATTTATTGTTAAAAATTGCATTTCACAGGTCAGAAATGGTAAAATGATTTAATACAATTGTGTAATAATAAGTCATATAAAATAGTAATAATTACTAATTAATAGTTTGCTAATACCATTAGCAAACTATTAATTAGTAATTATTACTAGCAGTTTTAGCAGTTATTAGCAGTTATTATTACAAGCAGTTTGATCATACTACCTGTAATGACATACGGAGCCGAGACGTGGTCACTGACGGTGCGACTGATCCACCAATTAAAAGTCGCTCAGCGAGCTATGGAAAAGGCTATGCTCGGAGTATCTCTGAAAGATCGAATTCGAAATGAAGTCATCCGACAGAGAACCAAGGTTATAGACATAGCTCATAGGAATAATAAGCTGAAGTGGCAGTGGGCTGGTTACATCTGTCGTAGAACCGATAACCGTTGGGGTAGACGTGTTCTAGAGTAGAGATCACGGCTCGGTGAAAGTAGTGTAGGGCGCCCTCCGCGCGCTAGATGGAGCGATGATATACGCAAGGTGGCTGGCAGCGGTTGGAAACAAGGGGCTGAAGATCGAGCTCAGTGGCGTGCCATAGGAGAGGCCTATCATATCATTTATTTTTTCATTTAGGTACATTGTTCACTAATGAATGTCAAAAACATAAAAAAACAACAACTCATAACAAATAATATCAAAAACAATTAAATTTAACCATACAATAATGTCATCTATAAATATATAAAATTAGTTGGAATTGTTACATTTAATATTTTTCCAAAAAGTTTTGTCGCATAAGTAATCTTTACAGTGTAGTATGCTCTGCTCAATAACCGTTTTTTAATATGAAATTTGAATTGCCTTTCATTCAAATTTGTTAACCACTCCGGAATAATATTATAAAATCGTACACAGTTAGCTACAAATGATTTGTTTATTTTAGATAGCCTTGTTGTTGGCACTACTAATTTATATTTATTTCTTGTATTATACGTATGAATATCACAGTTTGCTTTATACTTATGTAAATGTTTACGGGCATACACTATATTTGTCAAAATGTAGAGACACGGCATTGTCAAAATACCTGTAGTTTTAAAGAACTCCCGTAATGAATACTTACTTCCTTAACCTTAAAACGCTCTCACTGCTCTCTTCTGTAAAATAAAAATACGGTTAGCGTCGGCAGCATTGCCCCATAGCATTATGCCGTACGACATCAATGAATTAAAATAGCTGAAGTAGACAGTTCTAGCAGTTTGTGCGTTTGAGATTTCTTTGATTTTTCGTACAGCATAAGCCACTGAGCTAAGTTTTCCACACAATTCAGCTATATGAGCTCCCCATGTAAATTTAGAGTCTAATGTCAATCCGAGAAATGTTGTACTTTTAGAAATGTCAACTTTAATATTATTTATAGTGATGTCAAAATTTTTTATGTTATTTACAAGTGAAAAATTTAAGCATTTCGTTTTTTTTGCGTTGAGCATTAGATTATTTTTACTAAACCACTCTTGGATCGTATCAAGCCAGTATGTCCAACAGTGGACGAACACTATGATGATACTATATGGTGATGATTATCAGCAGTTTTAAATTATGTCCTCTAAGTATTCGCTTACCGAATAGTACGCTTCTTTTTGTCCGTCTGTCTGTACGTCTGTTCTCGCCTGTAGGTCGCACTTTTCAACATTTTCGACTAAAATAGGCACACGATGTACGTATGTACTTGTCCTTGATTTATTTTGAAAAATGTTGTCGATCGTGTTTTCTGATTGGGGGGAAAAGGGGGAAGTTTGCTGTAACGTTATTTTTGACAGAATTCAATGACATTTAAAAGGCACACAAATTAATTCATAAGGATTAATTGCTGCGAAAAAAAATCCAAAAAGGGAGAGTGGAGGGAGGATAAGGGGGGTGAAGTTTGCTGTAGCGCTATATATGGACGGAATTCTTTTCTTTTGTTCGGAAAATGTATACCTACATATACCAATGTGACTACGCAGTTCTCTCGGCCTTCAAACGACAAACCCGTAGGAGGAAATCCGATTAAAACTCCTAGGACCGAGGGAACTTGAGTATTGTAATCGCTAATGCTTGAAATGGCTTTGCTAAGCCTAAGCAGAAAGGGGAAAGTTTCGGCTATGGTTATCAGGGCACGTGAGGATTACAGTTCTCACAGAACCGTAGTAGGTACTTTTGTTATTATAAATACTAATTTTTAATATCTTATAGGCTAGCGTTTCACCACTACCTAGCATGAGCGATGATTTGGTCGTAGATGGTGAACACGCTAGGCCTAGAATACTCTGACTGTCAAGGGCTCAAATAAAGACTTAATGTTAGTGGTACATATGTAATGGCCACAATCTAGTGTCCGCCTGGCCAGCTACCACACTCAAGTAAGAAAATCTGTCGCCAAGCATCTAATGTGTTCCGGCAGCTATCCTTGAGAGCCAGTTCCCATTTTAGGCCTAGCGTGCTCACCATCTTCGACCGCATCATCACTTACCAACAGGTGAGATAGTGGTCAAACGCTAGCCTGTATGATATAAAATATAGAGAGTAAGTGCCAATTTCACCGGTTCCTGATAGCCCTATCAGCGCCTTTTCATAATCTGACAGATTTTTGACAGCTTATATATATATATATTGTAAATATATATATTATATATGTATTTCACTTTTCATGACAGATGACGCATATTATAGCGTCATCTGTCATGAAACATGAAATGAAAAATGTTTATTGATAACCTACGTCACCAATCGGGCCCAACTCAGCATAATGATATCAGAACTAACGCTGGTCTTCCGGTGGGGCCGGTCGGTGACGTCACCTTACGGCTAACACCATACTAATTAATTATTTTGTAAATTGTTAAACGCAATCCAAAATTTCTTTTTTGTTTAACAATTTACAAAATATTAAGTGTGAAACACTTCAAAGAAACATAATATTTAATTAATTATTATTAGGTACTAAAAATGAAAAAAAAAACAATAACATAGCAAATTATCCGGATATGTCAGATAACTATCAGAAACTTTATCAGGGACTGGTGAAACTGGCCCTAAATCTATCTATCTATAATAAGCCTATTTTTCCAGGAGCGGCGGTTGCGACTGGTGTGGGGGGGTTAGCGTTAGGGGGGCTCGCCGGATACGCACTGGGGGGTGGGATGAACCGTGATAACCCGGAGGCAGAGCAGGTCAGTTCATACATTACCTTCATTATCATCAGCCGGTGTCAGTCCACTGCTGGACGTAGGCCTCTCCCAAGATGCGCCACTGAGCCCGTTCTTCGGCTCTTCTTTTCCATTCACTGCCCACCGCTTTGCGTATGTCGTCGCTCCATCGTATTACCTTCATATTACACACATATCGTGAAATCAGTCTAGAGAGGATGGATGAAGGATGATTGACGAAACAGATTTATGAGACGATTGTGAATGGGCCAGCCAGTAGAGGCCGACCTAGGTGAACTTATCACGACCAGATCGCAGACTTTTTAAAGAATGGCCTCTTTTTCGCCTTTTTCCCGTTGGGGTTGGTAGAGACTACTTCTTTCCACATGCTACGATCCTGACATACCTCTTTCGCTTCTTCCACTTGCATGAGTGCTTTGGTTTCATGCTCGCTGGTTATAGGCCTTTCTTTAAAACGTCTCTGATCTGGTTGTGAAACGTTCGCCTAGGTCGGCCTCTACCGGCTGAACCATTCACACTCGTCTCATAAATTTGTTTCGTCAATCTTCATTCATCCATTCGCTCTAGGTGTCCAGACTATCAAAGCATCCCTTTCCACACCAAACCACAATATTTCCTTTTAACGCTGTTCTCCACTAAAGAGGGTGCGTATAAATCTACGCGTTAGTCTGTACGCACCGTAACGGAATGCTATAAAACTTGATATAATAACATGTTATAATATTATGTTTTATAACATTCCGTGTCCACATTATCTGAAACATAAAAAATAATTATTTTATAACATGTTATGTAACATAGTCTGTACGCACCCTTAGAGTGAAACTTCCAAGTTGATTCAATTTATTTCCAAACATCACTTAAATATGTTTTGTACAACTCCATCTGTTGAACTCAAACGAATACGTCTTCATAGTTACGCCGTTCTACGATAGAGGGCGTTTATAAATATAAAATATAACATGACGCTTACGTCACTTCCGTTGATTCGGACCGTGACGCTACGTCATTCCCGACATATTTTACCCCAGGGCGCACAAATTTTACTAAAGAAGTTCACTTCAAAATAATTATATATAATTTAATAATAATAATGTATATATTATAATATAGTAACATAATTGTCTCTACTAATATTATTAAGGGCCGATTTTTCATTCCTCAGTTACACGATCAGATAGGGTTTATACCAATGATAGCATATTTTCGCATTTTTCAATAGACATAGCGGTAATCCAGGGAATAAATTCCTTACCAGAGGAGTTAATTTATCTGGCTCTTTGTGCCTCAGATAGCTGACTATTCTGTGGTATAAATTAAGTTTGTGACAAGTTTTGACGTCAAGTCTTGACGTAATGTCATTTTTTTTTTAATTTCATTACGGCTACACTCAATTGGCCAGAAACTAGCTAAATACACTAATTGTGCGGAGCCATAACAACACAAAAAAAAAAATAAAAAAAATCGTGCTTGGCAGAATTAAAAATCAAATTTAGAATCTCCTTGAGTCAAAATTTCAAATGGTTGTAAATCTTCGCTCTCTAACATCTATAGCACTGCGTAAGATTATCTCTTTCCCACACTATTGGCGTGAAGATAGTTACAAAAAGACTACAGATATCTAACTGACTGATAAAAGCACATTGACAAATCGCAAGTTTTATACGGTAGCTTATATGGGCAGATAAATATATTGTATTGGTAACAATCTGGCCGTTCTTCTAAGAATTGAAAAATCGGCCCTAAGAGGAATAAATTTATAACGAGTTCAAATTTTAAGATGTTTGATGTTGAAGCAATTGCTGTAGGTTCCAAGATCGCGAAAAATATCGTTTGCGCGATGCAGGATCTCATACATATATTTACACGGAGAGCTATTTAACCTATTCTAGCGCCATCTAGATGTTATTTTATCTAAATTAATATTAAAAAGAGGAAAATTTTGAGTTTTGGTTTGTATCGATTTAACTCAAAAACTACTGGATGGATTTAAAAAAATCTTTCACTAATGGAAAGCTACATTATCAGCGAGTAACATAGGCTATATTTTATCCCCGTACTCTCACGGGAACGGGAACTACGCGGGTGAAACCGCGAGGCGCTGCTAGTAAATTATATTGTTGTTCAGGTGCAAGCACCAACGGATGTGGCGCCAGAGCATTTTAACGAACCAACGGCTGTAGAGTCTGAGCATTTTGAAGAACCAACGGCTGTGGAGTCTGAGCATTTTGACGAACCATATGTTGAGGAGTCTGAGGATTTCGGCGGCGATGACTGGGTGGAGTGAAGAAGCATATCTCCCGCCATGTGCTGCATTGTTGATTTCTGTATGAACGAGTGAGCTGGGACTAGATTTTATCCTCGACCGCGTCATCGCTTACCACCAGACGGTCGAAAATATATCTGAGTGCGGGTTTATTTAAATTGGTTTACTTACTCGAACACGATAAAGTAACCGCTGATTTGTATAGCATTAAAAAGCGCCATCTAGTGTGTATAAAGGTCGTAGCCTATTTTCACGACCCCGATCCAACACCGCTCCCGCACAATACCGCCTTAAACGGAGGCGACTACTCGCTGTCCACGCGCTGACAGCTGTCAGTCTACTAGGTAGCAACGTGCTTCAAGTGAAACAGTCTGCGCGCAGTCGCCGCGCGGGGCGCTCGGTTACAGCGAGCTGTCTGCTAATTTGTGATGTGGACGTAAAGTTTACAGAGGACATTCTAAGGCTCACATTTAACTCTTTATTTCTCTGATTACATCCATTTAACACAGTAAAAAAATTAAATAATACTGAAAGTGTTCAAATTAAGCTACAACAAATAGTTTTAGCATTGAAAAAATATGAGGTATCTAAAACGCTGCAAAATTATCGCGCCTTTTTGACGTCACAGCATACCACACTGTCCCCACAGATTAAATCTTTGTAATAGAAACAGTACGTATTCGTACTACAGTGCATACTATATCTATGACAAAGATTTAGTCTGTGGTGACAGCTGTGTATGCTGTGACGTCACTTTCTAATTGACAAGTAGTGATGTGTTTTTCAAATTTAAATTTATAATATTTTAATCAATTTAAGATTATTTTATTTCTTAAAAATGTTCCACACACTATACCAGACAATAAGTATTCGAAGATAAATGATTTCAAGTAAATTTATACCAAATGCATACTCTCAATTTCCAAACAAATCTGCGTTAATTTTAAAGTGATCTAGTAAGTAAATAAATCTAAAGAAAACTCATGGTATAAAAAACAATCGTTTTAAAAACTGGAAAACGGTGAATATTATGTTTTATTCCTGTACTTTATATTTTTGTACATTGTTGTGTACGATCCAAAATTAATGTTAAGTAAGACTTAATAAATAAGAATTAAAGTAAGAATAAGGCATTGGATACGGATAAGTGAAAAAATGGTGGAGACTTTTGCCCAGCAGTGGGATCAAATTATAGGTTAAATAAAAAAAAGGAAATTTTAATTTTGGATTGTATATAGGCTAACAAAAGTAGAAAATGAAAACTAGCGGCAATAAAAAAAAAAAATCAGGTCTCCGCTCACGACCTACGCTCGGAGTGCAACCTGTGTAACCAAACGGTCTAACCTCTCTCTCTAACTCGTTTAGCGAATGTGACGCTCTGAGATCGTGAACGGGGTTATATATAATTGCACAAAAAAAAGTATCAAAGTATTTGCAGCATACTATTGCCATGTAAAATGCAAATAATTCAAATTCAATTTTTTTTAGCCAACTCTAACAATGTATATTATAATAGTATAATTTATAGTAGTACAAGTATAATTTATACATGTTTTAGTATAAAGAGTAAGAAAGCATTTAACTCCACATATTTACCGAGGGTATGACTTGGAAAATACTATGTCTTCAACTTGACCTTAAATGTGATTTTAACCCATCTTTGTGACTTGAATTCACAAAACATTAAAGAATTATAATACTTGACACTGGCTAAATACACTAATCGTGTGGAGCCATAAAGAATCTTTTAAAAAAAGACGATTCCGTAGTCCAATATCATTCACACACCCACATCGTGATAAAAACAGCATTTCAAAAATACAATTAGTCCTTAGATACATAAAAAAGAGGGTGCATAGAAGGCTACGCGTAAGGCTTGAATTCCTCTGTCGCTGCCGTCGGTCGCGTACATACGCGGCGCGTAGCAACTCGCGCGCCGCTGATGTCAGCGTCACAGTGTGGTGCTAT
The DNA here is from genome assembly GCA_954871355.1 of Cabera pusaria. Classification (NCBI taxonomy): domain Eukaryota; kingdom Metazoa; phylum Arthropoda; class Insecta; order Lepidoptera; family Geometridae; genus Cabera; species Cabera pusaria. The sequence continues at coordinate 14,747,163 of OX940913.1, read as the reverse complement.
ATAGAACACAACGTATATTCGTACGCGCGACCGACGTACGCGACCGACGTCAGCTACAGAGGAATTCAGGCCTCATAGCGTTCTATAGCGCGTCAGTCGACCGACGTACGCGGCGCTGACGCGCGAGACCGACGCGCGCCATACGCGGCGCGTAGCAACTCACGCGCCGCTGATGTCAGCGTCACAGTATGGTGCTATATAGAACACAACGTATATTCGTACGCGCGACCGACGTCAGCGACAGAGGAATTCAGGCCTAAGAAGTGAAACTTCAATTTATTTCTCAAAATCACTAATAATTTATTTGTACAACTCCATCTGTTAAAATTTAGCGAATACGTTTTCGTAGTTACGCCGTTCTACAATAGAGGGCGTTTATAAATATAAAATATGACATGACGCTTACGTAACTTACGTTGATTCGCTGGTCTATACTCACTCGTTCATACATTAAAATCACAGATCGTTCAGTATTAAAAACAATATTAAATATAGTCTAGTACGTCAAAACAAAAACGATAATGCCTTAAATATATTAGATGTAGGTAATGCACATTAAGTTTTATTATTTTTTTATTAATTAATTACAATTACATAATGTTTTATTTAATGTTGCAGAGTTAAAATATTAGGATTGAATGTGTTGCCATATGAAAAAAATGTTTATAGACTAAAACCGAGTGCTATGTTTTGTGTCAGTGTGTGTTTTATCACTAAATAATTAAAATATAGGTAATAAAATAAAACAAACGACTTCCATGCCGCGCGAGTCAGTTTCAGTAGCAACCTTGATGTTTTTCGTCATATCTCTGAAGATAGTTACCAGATCTCGATGAAATTATAATGCAATCATCTTGGAAATGTATTGGTAGGGTACCAATTAAAAAAAGAATCATTTGAATCGGTTCACAATCGATGGAGTAATCGCGTAACAGGCAAAGACGAAAAAACATGAGAATCTCCTTTTTGGAAGTCGGTTAATAACAATATGCCTTAAATGTATTAGATTTAATGCACATTAGGTTTTACTAAATAATTACATATTGAAATGTTTTACAAGAGTAAAATATTATTTATTGTGATGCCATATTAAAAAATGTTGAGAAAATAAAACCGAGTGCTATGTTTTTTCATTGACGTATATAATAGGATAGGACACGAAAAACCTAAGATGGATATCTAAACGTCATAATGGAACTTAAAATGGCTGCCACTGCTAGGGTTGAGTCAATCAAGGTCAGCAATGGACCAATGGACAATCAATGGTAGCCATTTTATGTTACATTATGACGTTTAAGTATGCACCTGTTTTGAAGTTATTTCCATAGAGGCAAATGTATCACGGCGCCTCCTTGTTTATATGTATTTCCTATCTCCATGTGTTTTGTCAGTATGTATATTCATAAAATGAAAATCACGTTAATATCTATAAATATAATTTTAGTAATAATGTATAGTTTTAAAGTGTGTATTTGATACCTAAAATGGCGTCAATAATATCGTTTAAAAACTAAAAAACAACCGACTTCAATGCCGCGCTATTCATTTTCAGTACCAATTTTGAGATGTTTATCTCAATATCTCTGGAGATACTAATCATACCTCAATAAAATTACCATGGTACCACACTTGGGATATCTCCTTTCGAACAAAAAAAGAATAATCGAAATCGGTTCATAAACGACGAAGTTATCCGCGAACAAACATAAAAAAAAAAAAAAAAAAAAAAAAAAAAATATATATACGGTCGAATTGAGAAACCTCCTCCTTTTTTTGAAGTCGGTTAAAAAGAAAAGAAGTCAAAAAAAGTCGTAAAGTCTGTTAAAATAGAGGTTTACAAGGCAAAATGGGGTCCTTCTATTGTCGAAGTCGGTTAAAATGTAGCCTATATTTTATCTGGGACCATAGTAAAAAATCGATGGGCACCTTATTTATCTCAATCGGGTATATAGTTTAGTGGCTAAGAAGGCACATACGTAAATACAAACATATAATACATAACATACTTAAACTGCTAAAATCATAACCCTTCCTGGTGTAGTCGGGTAAAAGGGAAACTTCACGTTTCCTGTTAACTTTTTATGTTACATATCTTATAGGGTAGCATTTGACCACTATCTCACCTGTTGGTAAGTGATGATGCGGTTGAAGATGGTAATCACGCTAGGCCTAGAATGGGAACTGGCTCTCAGGGATAGCTGCCTTATTACAACTTAATGATCTAATCAGATCTATAAAACTTCTCATGGAATTTAGCCGGTACCAGTACATTGCTGGACCTGTCCCAATACACGCCACTCGCTCGATCGAGGGCTCGATCTTCGGCTCATCCTATCAACTCATTTGTCACGAATTTGTATATGACTCTGAATATCATAACAAATTAATGTACCTACCTATATTTTGCAAAGTTACGAATAGTGTACATCGCGTACAGTTGTGCGTATCCAGTTTCAAAACATTTTCGGTTGCAAGTGTCGATTATTTTTCTAACCAATCAGAAGAGACAAAACCAAAAAAAAAAAATTCTTACCAATCAGAAGAGCCAAAACCAAAAACAAAACATAATTTTTGGCTTTGTCCCTTCTTGTCATTGGTCAACAATGTCAACATAGACAGAAGCGAGATGCCATTAAAATTCCGGCCGTGTACCAATGGGTTATTATTCTATTGAAAAATATTACCATGTGCATAATTGACAGTGGCCCTGGTGAAAGAAAACATCGTTAAGAAACCCCCAACCCCCGAATGGTGGTAAGACACTATCTAGTGTCCGTCTGGCCAGCTACCACCCTCAACTTAGAAAATCTCTCGCCATTAATGTGTACCGGCAGCTATCCTTCAGAGCCAGTTCCCATTCTAGGCCTAGCATGCTTACCATCTTCGACCGCATCATCGCTTACCAACAGGTGAGACAGTGGTCAAACGCTAGTATATAAGATTTAAAAAAAACGAACTAAAGTTCTGACGCGATTGCTTGCCTCTTTTTAGCATATATTTGGGACATGAGGGGAAGCGGTACCCGCTGTCAATTGCTTTGCTAGTCAGTGCTGTGCAGTGCACTTGGTCTAGGTGCAAAAACCGACACTTGCATGGCGTTTGTCTCGTTCTTTTGTGGTAACCACAATACATATAAATATATATTATTAGTTATTACATATTTTGCACGGGCACCTTGTAAGACAAGGACACACTCCGTTCTATAATCCTCTCGCTCGGCCCGTTTTCATGTATCATAGCAATTACAACCTTATGTTCAGAAAATACGGATTAAATTGAATTTGTCAAAAATCTTCTGTGCACAGTCGTGCTTATATATATATATATAATGTCTTTGACTTTATCAGACGTATTTTATTTCTAAGGTACTATATCGTGTGCCTATAAATGTATGGAACACTGCGTGGCTTATACACGTCATAGATTTAGTTATGTCTATGAATAAATTATGCGTCGTTTAACGTTTTTTATTTACCTTTTATATTGTTACGCCGACCGTACCCGAAACTTCGAGAAAAATAGCGGTGCGACTGATTGCGATCATAAAAACTATAAAAACAACGTCCACCGCTTTGGTATTTTGACCCGTATCAACGTACCTAGTTTATAGAATAGAATAGAATATATTTATTGTGAAAACTGTGTACAAAAGGTGTTAAAATACATAATATGTCTCAACAGTTTGTTCATTTCGAACATACAATAATAGGTTACAAAATCTTAAAATTATGTTAATAGAAAGACAGAATCCTAAAATAAACAATTATTACCACACTTTGTTAAGCGAGTCTTTAGTAAAACTGTGTATCAAAGTATATTGTTTTACTTGGAAATGCAAAAATCAAGTCTTAGATTATTTACTTATAATCTAAGATTCAAATATATACCAAGGTATATTCCCAACTTCCACCACTGAAACATCCTCCAGTGGGGGACCTTAGGACAAATTATGAATTTTTGTCCCAACGTTCACCACTGAGGGATCACCACATCGCTCGTGTGGCCTACAGAAAACAAATTACACGTGATGCTGCGGGCAGGATCTAGTTAGATTATAATGACAAAACACGAATTTGAAAATATTTGAAAATAATGTCCCAAAAATTAATACTTGGTCCTAACGTGGGACACTGGTGCCCGTGTAGTGGGGGACGTTGGAAGTAAAACTATATTTCATGTCCCATCGTCCACCACTGGGGGACGTTGGCACACAAAATAATAATTTGTCCTAACGTGTCCCACTGGCGCTTGTAAGTGGGGCATGTTGGGAGTAAAACTATATTTAATGTACCAACGTCCACCAGTGGACGTTGGGACAATAATTAATAATTTGTCCTAACGTCTCCCACTGGGGGACGTTTTAGTGGTGGACGTTGAAAATATACCAGTCCAGTACCAACTAGGAAATGCAAAAACCATGTACCATACCAACTGGCCGAGTGTTGAAAATAGGCCTCTCCTATTCGCCTTAAAATTTCTTGCCTCTGTTAAAAATGCGATGACAGAAATCAGTTTGCTTTATTATAATGTCTTCATTAACTAAATACCTGCTTTTCTTTTTTTTTGCCTGACATAAAATTGACCACATCTCACTCTAGGCTAGGATGATGAATCACAATTTGTTTTGGATACATTCCTAGATCTCACCTTTTTTTTTTTTTTTTTATACCGAACTGGGTAGCACTTGATCACTATCTCACCTGATGTTAAGTGATGATGCGATCGATGATGTAGCGTGCTTACCCAGAAGATTTATTTTTTTTGATTTATTTATTTATTTGAAGACCCCCATATTGTACTTAATCGGAAACACGGACTCAGGCAGGGTATTCCATTCCTTAGCGGTTCGTATGATGAACGAAGAAGCAAATCGCTTCGTTCGGGTAGATGGTATATCCACCATAAATCGGTGGCGCCTTTTAGTGTCTCTGGATATCCGATTATAAAATGGGGATGGTGGAATCAAATCATGCAGTTCCATTGCACACTCTCCGAAATGTATCCGATAGAAAACCGATAAACAAGCGACTTTGCGGCGATGCGCGAGACTCTGGAGTCTCTTGCTTACTAATAGGTCATCGCTGATGAGTTTTTTGGCTCTCCTCTCAATAGCTTCCAGTGTCTCCAGCTGGTATTTAGCAGAACCATCCCAAAGGTGAGAACAGTACTCCATACACGACCGGACTTGTGCTTGGTAAAGATTAAGCAACTGTCCCGGTGTGAGGTACCGTCTCACCTTAGCCAAAATGCCAAGCTTTTTTGAGGCTAGCTGGGCTCTAGACTCAATATAAGAGCCGAAATTGAGAGTTGGTGTCAAAGAGATGCCAAGAAGCTCGAGATTGTTACTTATCGGAACGGACACATCCCGGAAAGTAGGAGCCAGTAGAAATGGGCTCCGTTTAGCGGAGAAAAGACACGCCTGGGTTTTCGCAGCATTGAACTTGACCAGATTGGCATCGCCCCAATCAGAGACTGCCTTCAAAGAAAAGTTCAAGCGTTCGACCATCGCTTCTCTATGAGACTGGATTTGTAATGCACTGGTTCGTGCGTTGGATGTATAACTCTCTACAACAGTGCTGTCATCTGCGTACCCAAAGATACCGGGTTTAAGCAGGTCATTAATATGCAGCAGAAAAAGTGTTGCACAGAGTACTGATCCTTGAGGGACTCCGGCATTTATGGCCAATTGGTCGGAAGAACAGCCATCGATGACCACTCGAATCGACCGATCCCTTAAGAAATCTGCTATCCAAACACATAAACCAGTGGGCAGGCCGTATGAAGGAAGCTTGCTAATAAGGCTATCGTGCCAAACCCTGTCGAAAGCCTTCGAGATGTCAAGAGAGACGGCCAGCGCCTCGCCGTGGTTCTCGATGGCTTCGCTCCAGATGTGCGTGGCATACGCTAGAAGATCCCCAGTAGACCGGTTTCGGCGAAACCCGTATTGTCGGTCACTGAGGAGATCGTTCACTTCTAGGTATGCCAGGAGCCTGTGGTTCAGTACACGTTCCATAGTCTTACAGAGTATGGAAGTGACTGAGATAGGCCTGTAATTGACAGGGTCTGCACGACTACCCTTTTTCGGCACGGGTTGCACGTTTGCTTGCTTCCAGGACTTAGGCACTTGAACAGTCGTCATAGACAAGCGAAAGAGGCGTGTCAAAATAGGAGCCAACTCAGGTGCACACGTCCTCAAGACTACAGCTGGTATACCGTCTGGACCACTAGCTTTGTTCACGTCTAGATTGCGCAACGCTTTGCGTACTTCAGTCTGACGAATGCGGATTTCCGACATAAACATAACCTAAGTGAAAATGAGGTCTGAAACCCTGAAACGTGCTTGTTTTGTTTAGAAATGGTGGGTATCAAAGAGAATACAATTAAGGGCCGGCGCTCACTGCTGGCACGGAACGGCGTGTCATGGCAAAGGATTTTATTACTAATCAAGTTATTATGAATCTTATTGCAATGAGTTTAGAATTCATGTTACTTTATTTTGATACCACGATGCCGCGGCATAACGTGACGTGCCGCGGAATGACGCGGCGCGCCACGGGATGCTGCGGCATGACGTGTCATGCCGTTTCATTGTACGGGTTGCATTTCCCAGAATTGCGAAAAAAAAACCCCAATCTAACAACATTGGCTGGGCTTTCAGTAAGATGCCACGGCATGCCGCAGCACAACCTGCCATGCCATGCTGCGCCACGCCGTCAGTGAGCGCCGACCCTAACACGTAAACTGTACTAAGTAAGGTTGAAATTATGTAAGTAGGTAGGTACCTACCTTCCTCTCTACTTTTATGACTTAGACGAAGTAAGGTAACTAGTTTATTGAGCTAATATAAAATAAGTACTAGCTTCGTTCGCGTGACCTACATAACAGAAGACTTCTTCAGAAACAAATATTATAAGCGCTCTACCTCAATTTCCCAAACAAACACTGCTCCATGAGCTTACTTTGGAGCAGATCACGTAATATAACCGACCGTGTGAAAAGCAGTTCTCCCTAAGTCTGCCCCTTTTAAATTGGTTGGTACTTGGCTTTAAGATTTATTTTAAACATAGCCTTATTTATTATATTTATTTCATTACATACATTATGGAAGAATGTACAATACTACGGAGTTCGTCGAGAGTATTGGCACTAGCAGCACAAAACATTACGACTTAGGGTCAGCTCAGTAAGCGATGCAACGCGGCACGCAATTATTAAGGGAGTGCTACAACTACACAAAAAGATACAAATTTTAATGGGTTAATTTGGCGGCGTCAGGCTGCGCCGCATACAAAATTATATTTGCGGTCGCTATATCTCAAAAACTGCTGACTGTATCTCGTTCAAACCAATTTTCGTTGAAAGTTTTTATTGAGATCTACAGAATATATTTTTTCTAGATTTTTCACTCCCTTATTTTAAAAGTTAGAGGGGGGGGGGGACACACATTTTACCACTTTAGACGCGACTATCTCTCAAATGATTGACTTGATTGAGAAAAAATGATTTTAGGAACCTCAATGTCATTTATAAAGACCTATCTATAGACACCCCACACGTATAGGTTTGAAGAAAAAAATATTTATTTGTTTCAGTTCCATGTATGGGATGCCCCCCTTTAAACTTTTATATTTTTGTATAAAAATCGGAAAGCGGTTTACAGTACATCTACCTATCAAGTTTCAATTCTGTAGTCCTTATAGTTTCGGAATAAAGTGGCTGTGACATACGGACGGACAGACAGACATGACGAATCTATAAGGGTTCCGTTTTTTGCCATTCGGCTACGGAACCCTAAAAATGGTAGGTACACATTTAATTGAGATAATTCGGCTGCGCTGCACGTCCTGCGGCGTCGAGCTGCACCGAACCACAAGCATCGTCACGTCGCGTCGCATTTTGGTGTAAGCTGACCCTTACGAAAACTTGAAATGTTCAAGTACTTTGACAGTGGCTAAATACAATGCTCTTGTGGAGTCATAATGAAATTAAAAAATATATAGGTATGCATTTACAGGATGTCAGTGCAGCACCTAAAAAGAGCGGGAAGATTAATTTAAAAAAAAAAACTTTTTCTGCCGTTCCTTCTTGAGGCGGTCACAGGATTTGGATTTGGATTATTAATATTGAAAAAACCTATCTAATTTCGTGTTTCAGGGTGTAAATTAAGGTAAAAACTGATAATATTAACTTTAAACTAATTCATTTAATATATATTATCATAAATGCTGTTGCTGGTAACTGTAAAATCAAAACTGTATATAATACTGTCAGGGCGGGAAAATTTTTCTTACCTTTGTATTTTGTAATAAGTTACCGTAAGTAACTAGTGTAGCAATAGAATATGTAGGCACCTATGTATTTTTGATATTGCGTTAAAAGTAAAGTCCTATTATTGTGCATACTTAACACTGTAGAATGTCGGCGACTTTGCGGCGTTGCACGCGACAGCGAGCGCGTCTCAGCTACTGCGAGTTAGAAGAGCCGCACTGGGACGAATATGTTTGTAAGTAAAAGTATCATCTTGGCAACATTCTGCATAGCACGGGCATAGCCAGGTGGTGTTTAGATACTTACCTAAATCACAGAGTAATGAATAGTAGGTACAAGTGCCTAAATCATCACTACATTCATATTTTTGCTGCGTTGACACCACTTTACGATGACACTACTTCGCATTCGGTAACCAATTAACCATCGTACATTAAAGGCGCGATACAGATCTCATACATTTAGGCAATGTATGAGGAGAGCTATTAAAATCTGCACTAACATCATCTCTATTCTGCTTATATTATAAACGCGAGTTTGTAAGAATGTATGGATGTATGTTTGTTACTCTTTCACAAAAAAACTACTGAACCGATTGAGCTGAAATTTGGTACACTTAGATAGCTTGGACCCTGGAATAACACATAGGATACTTTTTATCCCGGTATTCCCACGGGAACGATGTGAACGCGGGTAAAACCGCGGGGCACAGATAGTACATTATATTCACGTGAATATGAAAATGTCTTGTTTTTCTTTTATTTTCTTGGACCCAAATACTAAAACCAGCACCCGTATCACGAAAACCATTGAATGAACGAAATGAGCTAAATGACGGGGACGTAGCTATACAGCCTACATAGCTTACATAGCGTCCCTGTCATTTCGTTCATTCAATGGTTTTCGTGATCAGGGGGCTGGCTTCCTTGCTGGCTTCGCCTATGCTGCATAGAGTAGGTACTTACATGCGACAGATATTGACATGGGCGCTGTGTTACAGACTGCGAACGATGCTACGACTTCGTGTACGAGTACTGCTCCGTGCACGGCGCGCTGGCCGTCGTGCCGGATGATAAGGTGCTCTATACATTAATATACCTACTTATTACACATACATACTGTATAAGGTGTCAGTAATGGTGACGTGAGCGCCCTCTACAGGTGCCCGTGAATCACAACTACCCATCATTCGTGCCGCGCGCGGCGCTCACCGTCCCGAGAATGTTCCTGCACATCAACTACTCCACCATACCGGGTATGAACATTACGTTACGTTAACTACACATTAACAGCTTGCACCTACTGTAAACTGTCACAACGTTATAACTAACTAAAATTATTGCATATTTATCACCACAGCGCAGGGTCGGCATGAGGGCAGGGGGTGGGGTAATACATTGGTTCATACACTAGATGGCGCTACTGTATCTTGACTTTATTTTGCTCCCCTCAATCAATATAATTAAATTAATAAATCTCTAATATATAAAATTCTCGTGTCACAGTTTTCGTTGCCATACTCCTCCGAAACGGCTTGACCGATTTTGATGAAATTTTTTGTGCTTATCCGGTATCTATGAGAATCGGCCAACATCTATTTTTCATCCCCCTAAATGTTAGGGGTAGTCCACCCCTACATTTTTTATTTTATTTTTTAGACAAAATTTTTAATTTCTATTTTTTTTATGATACAACATACAAAAATACATACAATCCTCAATTTTCACCCTTCTACGATCAACCCTTATTTTTTAATAGCCATTTATTTATATGGCAAAACAACGTTTGCCAGGTCAGCTAGTTATTCTATAGATGTGTGAGTTACTATTGATGCGAAGTATAGAATTTACGTACCTAATGGATTATGGAACAGGTAAGGGAACCCTTTCATAATACTGGTTCGTGAATTCATTATGTTATAAATTGTGTCAAGTTATGAAAGGATTTAGTAATTTTCTGGGATTTGTTACAATAATAATATTATGTATCGTACTTAGTTACTGCAATATGTGCTGGATTTTCTTTATATTGTGAGTGACTAATGAATTGTAAACCATATTATGTAATAAAAATTTGTTCATTGGTGTTTTATTTTGTGGCCTTTATGAATACAACTAGGAGGTCTATCACATGTTCAAAATCTTATTTTTATCCCACTGCTCTGGGAAAAACGCAGATGCCGCTTGTCCGTCGTATTTCAATTTTCATTTTATTCCAGAAAAAAGAACGTAACACCCATAACATAACATTCATGAAAATCTAAATCGTTATATTCAGATGTTGTCAGCATTTGACAAATTATACTTATATATAATATATATTTTTAGTACTCAATACGTAAGCGATTACTGCAAGAAAAATTAGGATGTTATTCAACAAAAGTATATAGCAGTATCTCGTTTTCTCCGGCGGTACAAGATGAATATAAGACTGCTTCAGTCCTGGAAGTAGGCCTCCTGTGCACAGTGTTGACTGACTTGTACTGTAGGCGCGGGGCTGGGCATATTCACGACACTGACGCTGCCGCGCGGCGTGCGCTTCGGTCCGTACCGCGGGCGACGCGTGGTGGAGCCCGACTCTGACTACTGCTGGCAGGTGGGTGCTCATATATCTGTGAAACTTTTTAACGATTTATTATTTAGTTATAAATATTAAAATATCGCGCCACAATATTAATTTTATTTGCCTCGATGTTTCGACCAACTTTTGACCACGACTTGCAACAACTTTAATGTTTATAATTGTGTGTTTAAATCGCGAAAGTTTGAAGTTTACAACTATTTATTATTTATTTTAATTATGTTTGTTCGCGGATAACTTCGTCGTTTATGAACCGATTTCGATTATTCTTTTTTTGTTCGAAAGGAGATATTCTAAGTGTGGTACCATGGTAATTTTATCGAGGTATGATAAGTATCTCCAGAGATATTGAGATAAACATCTCAAAATTGGTACTGAAAATGAATAGCGCGGCATTGAAGTCGGTTGTTTTTTAGTTTTTAAACGATATTATGTTTATTTTAGCACGGCTAGGTTGACTGTCAGATACACTATGTAGATTTACTGGAGATAGCAGTCCGACCGACGCCTGACGTACTGACATCTTATCATACTTCCAGATTCGAACGTACGTTTCTTCTGATCACAATGACATGATTTTCTATCAGAAGAGATCGTGTTTATTTCTTGAAAACATTTTTATTTTTTATATCGTATAGAGTATAGACTAGCCGACTGGCGTTTCATCACTAGCTCATTTATTTAAGTGATAATGCGGTCGAGGATCGTAGCACTAGGCCTAGAATGGGAAATGGCTCTCAGCGCAGCTGCCAGAACACATTAGATGTTTGGCTTACGTAGTAACTATTATATGATCTGTGGTTTGACGACAGATTTTTTTAACTTGAGGGTGGTAGCTGGCCAGGTTGATACTAGGCAGTGTCCTACCACCATGCTGGGATTTATTTACGATATTTTCCTTTACCGAAGGGCCAGTGTAAAATGCACACATAAATTATTTGACGGAAAAATCCATTGGTGCATGGTGGGGATTGATCATCAATAAATTATTTCTGTATGTCGACTAAAATTTAAGTTATACAATATGTATCAATGAACATGTGTGGTAGCTATACGACAGTGCCCGCAAGCCGAGTCATGTGGTGGACGCGGCAGATCCCAACAAATCAAACTGGATGCGGTACGTGAACTGCGCGCGACACTGGTGCGAACAGAACTTGCTAGCCTATCAGTACCAGGGACAGATATACTACAGGTTACTGCATGTTTATATCCTCGTAGTTTAAACGCGCTTTCGTGTTATTCTATATGTTTATCATTAGCATGATAACTTTGGGACTTTTATTTTTTATTCAACTTTTATTTAGGGGCTTTTGGCTAAATATAGCTATGGCAGCCCCGTATTAGCTTACAAAGTAAATAATTGTTACCTAACAGAAGAACGCTGTTCAACACCCTGTATAGATAATTCTAGCCGCGTCTGACGATGGATCAGATAGAATGCTCTGAAATATGCCCACATCAAGGTGGTTGATTTCAAACTTCTCGAAAATATCGTAACATAACTCAGTGCTGACCCCAATCCTTGGTTATCTATTTTCTTATTCTTATTACCTGGAAGATTTTTTATTTATTTTATTTTATTTATTCATAAACACGTTGTTAGTAGTAGGTACATTTTATATTGTGCCAATAAGCCGGTAGCTTGTGCTGGCACTCACATTCACTATCGTGCTACACTAGGTAGGTAATCAGTAGATAGATACAAGTCCAAGTGAGTTTGGAGGTAAGGAGTAGGTAAGTGTAATGTAGGTATTACTGATTGTGGATACTGATAGTCTTGATTTATTTTATATCTGTGTACGTAATACGGTATTCTCAATGCTTTCTTACAATACTGTTATTATTATTTTTATTCATTTAAGTAGTTAGGTACTTTGCATATTATTATTATCTGTATTATTTTTGCTTAAATCTACATACGTAATTATAGGTATTTCCGTTACTTTCTAACCATATACTGATTTTTTTTTTTTTTTTTTTATGTATTTACTTGTATTTATTTTTATTAATATATTAATGGTAAATAAAAACAAGGTATAATTAACAATTAACAAACCCAACTTTGAACAATAATCATATGCCATGCAGCGAAGCGTGTCGCTCACAATCTTTGCATATCGAAGACGGTAAACCGGTTTTGCGTATTTACATCTCTGTTAGCTACAGGTTGATGCGTTGTTAATGTTGATTTACTAGACAGTTGATATTTTATGTATAAGAATAGTTTATATTAGATTTATTTATCAGCTTTGTTTTTAATGTTGTAAAAGTATTGCTTGTATTTACGTTTAAAATTTCGTTTGTTTATGTCCTGATGAAGTTTTTGAGGCAAGTCGTTAAGTATATTTGGGATTAAAAATTCGAATGTTCGTCTTCCGTAATAGTTTTTAGTTTTGGGGACTTTTAGTTTGTTTTGCGTAACTTGTCTAGTATGTATGCTGTGCGATACCGGTACTTGTATAGTCTTATTGTCAAACTGTTCTATTGCAAGTGACAAAAGAAGTTTGGTTTGCACAGGCAGTACATTACAGTATTCAAATAGGTTAATGACGTTTTCTTTAAATTGTTGCCTAATATGCTTAGGAACTATAAGTTTTAGAAGTAGTACTTGCAGATTTGAAATTTTATCTAAATATGTAATATAATAAGAGATCGCTTAGTGATAAGACCGCCCATTGTATCAGTAATTTAAGTAATGTAAATTGGTGTCAATAAAGAGTGGTTGTATTGTACTTTCACCGTCTAGCTAGATCTGATTCTCAAAGGTTATGGCGGCAGATTTTCTCCTTGATGGTGGTATGATACTTTATTTTGGTGGCAAGTCAGGCAGAACATCGATATACAGCAGGGCCTCGATGATCCGAACACCGAAAATTTATACCCTGTTCGGATGCACGAAGCGTTCGGATTATAGTATGTTAAAATTTTGAAGGGGATTTTTCGAAATAAAACAAAAATATTTTACATTATAATGTGTTTATTGAAGTATGTACGTTAGATGTATGTTAGATACAATGCTATTAATCACACTTTTTTAAAGAATTCCAATATAGTGCTCTGACGAGTAGTATTTAGTGACATAGAAAATGCTTTATCCCTTAATTTACGTAACAGCATTTTTTACGTTATACTGCTGTGCGAGAATTGATGACGAGATGCCTTCTTTAATCTTGTCCAAAATCTCGCACTTTTGTCCAATTGTTAGCGTCACGTGTTTTCTTTTCTTCGATGTTGAGGCCATGATGCAAATTTGAGACGCCAACACAATAATATGGCGGAAAGGCGCGCGGGCGGACGAAAAAGCGATACGTGTGTTATCTAAAACGCACTGCGTGGCACTGCGGGACAGAAACTGTGAGAAATGGCGGTTGCGCAGGGGTAAGGGGGGGTCGTTCGGATTATAGAGGCGTTCGGACGAGCTTGGGTACGGATTATCAAGGCCGTGCTGTAGTATGCTTCTACCACTTGTGGACGAACACCCGTGCTAGGATGCACGATTAATATGACACTGTTGATTCAACTTGCGTAACGTTTTAGCTTTACTTGTTTTTCATACTAATTCTTTGTAAAATTACTTCTTTAGTAGAACTGCAGAGCCCTTCAGTGGCTCCAATCACAGAATGATTTCTTTTTTTTATTTAACATATTTAATGCAACTGCTGGGCAAAGGTCTTCCCCGTCTCTGTCGACGTAGAGAAAGGCCTTAAAAGCGGTATCGAGATAATTTCAATGTTTTCACAAAGATCAGCTGCAAACGTCATTGGATAGGAATAGGTGTGAAAAAAAATAATCCAATGACTTTAAAAAGAAAAGCGGTCCAAAGAAAAATAGCTCGCAGAGAGTGTACAATTTTACGGTCTTGCTTAAGTATAAGACAAAAAGTGGCATGTTTCATTAGAAGCTAATCGCAAATGAACAATATGAGTAAGTTATCGCGGCCGGCTGCAGGACTATCAAGATAATCCCGCGCTTCACGGAGCTGATGGTGTTCTACGGCAGCGAGTACGCGAACCTTCTGAACGTAGACCTCGGCAGGTACAACGCGCCGCCGGGGCTAGCGCAGAAACACGGTGAACATCATTATCATTACATAGTATTAAACAAAGTCGCTCCCGCCGTCAGTACGCTTAGATATTTTAAACTACGCAATAGATTTTGAATGCAGTTTTCAGCAATAGATAGATAATATTCAATTAGGAGTTCAAGATCGAGAGAAAAGTTTACAAGTAGGATTAAACGTGGGCAGAGCTGCGGGGCGCATTTAGTTATTTATATTTTAATAATTGCGAATACATGCTTGTATTTTCACGCACGCAAAGTTCCTTACTAACTTTACTTCTCCATCATCCAGCCGACTGCTGATAAGTTACCGCAGAAAATTTACTTTTTAGTGGCATTGATAAATTATCATAATACGTGAGTATAAGAAAAATTATGAAGAATTTTTCAAAGGTACCAGCGGTCGCGATAACGATCTAAATGTCGTATATACATATCTTGTTCACGAGTAAACCGAGAGCAGTATTTTTTTCGTATAAACTTGAAAACTTTTCAGCAATGGATTTTTTATACCATATAGGCTAGCGCAATCACGACGCTCGCCTGGTGGTAAGCGATGACGTCTACCTATTACAGATACAGCGGCATGCAACATTCTGGATAGACAGAATGTTGCATGTCACTGCACTGCGTCTGTTACCTTTAGACATAAATATGTTAAGTCTCACATGCCCTGTAATTTCACTAAACACATTGCCATTAAAACCGAAAACATTCCTATTTCACGGCTGAATTACTTGGAAGAGTGGTGTTAGCACCGACACACACCTGAAGCACAGAACAGATAATAATTCTACGCCTGGAGGTTACTCTCTCTCTCTTTCCTTTTTACCCTTCGATTACCAGCTACCCATTTTCAGAATTACCCAAATAAACCTGAAATAAATATATGAATACATTTACGTATTTAATGCAACTCTCATACTTAATACACATTTCACAGGAGCTCCAGCTAAAAAGAAAAGAAGAGTCGTAACCAAAATACCACAACCAGAAACCACCAAGCCAGCCGACAGTAACAAAGAAAACCAGCTCGCAATCAAACCAACCGAATGCAAGAATAAAGTTATACCAGACAAAGTTCAAGAGAAAAATGTTCCCAAAACCAAAGCTGACGTAAAACCTGTTAAAAAAGTATTAGAAAACTCCAACAAACAGCAATGCAAACAGCCTAAAAACTGCAACACTGAAACAAACATTAATTCACACACTGCTGAAAGTAAAACTAAATTAAAAGACAAGACTAATACAAACGAAAATTCAACCGCAGACTTAGGTAAAGTCAAATCAAAAGCAAAAAATGATGTTCGGCAAGTTGATTTACATGACATATATTTTTATTGCGAGGTTTGTAAACATCAATGCCACACAAAATCTGATTTAGAGAAGCACATGAGATTCCATGACTTGAAGCGGATGTTTGCTTGCGATACATGCGGATATAGATTTGAAAAAAGTATATGTTTGAATAGGCATAAACGTAATATTCACAAATCAGTAACTGTTGAAAAGATACACGAATGTAATATATGTGAATATACAACATACTACATATGCAGCTTAAAGAATCATTTATTGATACATGCTGGGTTAAAACCGTTTGTATGTAATGTGTGTGACTATAGATGTACCCAGGCAGGATATTTAAAAACACATCAAAGAAGACATACTGGCGAAAAACCTTTCGCATGCAATGAATGTAGCTACAGATGTACCAAGGCAGAAAGTTTAAAAACACATCAAAGAAGACATACTGGCGAAAAACCTTTCGCATGCAATGAATGTAGCTACAGATGTACTACGTCAGGACGTTTAAAAACACATCAAAGAAGACATACTGGCGAAAAACCTTTCGCATGCAATGAATGTAGCTACAGATGTACTACGTCAGGAGATTTAAAAACACATCAAAGAAGACATACTGGCGAAAAACCTTTCGCATGCAATGAATGTAGCTACAGATGTACTACGTCAGGAGATTTAAAAACACATCAAAGAAGACATACTGGCGAAAAACCTTTCGCATGCAATGAATGTAGCTACAGATGTACTACGTCAGGAGCTTTAAAAACTCACCAAAGAAAACACACTGGAGAGAAGCCATACGCTTGTAATTAATGTGATTACAAAGCTACTACGTTAGGCAATCTAAAATTACATACAAGACGTTAAACAATCAACATAAGACCTGTCGCTCACAGCGGTTGCAGTGCAATTATTATACCTCAACCTTTATACTTACTAAAATATTTCACCGCAATGCGCGCACTTATATGACACTCCATACTTCACAGAACATGCGTGCGGTGGAAAAACCGCACCGTAACAGCTATGCGCGCTAAGCCTAACACAACCCTCGTGTATTCAGACAGATACACAGAGTCACAAACTACAATTAAATATTACTGTTAACATAAAGGCTCTTTAGTAACATAAATATTTTTTAATATCCTTATGCTAGCGTTTGAAGAATATCTCACCTGTTGGTAAGTGATGATGCGGTCTAGGATGGTAGCACGCTAGGCCTAGAATGGGAACTAGCTCTCAATGATATTATTTATCAGCATTTTAAGCTGAAAGTGAAAGAGCCACAAGTCTTACATTATTACCGACTTCAAAATAGGAGAACGTTATCAATTCACCAATTCTAGTGATTCTTTTTTATACTCGATTTGTTTTAAAGACCGATTTAGATGCTTTTTTAACAGACTTCAAAAAAGGAGGAGGTTTCTCAATACGAAGTTATCCGCGAACAAACATTAAATATATATATATATATATTTAATGTTTGTTCGCGGATAACTTCGTCGTTTATGAACCGATTTTGATTATTATTTTTTTGTTGGAAAGGAAATATCCCAAGTGTGTACCATGGTAATTTTATCGAGGTCTGATTAGTATCTCCGAAATGTGGAGACAAACATCTCAAAATTGGTACTGAAAACTAATAACGCGGCATTGAAGTCGGTTCTTTTTTAGTTTTTTAAACAATATTATTTATTTTTGGAATCCACGACTTAATAATGAAACTCTATAATTTGCGTACACTGCATGACGTAACGACGAAACTAACAATTTTGACGAAGTATACTAAGAAATCGATTCCACATACCGTGCGAGTCATTAACCGACTTCACAAAAAAGGAGGAGGTTCTCAATTCGTCTGTATGTTTTTTTTTTTTTTTTTTGTGTGTATTTTACGCGATTTCTCCGTTAATAGTGAACGGATCCAAATGATTCTTTTTTTAATAGGTAGGATACGTTTCCGAGGTGGTCCCATTTTAATTTTATCGAGATCTGATAAGTATCTCCAGAGATATAGAGATAAATACCTCAAACATAGGAGAATGTACTGGTTTTAGTAGAAGAGTCCCAAGAAGATTATACACAATAGAGTTTGCTATTGGATATACTTTTGAAGACTAAAAAATATGACTGAATAATGTTTTTACATCTTTCTTCTCGTTGATTTTGGTTTTTGACAGATATTCTTACGGTAACTGTGAGCGAGATAGAAGTAAAGGTGGGGATACATTTTTTTTTTCATATCTTATAGGCTAGCGTTTGACCACTATCTCACCTGTTGCTAAGTGATGATGCGGTCGAAGATAGAGAAGTGGACTAGAATGGGAACTGGCTCTCAAGGATAGCTGCCTGAACACATAAGATGTTTGGCGACAGATTTTCTAACTTGAGGGTGGTAGCTGGCCAGGCGGACACTAGATATGTCCTACCACCGGGGTTGTTGGTTTCTTAACGATGTTTTCCTTCACCGGAGGGCAACTGTGAGAAGCGCACATATATTTTTCGATCGAAAAATTCATTGGTGCACGGCGGTTTGAACTCGGTACCACGGCATCAAAGCCGACTGTTCTCCCAATTACGCCACCGGGCCCTCAATGAATAATTATATATTAATAATTATAATAAAAAATTATATATAAATATAAATAATTTGTCTTCACAGGAATGTTCTACCTGGCAAAGTCTTGTTAGGGTGCAAACTTTTTTAAACATACCTAAGATTTTTTGACATAACATGACGTTTTCCGAAGATGGCGGCCATTTCAGTCCCGCGACACTGCATACATTATTAAATAACTCAGAATTATGAACGTACTTTGTACCAACCAACACCGCAAAAAAAAATATATAAGCATAATACCACAGATTATATAATAGTTACTACGTAAATAATACTTTCCGTTGTTAGGTTGGCTACACAGTGCTCTCATAATTCGGGTTTCAACAATATAGGGAAGTGCCTCTTATAACGTAGTAGATTGATTCAGTACTCTGTTGGCCATATGGCGGCAAGTAATGTTAATAATCGCAAATAATACTTTTTTATATTCATTTTGGAATACAACTAGTGCGTGTTATAAAAGTATTTGGAATTATTGTAATAAAATAGACAATTAATTATCGTGTGTGTCAGATGCTTTAATTGCACAGGGCCATTTTGGACATTGTCCTTTGATACCTTGATGACATAATTATCACTAGTGAATATTATCACTTTAGCAAGGCATTTAAAGTCAATTTTTTAGGGTTCCGAACCCAAAGGGTACCAAATGAACACTTTCTGAGACTTTGTTGTCCGTTCGTCCGTCCGTCCGTTCGTCCGTCCGTGTGTCCATACATATGTGCGCACTTTACATATCTGTATCTTCTTAACCGTTATAGGTACATACTTGAAATTTTCAAAAAGTATATATCCGTCAGTGTATAACGGCCCAGACACCAAATGTAATAGATGCATGTAATTTAATTAAAACTTGTTATGCACTTAAAAGGGTAAAATAAGTTATTTTTCAAAAAAAATAAAACCGACTTCATAATCACAAACAGGCACTCAAAAGCGAAAAATAAATTACTTAAAATTATTATAAGCGCTACCCACTTATCTATTTGAAGTCGGTGCCAGCAAAGTCTATTGGATAGTAGATAGATACTATGTATGTAGTAGTAGTAAGTAGGTACATGTAGGTTAGTAAGTAGGTAGATACATGTAGGTATTATCTATCTACTACCTATTAGACTTGGCTGGCACCGACTTCAAATAGATAAGTGGGTAGCGCTTATAATAATTTTAAGTAATTTATTTTTCGCTTTTGAGTGCCTGTTTGTGATTATGAAGTCGGTTTTATTTTTTTTGAAAAATAACTTATTTTCAGTGGCAAGTTTGGTATGTAAGGTGTTTATACGTATAACGGATATTCTTATCAGATGGGCCTTAGCGACTTGCCGTGGTCTTTGATGAGATTGATAGGCTAGTAAAATATTTTAAGATCTTTTACAAAACTAATAATATCGTTTAAAAACTAAAAAAGAACCGACTTCAATGTTCATTTTCAGTACCAATTTTGAGGTGTTTATCTCAATATCTCTGGAGATACTTATCAGACCTCGATAAAATTACCATGGTACCACACTTGGGATATCTCCTTTCGAACAAAAAAAGAATAATCAAAATCGGTGCATAAACGACGAAGTTGTCCCCAAACAAACATAAAAAAAAATAAAAAATATATATATATATACGGTCGAATTGAGAAACCTCCTCCTTAAAAGGATTTCAAATGCCGCGACAGTTAGCCATTTTTAGTATCAAGTTTGAGGTGTTAATTTTCAAATATTTGGAGATACTCATCAGATCTCCATAAAATTCATCATCATCGTCAGCCGGTGTCAGTCCACTGCTGGACGTAGGCCTCTCCCAAGACACGTCATTGAGCCCGATCTTCGGCTCTTCTCTTCCAGTCACTGCCCACCGCTTTGCGTATGTCGTCGCTCCACCTAGTTACAGCTAGGCTATTCTGTAAGCTATCTCGACAGCGGAATCCGCGGTGAGATTTGAATTTCGTGTTACGAAATTCAACTGTATTTCGATCGTGATACGGTTAACTTTCGTAGTACGAAATTCGAATCTCACCGCGGATTCCGCTGTCGAGATAGCTTACAGAATAGCCTAGCAGGACGTCCTACGCTACGTTTTCCGAATGACAATGAGTCTAGGAAGCATACTCTATCAAACAAAAAATAATTTTCCAAATCAGTTCATAAATGACGGAGTTTTGTTAACAAACACAAAAAACACAGTTGAATTGAGAACCTTTTTGAACCGACTCCACAAAAAAGGATGATGTTCTCAATGCGACTTTTTTAATGTTTGTTACCTCAGAACTCCGTTCAATTTTAACTAATTTGTAGAAATCTTTTTTGTTTGAGATATTATGCCTACCGTTTGGTCACATTCAAATTTTATCGGAATCTGATTATCTTATCCGGATATATGAAGATAAACAAATGACATGATTATGGCTAATGGCTACTTTCACTATCGCGGCATGTGAAGTCGGTTTTTTTTGTTTTGTACAATCATAAATTATAGTAAAGTCGGTTGAAAAAAACGTTAACAATTGGCGGTGGCGTAGAAGTTAAGTAAATAAAATATACGAGAATAATAATAGAAAAATTGCTATCCGCCTCCATTTCGGAAGTCGGTAAACATGTTTACCTACTAGTTCTTATTTTTAACATACCTATATTTAAAAAAAAATAACAAACACTCTTTATATGTATATGTATTTATCTAGTAAACTTTATGTATGTATCTAATAAACATACACGGATACGATTTATTTATGATACGTTTTTAAAATGAATTTTATGATTTCCCTCTTTTTGTTATGAAGTTTGTCGCGATGTTATAAAGTGTTTTACTTTTTTGTTTAAAGTAACGTTTCTATAATTTTATTACTAAAATGTGTTAATTTCTTTGTGTAGAATTCAAATAAATTTTCAAATTTATGAAAGGGATAGTCTTTTTTTTTAGATATCACCATTTGCTTTTGTTTATATATAGTTAATTTCTTTTCCAATTTCTTTGCTACCAATAACATAAAAGTTATTCGAGAAACTGCTTTTAAAAAGGTTGAAACCTATCATAGAAGTTAGAAATCTCATTCCTGACTACCAGTTTGGATTTAGGGAAAAACACTCCACTATAGACCAGGTTCATCGAATCACTAACATCATTGAAAACGCACTAGAAGATAAGAAAGTTTGCACCACAGTCTTCTTAGATGTAGCGCAAGCATTTGACAAAGTTTGGCATAAGGGGCGGGGCTCATACACAAATTGAGAAGTATGCTTCTGAAACAGTTCGCAGATATTCTAGAGTCTTACTTAACACAAAGGATGTTTAGAATAAGACAAGATGACTCGTTCTCAGACTTAATGCAAATAAAGGCGGGAGTACCACAGGGCAGTTTTCTAGGTCCGGTCCTGTACCTATTATATACCTGTGATATTCCTGAGTTAGAAAATAACACCATTGCAACTTTCGCGGATGACACAGCCATTATGGCTACAGGGGTCACCCATGAAGAAGCAGTCGCAAAGGACCAGTCAGCAATCAACACCATAGTTGATTGGACAAAGAAGTGGCGAATAAAGCTTAATGAAACTAAATCTGTCCACATAGATTTTACAAATAAAAGACTTAACTACCATCCGGTAATTCATAAATAATCAAGCAATACCATACGACTATAAAGCAAAATATCTGGGTATGACTTTAGACGCAAAGCTGAGCTGGAAGCTGCACGTCAAAAAGAAAAGAGAAGAATTGGAGCTCCGCTACAAGAATATGTACTGGCTGTTCGGAAGACATTCTTCCCTGTCTGTGAATAATAAATTATCATTGTATAAACATGTCCTAAAGCCAATATGGACTTATGGTATCCAGCTATAGGGCTGCACTGACAAAGACGGAGTACCTAGTTGCTTGTTTATTACGGGGAAAGACTTGCATAGAATAACAGGCTACTACGGAACCTTACAGTGCGCGTGGCCCGACATGCACTTGGCCAGTTATTATTTTAAATGTATGTTCACCAATTTGGAAAATTCTTATGTTTGAGAGAGTATGTATGCTTTCCGTTTGGATTCTAATTTTATCGAGATTTGATAGTTATCTCCGGAGATATGGAGATAAACATCTCAAACATAGTACTAAAAATTACTACCGCGGCATGTAAAGTCGGTTTTTTCGTTTTGTGCGATCATGAATTATTGTAAATACAACTTGGAAAGTCGAGTGAAAGTTCTAGTACAGTCCGACTATATGCTCAGTAAAATAAAATGTGGCCTTTACCACAGACTTTCACCAGACGAGATAGTTGTCAAATCTAGCCTAGATATATACTTATAATAAATAAGATAGCTTAAAAACTAAAAAAACTTCCATGCCGCGCGAGTCATTTTCAGAACATTATTTTGCCGGGTGGAAGCGGTATCGTGTAGCCAACTTTAGGGAAGGTTCGTTGTAGCTACATTAATATACAGACTGTACATTATCACTACGTACATATTATACTCACTATACCTACTACTCTTTAGAGTATTTCGAGACATTATAAAACAAAGTCCCCCGCCGCGTCTGTCCGTTCGCGAACTTCGCGATAAACTCAAAAACTACTGAACCGATTTTCATGCGGTTTTCACCAATAGACAGAGTGATTCATGAGAAAGGTTTACGTGTATAATTTGTTTTAATTTTGTGTAAATTGGTTAAAATATGGCTATGATTGTTGAAGATGTAAATTCACAACACACCGTGCGAAATCCGTGCGGGCAGCTATATTTTATTAAAATGTAAATGTATGAAAAACAAAGAAAATACAGCAAATATTTCAAACAAATTTATTATTACCAGAATTTTACGATAAATAAAATTATCTAGGTTCCTTACAAGTTATTTACATTATTTTCTGCATAAAATCACAATTTTTTTGCAAAATGCTGCGCTTTGGTATTAACACTTATACACATTTATAATATTTTACAAAATGATTTTATTTCCTACCTTTTAAACACAAACAATAACTTTACTTAATTTTATAAAACAATGACGCTATGTAAATGGCACAATTTGATTTACAAATTACCAAAACGGGCAACTAATAATACGGCTAAACGCACAACACGATTTTATTAGTTGCAAAAATAAATCGCACTATAACGTACAAAATGTACCTTCAAATTTAATTCCGAAATGCTCGGACTCCGGTACTTAGGGTGTTGTTTACAGATTGACTAATAATAACCGTAGTGCTGACACAGCCTAACTGACAATTCTCATAAAGAAAACTCATCAAAATCAGCCTGTGTCAGTCCACTGCTGGACGTAGGCCTCTCTCAAGACACGCCACTGAGCCCGATCTTCGGCACATTGGGAGGGGTATGCCCTAATCGCCACGCTGGGCAGGCGGGTTGGCGATCGCAGGACGTAGCTCCTCGCACCGGTGACGCTGCTGCCCGTCACTGGCCTGTAGTATGTAGCTACGCCAAAACCAAGGTAACTCACAACTGACTATTTATGACCATTTCGATTTTTATAAAAAATAAGTTATCTTTAAGAAATTGTGCAGTCATAGCAACACTACTCAAACAATCCTTATTCACGCTAAAACTACACAACCGATTGAGCTAAAATTTGGTATATAGATAGCCTAGACCCTGGAAGAACACATAGGATACTTTTTATCCCAATATTCCCACGGGAACGATGTCTACGCGAGTAAAACCGCGGGGAACAGCTAGTATGAGCGTATATTAATATTAACTACACATTTATCTTTACATAGTATAATAATAAAAACAAAGTTAGTACGCTTAGATCTTTTAAACTGCGCGAAGGATTTTAATGCAGCTTTCAGCAATATATAGTGATTCAAGGAGAAGGTTCAAAGAAACTGCTTCAATGGCATAAAATAATTAATTGACTTTTGTAAAAATAAAAAGTAAAAAAGAGTGTGTGTACTTATGTACACGCGTTAGAAGTTATACTTCTGTGGCGTATAGAAAAAAAATAACTAAAATGCAGTAGTAATTAACGATAGATATTAAAAATAATCAAAAAGATTTTATTTAAATAAAAAAGGTTTTATTAACGTAAAAATATGACGTTCTTACGAAACACGTGTTCTAAATATAAAAATACTAGAATATACAACTTGAACATAGTCATGCCACCTAGAACTAACTTCACGGTGTAGAATTTAGGTTTCGGTGTGCGCGCGCATCGTACCACCTAGAACTAACTCCATGATGTTAAATTTAGGTGTCGGTGTGCGCGCGCATCGTACCACCTAGAACTAACTCCATGATGTTAAATTTAGGTGTCGGTGTGCGCGCGCATCGTACCACCTAGAACTAACTTCACGATGTTAAATTTAGGTGTCGGTGTGCGCGCGCATCGTACCACCTAGAACTAACTTCACGATGTTAAATTTAGGTGTCGGTGTGCGCGCGCATCGTAAAAATTCACTCTCATCATTTTTCTCTATCGCGCCAAAAGAAGTATAACTTCAAAAAGAAAACTAAATAGCTTACGTATTACACGCTGACTTATTTTAATATTAATGGTATAATTGAAATTATTGTATATGTATATCTATAGATAAATGTAATATTTGCGCGTGTGTTTGCAGGCAGAATACTTGCACAAACCATATTTTTAAGAACTTAAATGTTAAACTATATTCTTGCAAATAAATACTTGCATTTGATTCGATATAACCAGAAATAAACGCAGGGAAAGCCGCGTGAATCAGCTAGTACTAAATAAATGCTTTTTACTTTGAACTTTACATTTAAGCTGAGCTGAGACAACGTCATTCTAACGGATTAAAGACCGTATAATACCACTTTCTTTCAGTAGTGTGGTGAATTGTTTGTCAGTAGACCAAAAGACCGTCATCGAAATATTTGAGAAATGATTCTATTTATTCTGCTGCTATCTTCGAAGAGACTCTTCACAAATATCACCTGAAAAGAAAAAACATATACTTAGGAAGTAAAAATAATTTAAGATCATTGTTACGCACAATCCAAAATGTCATTGTACCGACGGGATTAGAACTCGCACCATCCTGGAAACATGCCCTAGTGCTCTGGACTGGACCAACTAAGCTATTCTAACTATCTGAGTAACTAACTTATTTTGGATTGTGTGTAACATAACAATGTACAAAAATATTAATAATTAATAAACTGGCCAAGTGCAAGTCAGACTCGCACTCGTAGGGTTCCGTAACACAGTAAAGTATTCTATAACTATGATTTTTCGCAACTAAAAAATTAACTTTGTTTTTCATAGTGTTTGTATGAAAAACAAAGTTATCTTTGCGGTCGCTATATCTCAAAAACTGCTGACTGTATCTCAACCAATTTTCGTTGTTAGTTTTTATTGAGATCTACAGCATACATTGTTTTTAGATTTTTAATTCCCATACTTTAAAAGTTATAGGGGGGGGGGGGCACACATTTTACCACTTTAGACGCTCCTATCTTTCAAATGATTGACTTTGAGAAAAAATGATTTTAGGAACCTCAATGTCATTTTTAAAGACCATCCATAGACACCCCACACGGATAGGTTAGAAGAAAAAATTTTTTTTGTTTCATTTCCATGTATGGGATGCCCCCCTTTTAACTTTTATATTTTTGTATAGAAATCGGAAAGCGGTTTACAGAATACATCTACCTATCAAGTTTCAATTCTGTAGTCCTAACAGTTTCGGAATAAAATAGCTGTGACATACGGACGGACAGACAGACATTACGAATCTATAAGGGTTCCTTTTTTATGCCATTCGGCTACGGAACCATAAAAATGAGTATAAATTAATAATGAGTGTGACAAAAATAATTTAAGATCGTTTAAAAAACTAAAAGAACCGACTTCAAACGTCGCGCTGGTCAAAGTAGCCAGTAGACGTAGTAACTATTATATAATCTGTGCCAGTAGTTAGTAGTATGTCGTCGAGATAAAGCTTAGTAGTCTTGTTAACCTCCAACTAAGATGAATATGCTTGTGTCTGGAGTGGGTTCACGTCAATAGTGCAATGGGTGGGGATCGAACTCACGACCTTACGATCGCCAAGCCGACGCCTTAGCCATTGGACTATTGCAGCTGGCAAATTCAAAATTTAATAAGATTTTCATACATACCTGCATGGTTCCAATGACCAACATCAGAAATATTTGCCACATTGACCACACCGGGACACTGCAACAATAAACAATATCATCACTATATAATACATATTGTATTATTTAAGATCATTTAAAAAACTAAACGAACCGACTTCAAACGTCGTGATAGTTATTTTCAGTACCAAGTTTGAGATG
This sequence comes from Cabera pusaria, assembly GCA_954871355.1. Lineage (NCBI taxonomy): Eukaryota > Metazoa > Arthropoda > Insecta > Lepidoptera > Geometridae > Cabera > Cabera pusaria. The sequence goes on along the minus strand of OX940913.1, from coordinate 14,720,052 downwards.
TTTATCTCCATATCTCTACAGATACTGAACGTATCTCGATAAAATTTAAATGGTACTATCTGGGAAGTAAAGTATTACATGGAAGGCTGTACTGTCCCAACAAAAATAGAATTTTCTAAATCGGTTCAGGCGTCTTCGAGTAATTGGTGAACATACATAAAAAAAATTATAAAGATTCCGACGAATTGAGAACCTCCTCCTTTTTAACTGACTTCCGAAAAAGGATGTTACTCAATTCGACTATATACTAGGTCAACCGGAAGTACCCTATAGGTTTTCGACCCAAAACCTATAGGGTACTTCCGGTTTACCTAGAATCATGAAATTTGGCAAGAAGCAAGGTCTTAACAGCAGAAATAAAGAAAATAATCCAAAAAATAAAAAAAAATTTACAAATTAAAGGGTGTTTTCATACATACACAGTTTACGCCAGTTAAGATAGGCCTCTGAGTTATATGAGCGCTCATACAATTTAAGGGTCTAAGTTAACTGGCACCTATCTTCTATAAGGTAAATAAATAAAATTGTGCTATTGTACGATTTATTTTATATGTATAAATATAATATAGTTGACCGAATTACAAAGTTAAGTTTGTCCCTTAACCTAGTCTCAGAAATTGGTACGAAAGCCTCGATGGGCGAGTCCAACTCTACTTGGCCGGTTTTTTTTAGAGTAGTCAATATCAAGTAGTATAATGTATCAAGTAGGTGTTGTGGGTGTAGGTAGTTTACTAAGATATCCACTAGATGGCAGTAAACGTCAAATTAGAACACGCAAGTGTTTCAAACACAGTTTTGGTCGGCGTTACTGTATGACTTTTTAACACTAACGGATTTTAATGAATTTTAGATTTTTTACAAATCGCATCCTATTAGAAACAGTAGGAGGCGAATCGTTATGAATATAATGTCCTTAGAAAATTATAATAAATTCAATTTAAATCAATAATAGCATTTTATAGCATAAATAGCTAATCGTTACATTTCAAAGAAAACTGAAAGGCCAAGTCAAAAGTACTAGAAACTAGAGATGATGGATGAACAAGATTAACGTTACGAAACAGATTTATGAGACGAGTGTGAATGGGCCAGCCGGCAGAGGCCGACCTAGGCGAACGTATCACGACCAGATCGGAGACGTTTTAATTCTTTAAAACGTCTCCGATGTGGTCGTGATACGTAAAGGCCAAGTCAAAAGTACCTATAACCGGCGAGCATGTATGAAGGCGCTCATGAAAGTGGAAGAAGCGAAATAGTTATGTCAGGATCGTAGCATGTGGAAAGATGTAGTCTAACACAACGGGATAAACGGCGTGATTTTATGTATGTATGTAATGTAACTAATATTATATATATATTTTTTTATTATTTTTTTTTTTATAATAATTTAATATGGTTGTAATTTATTACACAATAAGTACTATTTTTACAATTAATAAATGATCAAAAATATAAGTTTCAATCAGAATTTTGGAAGAGTATTCGTGACAAACAAAAATAAATTTTAAAAAACAAGATTATACAAATAAACAGTAATTTAATTATAGAGACATATTGTACCTACTGCTATAATAAAAAAAAAATATATATCTATATATTAGTCAAATAAGCCTAATTATAAATTTAAAAAAATATATATAGTTTAATAAAAAAAACTTCAAAGTTTAACTTTAACTCATTACAAATATCAAGCACAAAAAAATTTATCATTTTACAATATTTGCAACACCACCTTTGATAATCTATTTTCTAGTCCTCTCCATACCCGGTTGTCTGGAAGATTGTCATTTGTTTTCATTTTATACCGACTTCCAAAAAGGAGGAGGTTCTCAATTCGTCTGTATGTTTTTTTATACATTTTTTTGTATGTATGTTACGCGATCACTCCGTCAATTGTGAACCGATTCGAATGATTATTATTTTAATCGGTAGGGTACGTTTTCGAGGTGGTCCCATTGTAATTTCATCGAGATCTGATAAGTATCTCCAGAGATATGACGATAAACGTCTCAAACTTGCTACTGAAATTGACTCGCAGGCATGGGAGTCGGTTGTTTTAGTTTTTAAACTATCTTAATTACTATAATACGTGTATGTCTTTGATTGTTATTTCTTCGTGTGCAAATAATTTAATATCGTTTAAAAAACTAAAAGAATCGACTTCAAACGTAGCGCTAGTCAAAGTAGCCAGTAGACGTAGTAACTATTACATAATCTGTGCCAGTAGTTAGTAGTAACTAGTAAGTCGTCGAGATATGTAAATGCGTCGTATTACAAATGTTGATATATTAAAAACGGCTCGGCCGATTTCGTTAAAATTTAAATGGGACCACCTGTGAATGGTACCCTTTGAAACAAAAAATAATTTTCCAAATCGGTTCAGGCATCTTCGAGTAATCGGTGAACATACATTAAAAAAAGGTTCCAACGAATTGAGAACCTCCTTTTTTGTGAAGTCAGTTAATAAAGAATTGTTGTATTGTATTGTATTATATTATATTGCACATATCTACCTCGAGCATATCCCCTCAGCCACATTCCTGTCCCTGGCCTCGTGAGCTGAATGAGCTTCCTGCATCCGCCGCGCCAGAGATATGTTGTCCTGCACGCGAGATATGGACTGAGATATATCCCGAACCCGCATCATGTATGTCTCGGCTGAATTACCTGCACACATTACAATATAGTTTAGTTTAGCAAATATATAGTTATACATTTAGTCGGTTTTTTATCGGATACATTTCGGAGAGTGTGCATCGGAACTTCATAATTTGATTCCGCCATCCCCATTCTATAATCAGACAACCAGTGATATTAAGAGGCGCCACCGCTTCATGAAAGATATACCATTTACGCGTACAAAGCGATTCGCTTTTTCTTTCATCATACTTACTGCCAAGGAATGGAATTCCCTGCTCGAGTCTGTGTTTTCGAATAGATACAACATAGGGGTTTTCAAGTCGCGAGTGAATGGGTATCTTTTGGGTAAGCGCGCAACAACATTGACCGCATCATCACTTAACATCAGTTGAGGTAGTGGTCAAGCGATACTCATTTTCGCATAAAAAATATATATTATATAATAATATGTGGACTGAGATATAGATTGAGATAGTAATCGATATCACAAAGTGATGATTTATTCAATAGATCAGTGTTTTTCAACGTGTGGGTTGCGACCCCCTGGGTTGTCGCGAAGCCTCAGTAAAAGGAAATATTAACAAAGTTTGAATATATACTTTTATTAGGAAAACATTAATTAAAGATTATTTGTAGGTGTTGTAATTGAGAGGGAGTGAGAGCGCATATAATATTTGATTCTGAACAAAAATATGGAATTTGTTTCCTGTAGGCCACACGAGCGAAGCCGCACGGCAGAAGCTAGTGATATAATAATATACAGATTATAAACAGTGCAAGTAGGGGGTCGCGAATTTTTTTTTCATACTAAGAGGGTCGCGAAGGGAGGCCTTTGCCCTGCAGTGGGACACAACAGGCTGAATAAAAAAAAAACCGGCCAAGTGCATGTCGGGCCACGCGCAATGTAGGGTTCCGTAGTAGCCCAAAAGTTCAATGCAAGTCTTTACCCGTTATAAAAAAGCAACTAGGTACTTCTTTACTTTGTCACTTTAAAGGATTTATTCTAAGAATTTTGTATTTGGCACACAATTATCCAACACCCAAGTTCAACGACTATTACTGCTAAACTAATAAAGTTATCTTAACCGCTATAGTTTTCCTTTTAAGTTCATGAAATGCACTATTATCACGAATTTTTCCAGATTTTTCAAGCCAGCAGTTTAGCTAGCAACCCTTAAGTCATTTTAAAAGACCTATTCAACGATACCACACACGATGGGGTAGACGACGAAAAAAAAATTCATCCCCACTTCTCATGTAGGGGAGCTACACTAAAAAAAATATTTTTCAAAATTTTATTTCACTACTTTGTCGGCGTAGTTTATATACATACCTCTATAAAATTGCAGCTTTCTAATATTAACGGTCTCTTAGCAAAATTCTCGGACAGACAGACAGACGGACATGACGAAACTATAAGGGTTCCTTGTCAGGACTACGGAACCCTAAAAAGGGGGTCGCGTCATGAAAAAGGTTGAAAAACACTGCAATAGATCATCACTTAGTAATATCGATTAGTGATATAGTTTTCAAACGCTAGCCTATATGTTGTAAAACAAATCTATTAGGCCTAACATTGGCTGAATATGAATGGCCTATCAGTGGCGTGTCGTAGGAGAGGCCTATGTCCGGCAGTGGACGAATACTGGCTGCTAATGATGATGATGATAAATGGCCTTTACTATATGGACATACACGCAACTCAAGAAACGAGTTATTAGAAATATTAATTATATTCTTACCTATGAGTTCCATTTCTTTATCATCATCGTAATTGATATCCTCGGAATCTTCTTTTTGTATCAGCAGGTCGAAGAAAACCTGAAATATTCAAGTTAAATAAATAATTTAAGATTGTTTAAAAAACTAATGGAGTGTGTGTTACAACTTACAATAATTATAAAGTATGAAACACTTAAAGAAGAATAATCATCATCACCATCATAATCAGCCAATTCCCGTCCATTGCTGGACATAGGCCTCACTTATGGCACGCCACTGAGCTCGATCTTCAGCTATTCGATTCTAACCACTGGCAGCCAGCTTGCGTATATCATACATTATCATCATCAAGAAACATAAAGCGCATTTCAGACTATGCTGTAATATAATAGTACATAATTTATTGCACAACAATATCGCTCACTATACATTAGTGTCCGACCGAAAGTTCGGTTTCGGTTTCGGTTTCGGCCAAGTTTCGGCCAAAAATCAAGTTTCGGCAGCAGTTTCGGCTTTGGCCAAAATCGGCAGAAACTTTTGCCGAACTTTTGTCGTAATTAATGCAGAATCATAGGTAAAATTCATCATCAGGAATTTTATACTTGACCACGTGATTTTCGGTTTCCGTTTCGGCCGAAACTGAAGCCACGGCCGAATATTCGGTTTCGGTTTCGGCCGGAAAACCAGTTTCGGTCGGGCTCTACTATAATTGTTCTCGTATTTAGAACATGTTCACACTTAGCTATACTATATATCGGCGACATGTCAAGCGAAGCCGGCCGATTTCGCCTCACATATCTGGGCTGCGTTCACGACCTACGCTCGGAGTGCAACCAAACACTCTAACCCCGTTCACGATCTCAGAGCGTCGCACTCGGTTAGCGCAACCGTGTCGTTCACGACCTCGATAGTTTCACTCCGGTTGCAACTTTTTAACCATCAAATTCGATGATTAAAAAACGCTGACGTTTGTGACAGTAAATTTGGCGGGGAAATGCTCTAATTTTGTTACAGATTAAGGGAATCGGAAAAAATGTTCAATGTCGAGACAAAGACGTGACATGACGAGACAATAATCGTAAATAATATTAATAATAAATCATATATTTCAGAAGCTAAAGTTCCATAACTTTTGTTAGTAAACACACAAATAAATTAAAATCTTAAAAAACTATGTTAGTACACAAAACATTTGACAAATACACTATCTTAAAAAATTGTCACTGAGTCACTAATTTTTCAGTGGTTTAAGCTGGCTAGACCAATGACGCATGAATGAAGTCTGAGCTTAGATCCTCTACAACACCAACCAAGAGTGTATTAGAACTCTCACGTATGCGGCTCATCAGCGATGCAGTCCTTTTACGCATAATACTAATAATCGCCAGTACCTGCTTCTGCAAACATCCCTGATGCACTACAGTATCGTGGTAGTCCCATCAACATCCTAAAGCCGTTATTGTATTGGATGCGCAGAGCGTTGTAAGATCGTTGCGTGTATTTGACCCACAGACCGCACGTATAAAACGATTGGCAGTAAGCCCTGAAAAGAGTTAATTTAACCTCTTGTGAAAAGCGTGCGAATCCAATCCGCCAAAGAATGGAACTCCTTGCCGGTGTCTGTGTTTCCCGATAGCTACAACCCGGGGGTCTTCAAATCGCGAGTGAACAGGTATTTACTAGGTATCGTGCTACATCGTCGACCGCATTGTCACTTAACATCAGGTGAGATAGTGGTCAAACGCTTGCATAGGCATAGCATAAAAAATAAAATGAATCTGCGAGCCAACATGTTACATCTTACAGCCAACACTCTGCGCTCTCTCTCTATGTCAAGGTCATCAGTCATGTCTTCAGTGACCCAATGACTCAGGTACTTAAACCGATTCACAACAACAAAAACAAACGGAAAATATTCAGAAAAAGAAAAATAAATGGACATAACCTCGAAATTCAAGTGTGCGCAAAATGTCAAAGTCACAATTTGAGTGAAAAACATCCGTGGTCATTCCTGACCTTCGAGCGAGTTGCAAAACAAGCAAAAAACCTTCTCCGGAGGATGAGAACGAAGCCCTGGCGACATCGCGCGACTTATGTCCGTAGCGACGTCAGTGTTGCCAGAAATGTCGAGCGAAGTCCAACAACGTCGCGCCACCTCACTCGATGTAGTTGGCGACACGTGTCGCATGACATTTGTCTCCTAGTGTATCCCGGGCTTTATACTCCAATCATAGTTCTCAAACTTCACGTTTCTACGGAATAAAATAAAATAGCTGATACATACCGTTTTAATACTAAATGTGCTGAAGCTGTTATCAAAACAAAACCTATAGTCTCCTTGCAGGGCGGACGTATGTCGATGAGAATTCTCCGGTTTCTTGTAATCTGCCACGATTACCCGTCCGACTGGATCAGTCATTTGAAACGATATGTCTAATTCACCATGAGATGCGTCGATCACCTAGAATTATAAGATAGTTTAAAAACTAAAATAACCGACTTCCATGCCCAGCAAGTCCGTTTCAATAGCAAGTTTGAGACGTTTATCGTCATATCTCCGGAGATACTTATCAGTTCTCGATGAAATTACAATGGTATCATCCTTGGGATATCTCCTTTTCAACTAAAAAATAATCACCAAAATCGGTTCATAAACGACGAAATTACCCGCGAACACACATTAGAATAAAAATATAAACGGTCGAATTGAGAAATCATTTGACATTTGACATGAAATATTTTTAACTGACTTCAAAATAAGGAGGAGTTATTTTGAAGTCGGTTTAAAGTACGATTTCAGTTTAGATTCCCGTTGAGGTAGAATAGATATGCTTGTGTCTGGAGTGAGTTGACGTCATTAGGGCAATGAGTGGAGATCGAACTGACAATCTCACAATCGCCAGGCCAATGCCTTACCCATTGGACTATTGCTGCTCTTATAGCACGCCACTGAGCTCGATAATATTGATAATGATTGTAATGCATAAAAACACATAAAATAAAACAGATATTGTTACCATGCATATATAAGCGACACATATGTGTAAATTTGCATGTATTACCTTATCTACATAGATAAAGTTAGGTAATAAAATTAACTACCATTTTACTATTAAAATACAAGGTGACCTAGACTTCTAGTTGCTTCCATACTTTAATATTTATAAATATTCTTTAATAGGTTTAATATATTTGTTTCTCACTATTTAACACAGTTTAATTATTGAGCATCTAGAGTGGATAGATGAAGGAAGATTGACAAAATTGATTTATGAGACGAGTGCGAATGGGCCAGCCTGTAGAGGCCGACCTAGGCGAACGTATCACAACCAGGCCCACTACACAAAATCCAATTTCTGTTTTCCTTCTGTGTTTTAACGCAAGTTCAAAATGTATGGGAATGACAACTTTGTTGCGGAAGAATAAATATCATTCCATACATTTTGAACTTGCATTAGCGTGAATGAAAACAGAAATTGGATTTTGTCTAGGAGGGTAGATCAGAGACGTTTTAAAGAAAGGCCGAGTCAAAAGTACCTATAACCGGCGAGCATGTATGAAGACGCTCATGAATGTGGAATAAGCTAAAGAGGTATGTCAGGATCGTAGCATGTGGGAAGAACTAATCTCTGCCTGCAACAGGAAAAAGGTGTGATTTTATGTATGTAGGGACAGTTTTAGGAGATGCAACAAGCTTAAATCCAGAGTTGTGAATGCAGTACACTATTATTTATTCTGTGGCAGTAGTAAAGCCTGACATAAAAAAAAATTCGTTTTGTGATGGAGGTCTTTAGACTTCTTCATCTTCTATCTTTAATTATAGTTCATATTTTATTATGATAAGTTTATGTAGTAATTTATTTGAATATATGTACCATATATAATTGTAATTTGTAAATAAATTCTAAGTGAAGCTTTTTCAGCAAAAATAACTACACATAACTAATCATCATCGGAATGAATGTGGTTAGATCACCCGCGATAAATATTATGGTAAATTTCTCTTACTTGGTACTCAATGTCCACCACATCGCCCGGCATCGCTGACTGAAAAATACAGTCTATCTTGCCTGGTTGAACCGTAATTGTCATATCTTGCTCAAAGGTGTACACAACACTGAATATTGATAGGAGGAAGAGGTACAGCATCTTCAATAAAACCCGATGTTACAAAACTCACAACACCAAGTCTTTGAGCGAATGTATTCTGTTGCTCAGCTCAGACAATTATCAAGTTATTTTTAGCACGAGAGTGAGTGATTTGAGTTTAAAAATAGAGAAAAATAATTTGAAATGCAAAAAAGCTCGTAAAAATACAATTCCTCGGCTCCGGTGAGCGAGTTCGTTTCGTTCTAAAGTCTGAAATTATGACTTTTTTGACAATTTTGACAGTACTGACACTAACAGTCTGACAGAGTGACAGTAGTCGTTAGTCGTTGGTGACTGGACTGACACTAGCTCACAGAATATGCCCCCGTTTCACGAAAACCCGTGGATGGAATATTAAGCGGATGTGGCATTTATATAACAATAATAATATGAGAAGGATAAAACTATACAATCACTGATATGAGAGAGCGAGATGAACAACAATTTTTTATCCTTAACCTGCGTATGCGATTAAACTGGCTCCAGCAATGTATGGAGCCAGTTTCTAGTGCACTCATTGGCTCTCACCCACTGTCATGTATAACCCGACCAAATTACGTTGTTCATTTTATCTTAAGCTGGCATATGTATCACGTGTTGCACACCGTCAGCATTCTTGCTCGTTCAGTGTACACAGTAAACGGTCAAAAAAGCTTTCTTTTACTATAAGATCAAGAAATAATGCTTTTTTCTAGCTCTAGCTCTTTGTTTGTTTGGTGTAAATCCGGCTTAATTATTTTTCGTCTAAAACTTTAATGTTTTTATGAGTTTTGGTTGAAAGCATGTCTGTCTAATATTCTCATATTCTGTAATTAAATATTTGAGAACGTAACCAAAACAAAAATTACCTAAATAGTATTATATTTCCCGTGTATTATATTCTCCACAGAGTACTTTTATATACTGGAAAATATTCTCTTTGACAAAAATGTCGACTTCCAGCACAGAGTACTTCTTTTATACTTCCAGCTGAGAAAACGACTGTATCACTGTAATCAAAACTGTAATGTTTTTGTTTATTTCGTGGTTTTTACCATGCTTGTGACTGTAATCATTAAACAGTAGAGTAATGTCGGGCTCCAGTGGATCGGGTGCTCCGCCTCCTTCAGGGGTCATCTGTAACAGCGCGCTAAGTTTCGTTGCGGCTGCGCAACCTGTGCAAGGGTCAACACAAAATGAAAATGAGAACGTTCAAGCGAATTTGCAAGAAGCAAATGATGAGCAATCAGGTGGGTGAAATTATGTTTGCGGTATTCTCTATAAATATTTAAGCACATCACTTGAGATTAGCAGCACATATTTCGACAATGATAGATCCAGATTGTAGATGAGACAGTCGAAATTTGGCTAGCATATTATGTTATCATAAGTATTCCATGATGACTATGTGTAGCAAGCTTTCTGAAAACTATTATAATTCAACTTCCAGCGCCTCGCGGTTTCACCGCGTAGTACCCGTTCTCGTGAGAAAACGAAATAAAAATAAAATATAGCTTATGTAGCTTCCATTAGTGGTAGCATTTTTAATGTTGGTCCAGTAGTTTTTGAGTTAACCTATTGTGCGCCACTCTACAAATGCACTCACAACTCCTGTACGCCAAATGGTATGGTACTGTACGGTTATTGTCTTCTATAGACCTTGTATGTTGTGTGTGACTTTGTTGCTCAAAAGGTTAAATCCTAACATACACAAAAAAATCAAATCAATCAATCTTACCTCTTTATAATATTAGTTTACCAAATGCAAAAAGGGCTGAGAGATGGCCTAGTTACGGTGCACCAAGTAATATTAATTTAGATAAGATTTATTATGTAAAATTCAGGTAGTTCAATGTCTGTAGAGGTCAGCTAATGCTTGGTCTTTACTCTGACTCTTAAGGGCTGTGCACTGTAAGGTTATGGTGGCAGATTTTGTCTTTTGTGGTGGTTATCTACTGTTTTTTGGTAGCAACTCAGGCGGAACATCAATATAATACTGTTACCATCTAAGTAAGTTTTATTATTGTAATAATTTATTTATATTTTTATTTTAATTTAAAAAAATGATTATAATTTATTATTAGGACGTCCTGTGACCAGGTGGAGTGACGACATATGCAAAGCGGTGGGCAGTGACTGGAAAAGAAAAGCCGAAGAATGGGCTCAGTGGTGCAACTTGGGAGAGGCCTACGTCCAGCAGTGGACTGATACCGGCTGATGATGATGATGAATGATTATAATAATTATCTATATTTGTTACAGACAGGATGGTACCAACTGGATTGAAGTCTCTCTGTGAAGTGTGCTCTGAGGTGTACCCTGATCAACCCAACCCATTACAAGTCACTACGAGGCTTAAATACTGGTTTGTATTCTATTTTTACCTATGAATAATGTAGATTTGACCCTACGAATAATGTACATTTGACCCTACGAATAATGTAGATTTGAGTACGAATAACGAAGATTTTAACCCTACAAATAATGTAGATTTGAAAGTACGAATAACGGAGATTTTAACCCTACAAATAACGTAGATTTTAACCTATGAATAATGTAGATTTTAACCTACAAATAAAGTAGATTTTAACTAGTGTCCGACCGAAGTTCGGTTTCGGCCAAAAATCAAGTTTCGGCGGCAGTTTCGGTTTCGGGCAAAATTGGCCGAAAAAAGTTTCGGCTAAAGAGGCGAAACCGAAACTGATTTTCGAAGTAGTCGTACACGCTCGCCTAACTTCGTTTCTCGCGGCAACGCTTTGGCGGACGCTGGCGGCCCTGTTCGGGAATTGTCGTGCGCCGTTCGGATAGCTCTGTAGCAACCGTAGATGGGAGTATTAGTGTAGATATGGTGCTAAAATAATCGTATGTCGTAATTAATGCAGAATAATGGGTAAAATGCACCAAATTTCAGTATTTTAAGGAATTTTATACTTGACCTCGTGAGTTTCGGTTTCGGCCGAAATTGAAGCCACGGCCGAATACGGTTTCGGTTTCGGCCGGAAAACCAGTTTCGGTCGGACTCTAATTTTAACCTACAAATAACAAAGATTTTAACCTACCAATAATGTACATTTTAACCTCAAACTACCATAAATAAACTGGCCAAGTGCAAGTCGGACTCGCAGGTTTCCGTAGGGGTTCCGCAAGGGTTCCGTACTACAGTATTTTATAAGATCGAGCAAAAAATACCACTATAATTTTTCGCCAGCGAAAAATAATAAATAATATACATTTTATTTCTTATAACGCCATCTAACGTCTAACAAAGTTATTAGGGATCGACATTTCAATATAACGCCATCTATGGGACGTTTACCTAACTAAGCGTTCATAGATGGCGTGAAATGCCGAAAAAAACACGTTTCTTGTATGGGGACCCTCTATAATTTTTAACTTCATTCTTTTTTTAGTATTTGCTGTTATAGCGGCAACAGAAATACATCATCTGTGAAAATTTCAACTGTCTAACTATCACGGTTCATGAGATACAGCCTGGTGACAGACGGACAGACAGACAGACGGACAGCGGAGTCTTAGTAATAGGGTCCCGTTTTACCCTTTGGGTACGGAACCCTAAAAAGGCAGACGGTGCCGTGCCTAACACCCAAGTGAACGCAAGTTATATACTAAAGTAATACACGCAAGTAATACTAAATGCTTGAGTAATACGCGTCCGTGCAGTATTACTTCGCAGTGTTGCTTACGTAGTAATCACGCCATATTGACTATGCCGGACTGAGCGCGGAAAATTATTACTCAAGCATTTAGTATTACTGAACTTGTGTTCTCTCGGGTATTAGGCACGGCTCAATCTGCCTTTTTTTATGGTAGTCTGAGATTTTAACCCACTATTTTTCTAGTTTCTGACTGTAGGAGGTGCATATTATATTGATGTAACGTCTCACTTGTAACCAAAAAGCAGTACCACATCATCGCTTACCACCAGCCGAGAGAGTGGTCAAACGCTAAACATAAGAGAGTGGCTAAACGTTCAAAAAAACAGTGAAAATGAGGTAGCACACTAGCACAGAACATATAATAATACTACGTAACGCTAGGCGTAGAATGGGAACTGATTCTCAATGACAGTAGTCAGAACACGCTAATATTTGACACACTTTTAATACAGTCTATGCAAAAAAAGAACTCGTAGAAAATGAGGTTTTTGTTGTGTTGAGAACATTGCCCTGTCATTGCAAATACGTCTAAAATTGTTTGATACCTAAGTAAGTAACCTACTCTTATCATTATCGTGTGCTACTAGGTAGGTATATACCTTCCTTCCTTACCTTTGAATGTTAGTTTATCGTAAAGCGAGCATTCTCATTATGCACAGACTATATTTCTTTTGTGATTATTTACAGGTTGGGTGGAGAGGATCCCTTAGACTATATCAGTATGTATTGGAACCCTGGCAAGCCAGAAGAACATATACCTCCGCATTGGCACTACATCAGGTATTCATCATCATCAGCTTATCTCTGTCCACTGCTGGACATAGGCCGCTCCTATGGCGCGCCACTGAGCTCGACCTTCAGATATTTGTTTCCAACTGCTGCCAGCCTTGTGTATATCATCGCTCCGTTTTATACCCTTTGATGGAACCCTAAAACAATTTTATTTTTAATGTTTTAAATCCATCGGGACCTTAAAGTGGATGACGTTAATAGTGTTATTACAAAATATGCCGAAGGTCACGACCGTAGACTTCATCACCATGTGAACGTTGAGGCCATCTAGCTCTTCGACAACACGGACATAGTGAGAAGACTAAAAAGGATAAAACCATTTGAGTTAGTGTAGTGAAGTGACATTAAATTAGTGAACAGTGCTTACAAAGAACACAATACAATAGTGTCTTCGCCTTAATAGAGACAATAAGAAAAGTGCCAATGGACACATTCTTAGTTTAACAATAGTTAGCAGTTTAGGTCAAATTTAAATTACTTATTAGTCTTAAGACTAGATTGTAATTTAAATGACATGCCATTATATTGGAATATCATTAATAAAAAAAAAAAATCTTTTAAAGGCTAGCGTTTGACCACTATCTCACCTGATGGTAAGTGATGATGCGGTCGAAGATGGTAAGCACGCTAGGCCTAGAATGGGAACTGGCTCTCAAGGATAGCTGCCGGAACACATTAGATGATTGGTGACAGATAGTGTATATTTTCAACCAACCAACTTCCAAAAAGGAAGAGGTTCTCAATTGATCTAAATATTTTTTATGTATGCTACTCCGTCGATTGTGAACCGATTCGAATGATTCTTTTTTTAAATGGTAGAGTACATTTCCAAGGTGATCCCATTGTAATTCCATCAAGATATGATAAGTATCCCCAGAGGTATGACGATAAACATCTCAAAATTGCTACTGAAACTTGAGTCGCGGGGCATGGAAGTTGGTTGTTTTAGTTTTCTTCTTATTATATTTTCCAGTTTTGGTCTGTCAGACCTGCACGGCGACGGCCGGGTGCACCCTCCGGGGCCGGAGTCAGGGTACGGGTTCGAGCTGACGTTTAGACTGGGGGGGCAGGGTACTTCGCCCCCGCTATGGCCCGCTGCGTTACTGCAAGCGCTCGCTAGATACGTGTTTACTACTGGTATGTATAATATTAACACCAATATTATAAATGCGAAAGTCAGTTTGTATATTTGTTTGGGACTTCTTCACGGTCAAACGGCTGGACTGATTTAGATGAAATTTTGCACAGGGATAGCCAGTACTATGGATTAGGCTATAGGATACTTTAAAACGCGGGCGAAACCGCGGGGCACAGCTAGTGTTTCTTTATATTATTCATATTCATATATTCCTTCATTTGGGTACATTGTACACTTATGAGCGTTAAACAAAAATACACACAAAAGATAACATAACAACGAAGAAATTAAAAATTCATAAAAACATCATATATTTTTGTACATATATATATCATATTGTTTTGGTACACACAATCCAAAATTTCATCGTACCGAATCGAACTCGGGACTCGAACCTGCACTTCCTGGGAAACATGCCAGGCCCCGTATACTTGGATTTGATAGAGATTGAAATGAACGAACATGACAGAGATGGAGCTATACAGCTGACATAGCATAGGTATCTTTTGGGTGAGCGCGCTACATCATCGACCGCATCATCACTTAACATCAAGTGAGATAGTGGTCAAGCACTACCCATTTTCGCATTTAAAAAAAATTGCCTGCATTATTTGCTGTGTGCTGCCGGAACACCGTAAGGTTATGGCGGCAGATTTTCTCCTTGATGGTGGTAAGTTACTTTTTGGTAGCAAGTCAGGCGGAACATCGATATAATATGCTTCTACCATCTGTGGATAAGCACCCGTGCTGGGATTTAAACCATCTACCTCTCGCTTAGAAGTGAAGACATCTCTCCTTTTCACCAATAGGGATGTAGTTGTAAAGTAAAGCCATTATAATTCATTATTTTCAGGATATAGGAGAACATTTACAAAGTGGTAATATTTAATTTGAGGGAAGCTTGGATGTTACTTGAGTAATACAACTGTTTTTTTTTATGCTAATAGGTAACAGTACAAGCACGACGCTCGCCTGATGGTAAGCGATGACGTCTACCTATTACAGATACAGCGGGATGCACCGTTCTGGATAGACAGAATGTTGCATGTCACTGCACTGCGTCTGTTACCTTGAGACATAAAGATGTTGAGTCTCACATGCCCTGTAATTTCATTGGACTATGTACGATCGAAGGTGGTTTATTAAGGTCCGAAGGTCTTATAACGTCATTAAATTAAGTGGACTGTATTTTTTTCTTATACGCTAGGATCACCGATTACAGATCTAAATAATAATTACATGGTATATCAGGACAACTAGAGCGATTTAAGGGGGTACGATTTCCATACAAAACTATAATGCACAAATATGAGTAAACGGAGCAAAAACCTGCACTGAAATCACATCTTTTGGTCTTGTGTAAGTCTTTACATGTCGGAAATTATATTTATCATGATTATAATTATCATTTATATTTATCATTTATCATGATTTAAATGAATAATATAAACATATTATTCAATCAATATTTTTTTGGTTTAACTCGAATTTTACTATTATTAAAAATCATTTCATTTCAATCAATCAAATCATGTAGGTAAATACATTTCCCGACCCGTAAATACTTATAAAAGACCAATAGATGTGATTTCAGTGTTAAAGTCAAGTCAGTTAGTGTCAAGTTTTCCCTCCATGTACTTATATTTGTGCATTATACTTTTGTATGGAAATTGTACCACCTTAAGGTTAAGGTTTAGAGGTAAGGAAAATGGAATATCCACGCCCACCTTCTAATGTCCGGGAGCTTCTTCTCGACCTGGATAGTTCAGGCTGCGCAGCACAGAATCCTCACAAATGTCCTCATCCACATTCACCATATAGCAGTCCAAACTTTGTATAAATAAATAATAGTTAAAAAAAAACTAAAAAACACGCTTTTTATAGAATACCGAAGTAAAAAATAGAAAATAAATTTTAATAAATTTAAATTAAGAAGTGTTAAAAATTGCAATAAATATAAATTAATAATAGTGTGACTAAAAGAAAAAATATTTTATTTGAAAAAAAGCGTGAAAAATATTTATAACTATTGACACCATGCAGGTGCATGGTGTCAATAGTTATAAATATTTTATTGACAGATATGAGTAGAGTGATTATAATTTTGATAATATCTTAAAAGCGTCCCACGCTTTTTTTAAATAAAATATTTTTTTTATTCACACTATTATTAATTTATATTTATTGAAATTTTTAACACTATTCTTTATTAAAATTTATTTTCTATTTTTAGTTCGGTTTTCTATAAAAAGTGTGTTTTTTCGTTTTTTTATTTTCTACTTTTTAGTTGAAAAATTGAATATTTTTTATCAAATTAGTGTATTGTCATCGGTCGTCGATAAATGTAAAAAGTTTGAAAGAAAACTGGCCGTTTAAAGTGGGTCAAAATCGCGCCCAAAGAAGTCGGTTACAAACATACAGGTGAAGCTAATAAAAACATTATTTTCACGTACTTGCGGTAATACAATTAAATAAATCACACCGAAGTGCGTTCTGCGGCGGTTTGTCCTTGAGACTGGTTTCTTGAAGGACTTCGTTGCTTCCAATACGCACAGTGCGACATATATGGACATGGATATATGGCGGGGGTAAATGAGATAGGAAATCGCTCAATTAGCCTGTATTACCGTGTGAAAGAAAGTGACAGCTAAAGAACAATGAAATGCATTGATATTATTAAATGCTAATTCTGGCGGTAACACTACCTATTATCTAAACTATGTCCACTAGCCTACACCACACATTTCAGGCATGGATGTACTAATAATGGATCGTGCACAGTAGATTTTTGACGTATTCAATGTAATCCGTATGCTTTAAATATAAGGTTGTAATTGCTATGCACAACAAAACAGCCCCAACGAAAGGCACCTAGGTGGGAGTGTGTCCTTGTCTAACAACCTGCCAGTGTTATGTAAGTACTATATTATATGTATATTACTAGATGTGCCACGCGATTTTACCGGCGTAGATATAGTCTATCTAGTCTAGGCTATCTACTAGTTTATAATAGTATATATATATTATATATATATATATATATATATATACATAATACTAGTTTATAATATTAGTAAAGATATATTTATGTGATCCATACAAAAGAAAGGTACAAACTTCGTGTACGTCGGTCTCTTTCTTTCGGGGCATTAATCAGTCTATATTATAGTGAAATGTCTTTAATTGCAGGTAACAAATTCTGCGCAGGCGACCACATATCGTGGCACCGACCGCTAGATGGCGCGGCGCGCAGTCGCGTGCGACATTTGCTCGTCGCACGCGACCCCGCGTTTGTCGCGCGACATACTCACACGCCGCACGGCACTGTCGAGTTTTTACAGGTAATCTATTAACTAAGAATATTATGACCTTTAACCGACTTCCAAAACTAAGAGGAGGTTCTCAATTCAGGAGTAACTATTTTTTTTAGAGTCCGAACCTTAATAGGAAAAAATGAACCCTTATAGGATCACTTTGTTGTCCATCTGTCTGTCCGTCCGTCTGTCAAGACCCTTTATCTCAGGAACGCGTAGAGGTATCAAGTTGAAACTTATACTAAATACTTGGGTTTACAGTATCTTTCAGCTGTGAAAAAATAAAACCTGTAAGTCAACGCGATCAAAAGATATGACCGTTTATGTCGCATATTTTCGCATATTTTGCGACTTCACGCGGGAATCAAATCTATAGAGTACTTCCCGTTGACCTAGAATCATGAAATTTGGCAAGCAGCAAGGTCTTGAACCACTTATACAGGAAAAATCTGAAAACCGTAAATATGTAGTTTTTTTTTTTTTGTTTATGGCTCCACACGATTAGTGTATTTAGCCAGTGTCAAGTATTGAAATTTTTCAAGTTTTTATGAATGTTAGTCTTAGAGATGGGTCAAAGTCACATTTCAGGTCAGTTGTCAAGTAAAAGTCTAGTCATATCTTCAGTAAAGATGTAGTGTTTACTGAAGATTTTCAGTGGAATTTTGGTGAGAACGCAAATAGCATGTTTTTCAACATTGTGCTGTTTCCCTACACTCGCACACATTCACCGGCACTTAATGGTTAATAATCCACATTTATTACATATTAACACGCGGAAGAACACAAGTTTTAGGAAAGAATACAATGAGATCACACACACTTTTCCACGTTCCCGCCAAAACTCCCCCTAAAATATGTAGTTTAATAACAAATAAACTGGCCAAGTGCAAGCCGACTCGCACTAGTAGGGTTCTGTACCACACCACACTACAGTATTTTATAAGATCGAGCAAAAAATACCACTATCATTTTTCGCCAGCAAAAAATAATAATTAATAAACATTTTATTTCTTATAACGCCATCTATCGTCTAACAAAGGTGTTAGGGATCGACATTTCAATATAACGCCATCTATGAGACGTTTACCTAACTAAGTGTTCGTAGATGGCGTCAAATGCCGAAAAAAACACGTTTCTTGTATGGGGACCCTCTATTATTTTTAACTTTATTCTGTTTTTAGTATTTGTTGTTATAGCGGCAACAGAAATACATCATCTGTGAAAATTTCAACTGTCTAACTATCACGGTTCATGAGATACAGCCTGGTGACCGACGGACATACAGACGGACAGACAGACGGACGGACGGACGGACAGCGGAGTCTCAGTAATAGGGTCACGTTTTACCTTTTGGGTACGGAACCCTAAAAATAAGTGAATTTACTATTACAAACTTATCATTTGCGGTTAGTGTAATACATTTTCTATGGATCGAATTACAAAGTTAAGTTTGTCCTTTAACCTAGTCTGAGATGTAGGTACGGAAGCCTCGGTGGGCGAGTCCAACTCGACTTGGCCGGTTTTATTTTAATGTATGTTTGATCATAACTCAGTCATTTATGGACGGATTTGTAAAATTATTTTTTGTTCGAAAGAATTATTTTTTTTAAATTAGTAGAGTACATTTCCAGTTTGTTCCACTGTAATTTCATCGAGATATGATAAGTATCTTCAGAGATATGACGATAAACGTCTCAAACTTGCTACTGAAACTGACTCGCACGGCATGGAAGTCGGTTGTTTTAGTTTTTAAACTATCCAATTTTTTTTTTTTCAGATAGTAGGTTGCACAGGCAAAGAACTCAAGTCAGCACAGAGAGGTTCTGGGTTCGAAGTGCTGAAACTGATGAGAGACGACCCGAAGTAATTGCTATAGTCTTATACCTTACTAGCGACCCGTCCTAACTAGAGATTAAACGGATAGTGGTTTGGCCGGATACCGGATATTCGGCAAGCTACGAGGCCGGAGCGCCGGATATCCGGCTACCAGATAATCGGCCCTTTATCGCGTTACATGACACGATCAGTTTGGTTTGAATATGGCGCGGTGAACGAGATCTGAAATATTCGGGAGCGTTGGGGTGTTATCACACGTGAGCGGAGATCGGGACGACTCTGGGATGTTCGAGTAATGCGGAAAATTTGGTTTATTACCACAATATGCCATTTGTTAATTTTGAGTACTTAACTAATTAATTCTGGGTGCGATTATAAAAATAAACGGTGTTCATAACCTATTGTGGGATGATTTGCCTTGTCTACAATAATGAGAATTTTGTGCAATTTACCATCCGGTATCCGACCGGACAGTGAAAACAAGGCCGGATAGTTACCGGATATCCGTTTCATCTCTAGGCCTAACTTCCTATCTTATAGGCTAGCGTTTGACCACTATCTCGCCTGGTGTTTTTTTTTTATGGTAATAGGTAACAGGACAAGCACGACGCTCGCCTGATGGTAAGCGATGACGTCTACCTATTACAGCGGCATGCAACATTCTGGATGGACAGAATGTTGCACGTCACCGCACTGAGTCTGTTACCTCGAGGCATAAAGATGTTAAGTCTCACATGCCCTGTAATTTCACTAGACACCTTGCCATTTCAACCGAAAAACATTCCTATTTCAAGGCTGAAAATTATTTTGTCAAAGTGGTGGTACTCTCCAGGCGGACTAGCAGAAGTCCTACCACTACAAAAGTTATGGTAAGCGATGATGTGGTCTAAGATGGTGAACCCGCTAGGCCTAGAATACTCTGACTCTCAAGGGCTGTGCTGCCGGAACACCGTAAGGTTATGGCGGCGGATTTTCATGGTAGATGGTGGTTAGCTACTTTTTGAGTCAGGCGGAACATCTATGTAATGTCCTCCTGTGATAATATGATTGTCATATAATAAATATTAATATCCGTAATTTTTCGGCATTTTTGTCTTGATATTACAAGCACGTTTTCTTCTATCTATCTATCTATATCTATATATTAAAAGCGAAAGGTCACTCATCACAAAATTTCGAAAACCGCTTGACGTACAAAGATGAAATTGTACGAAGTCGCGGGCAACATCTTGTAGTATATGTTACTATAGCCACTATATCAACAATTACTGAAAACAAAAGTAATTAAATAATTAAAGGGGGTCACCATCTACGAATAAATAATAAGATAGGAAATGTAACTGCGTTATAAAAATGACCCAACAAAAGTCGTGTCCAAGCAGGCGGGGTTAAAAGTCGTGTCCAGCGCGTCATCAGTCGGACATTTGTCTTGTTTGACTCAACTGTCATAACAGACATTGCAGCACGTGCGCGAACCAATCCCTGCTTTCGTTCCGAATTCTCTAAGCCAATCATTTGTAATTTTGAAAGTAATTCTTATTTTGAATCTACGTCGTTTTGGTTTGAAAGAGGGACACTTTTTGTTTGGAATTTGTTCTGAATTAGAGTTCCTGACTTATTATATATTCGTAGGTATACACGAAATTGTATTTTTTTTTAATGAATTATTTATTGAATTATGAATGAATAAATGAATGATAACACTTTATTGCACACAAAACGACTTACTGCATACAACACGAAACATGATACAAAGAATAATACAAAAGACACAGTACAAACGGCGGTCTTATCGCTAAATAGCGATCTCTTCCAGACAACCGCTTAATATTACGAACTATGTTAAAAGTATAAAGATAGAGTGCAAGAATAACATCTTAACTTTAATTAATCAAAAGAGACAATACAATTGTAAAACATTAAATATCCACAAAGTATAATAACAATAATACAATAAATCTCCGATACATACAATATATATACACAACAATACACATACATATAATATACCTTTAAATTATAAATATATATACCATACCATACATATATATATGTACACATATAATATATACAAATATATATATATATATATATATACATATATATTTATTGTGCTGTGATACGAAATTAATACTCTTCATTATATAGTATACGTAATAGTATAGCCTAGTCCGATTCGCACTTGACCAGTTCTAAATTTCCTACTATAAATACCCGAGCGCTTTAATTTTTGTTTTTAAACTTTTTTTTATGTTCCTAGTTGCGGCGGCCCCATGCTGGTCAGTAGAACGAATAGGACATCGTCAGCGGCGGGGGTGAGTGCCCCCCCGTACAGTGGGGGGGACTGCCCCCTCGCGGGGGTGTCGGCAGTCGTCAGATGGTGCTATGTGCCAACACAGGTTACTTTCTACATTCTTAAATAAAAAGTCAAAGCATTTATATATCACTAGTTGTGACCCGCGGCTTCGCCCGCGCTCAAAAGTTTCCTATAGTCTAATCCATAGTACTGGCTATCTTTGTACAAAATTTCAGCTAAGTCGGTCCAGCCGATTGACCGTGAAGAAGTCCCAAACAAACTGACTTTCGCATTTATAATATTGGTGTGGATTGAAAATCTGTACTTACGCACGTCAAATAACATTTAATAAATCATATCAATAATAATTATTATAAATATAAATAAAACCGGCCAAGTCGAGTTGTACTCGCCCACCGAGGCTTCCGTACCAACGTTGGTACCAATTAAGCTAGACCTCTAAATTGTATGAGCGCTCATATAACTCAGAGGCCTATCTTAATTGGCGAAACTATGTATGTATGGGGACACCGTTTAATTTTCAACTTTTCTTATTTTTTGGATTTTTTCCTTAACTTGTGCTGTAAGACCTTGCTTCTTGCCAAATTTCATGATTCTAGGTCAACGGGAAGTACCTTATAGGTTTTCGACCCAAAACCTACAGGGTACTTCCGGTTGACCTAGAATTGTCAACTTTGGTTAAAAGCAAGGTCTTACAGCACAAGTAAAGGAAACATTCCGAAAAATAAAACGACGGTTCTCTTTTTGCACATATTCTACAAATCATATTATTGTATGTTGCATTCCAGAAGACAGTACAACCGGCGACAAGTCCGTCCAACCTCTCAGTCGGCGTTCAACAACAGATAAAAGACACTTTACAGCGAGGACTTAGTGCTATGAGCACAGACTCTATAGGAAAAGGTAAATCAATGATAATGACGGGATCCTGTCTCCTCGCCGAAAATTGTTTGGCCGATTATCACTTGCCAACCAATGGTTCGCCTATTTTTCACTTTGACAACTAACGATTGTCAAATTTTTGTATGACTACGTTTCATTCGGTAGAATTATTGTTAATCTGATTATTATAATGACACAATACGTTCAGGGCACTTATCATTTGTCAAATCCTTCACTAGGCCAGACTACTTTTAGACGAATAACGTTAAGTTTCGTCTGTGTCACAGTTTCAGTGTAACAGTATATAGGTTGGCAAATGATTATTCGGCGAAAAGGCAGAGATCCCTTTTTATCGTATTGACTCAGGATCTCGATTTTTATACACCTAATTGGGACTATAGACCTCAGTATCTGGTATAAATTTCAACTTGCTAGGTCCACCCGTTCCTGGGAAAATCGGTGGTGACACACGGACAGACAGACAGACGGACAAGAAAGTGATCTTAAAAGGGTTACTTTTTTACCTTTTGAGGTACGGAACCTTACAAATATCATCATTCCAAGATATGTCAATTGAACTACATTTCATTTCTGTTGATGGATGGGCCGATTCCGCCCACCACGATCCTTTGCTGCGCTTTTTCAGTCTCTTCTTTTGTTTGCCAAACTCTAGCTAGCCAGGCGGACATCATATAGTGTCCTACCACCATGCGGGGGTTGGGGGTTTCTTAACGATGTTTTCCTTAATCGGAGAGCCACTGTGAAAAGCGCACACATAATTTTGGTAGAAAAATCCATTGGTGCGTGCCAAGGATTTAACTCCTCGGTACCTCTGGCGTCGAAGCCGACCACTCTCCCACTACACCTCCAGCTAGTGTTCCGGACAACGACGTACACCGACAATATGAACGCACTATGTATAGTTAGTTATAAGTTGTATATAATAAAGATAAGTTTTAGCTTAGTACTCTAGGATAGGTAGGGTACTTTGCCATGTATAGAGTTCGCATTTCGTTATAGCTTCGTATAGATAGACATATACGGCTTTACTAATAAAAATTTGCCTATACGTCTGTTAAACGGTTGTGCAGTTGCACAAAGAATAAGCGCTAAACACGCGTCAATCTATTGTTTGACTAATAAACGTTGAATAGGAGGTGGGTATCTACATAGACGTTTAACACTTTTTTGTTTTTCATCTGGCAACTATTAGTCAATTCGTTTAGAAACTGTTTACGTCTTAAATAGTTCCGTAAATTATTATTTCATAAAGTTTACTAATTATTAATATTAGTCATGAAATTTTATTTTAGGAATGCAATATTAATCAAACTCCGTTGTTTTTGGAACTTTTTATTGAAATTAGTTGACATAATAGAAAATATTTTCTTTTAGTAGGAGTGAAAGAATTAAAACAAATTTTAGAACGAAACACTCAAATTGACTGTTGTCCTCTGTCTACGCTGTTGACATTGTAGCCATGGAGACTAGCGGTCTCCATGGCTACAATATAAACATGATTGTAGCCATCTTTGAATAAATTGTCAATTTGCAAAGAGAATGTAATCACTGCGTTTAGTTTCTTCCGCATAGCTTTTCGTAAACCCGTTATTTGTATTTAAAATGGAAAATCTGAATTGTTCAAAATAATGGATCTGCACGGTCTTCATAATGTTTTCGATTTTTTTATTTGCCTCTTCTATCTCCCAATGGTCAAATATGTCGAAATAATTTATGTAATCCATTTCAATGAGAACAAATCTAACACATGCAAACGATCCTCAAATGACAGCATACTTTTTGAAGTTTGAAGAATCAAAACGTTTTTTTACAGAATACTAGACACAGATTCAATTATAGTTACTATTTCTAGACATTATTTCAATCAGCTGATAATAGAGAAATCCGCCATTTTAATCCTTAACACACTCGCTAAACTAGGGTCCCAGGCTGTTTAAGAAATGGACAGCCTCCTTTGATAATGGCACATCTGTATACCAACTTTATCCAAGGCTTACGTCAAAAATTTTTTATTGGTCAGCTTTTGTGGTATACAACGTGTGTACAGAGTGAAAAAAACTTTATTAGTAAGGCCGTTAGTTTGTAATTGTATCGCATTCGTAAACAGCCTTATTATAGATAGATTTTGTTAGATTCTTATTAGAACATAGGAATATAACTTGTTTAAGGTTTGTAACAGTGTAATAGGTCTTATAGGAGTACAGATAGGTCATTCGTACAACCTAAGTAGATAGGTAATAGATAAAAATAAAGCATGTTCGGTTTTAATAGATGTAACAGATAGTCAACCTAGACCAGGTTAGGTTTAGGAATAGGGTTGGTACTTGCAAATAGCATAGGTCTGGGAGAGCTCCGCACTCTCTGATGGTTAGCGCTCGACTAAATAGCATCTCGGGAGAGTATATCTCCGAAAAGTCGGCATCTCGTGCGTGCGCCCACACAAGGACACGCCCCGCGAGACAGAGTGCGGGCGCTCCCAGACTATCGACCTCTCGCTCTTTTGCAAGTACCAACAACAGTATAAATAGAGCGTCGCTACCGTGCCAAGTTGTTCAGTTCACCAACGGCGGCTCTAGAAGAAAGAAGAAAGGAAAACTAGGAAGAATAGTAAATAGTGATAGTGCCTAGTGAATAGCTCAGTAGCTATAAGAAGATTGTGAAGAAAGAATAAATTAGCGTTTCAAGGCTTGAAGACGTGTTTAAATCCCAGCTCCAAAGCTTCACAGTATAATGTGGGATGTGGGAATCCGAAGGCCTCTCCCGAAGAAATACAGTCCACTGCTCCACCGCTGTGCTTAGGGTTCCCCACAGCTAGTATTCATTTTTTTTATTTGCAGGTCAAGCTGTAGGTCACATGTCCACAGACAGCTTTGAAATGTCCAGCATGGAACGAGCTCTGCCACAAATATCGGACTCTGTGGTATGTATTAAAGCTGTGTCGAACCGTATGTATTCGTTACTTTAGTAACGAATACAATACAATGCCTGACTCGAAGTACCGAATCGGTACTCTCGAATATGTTTCGTTACTCGCATCATTCGCATGTACCGGTATTCGGAACAAGACGAGACAAAATGTACGACATACGTACGTACGTACGATCTCCGTCTCTGTCTAACAGCCTATGAATGACAGAGCGGCCATTGTTTTGCAACATGTTTTCTGTGCAGTGAAAATATACGGTAACACTGCGTTTGTAATTTTTATTCTCTATCTGCACGACAGGATAAGTTTAGTTAGTAAAACACATTTTTATTTTTATTTAACATAAACAACATACCTACTCATTTATTTTCGTACTATAACCCAAAACTAAATATACAAGTACATTTAACGAACCTATTAGTAACGTGCCAGAATGATACTGACACATACAATTATACACGACAGCCGATTGTAACGAAAGTAACGAGTAACGATACGAAAGTAACGAGTTCGATGTTTTATAGTAACGAATTCATACGGGTATACATTTATTTGTTACTTTCACAGCTCTAGTATGTATATCTATACTAAAATTATGAAGAGGAAACATAACAAATTAAATTTTTAAAAGATGTTTAATGACGAAACAAGTGCATCAAGGTACAACATTTAGAAAAATATCGTTTGCGCGATGCAGGATCTCATACATTTAAGCAATATTTACAAGGAGAGCTATTCAACCTACTCTAGCGCCATCTAGATGTTTTTACCTTAACTAATATAAAGAGGAAAGATTTGATTTTTTGTTTGTATCGATTCAAATCAAAAACTACTGGATGGATTATAACAATTCTTTCACTAATGGTAAGCTACATTATCATCGAGTAACATACGCTATATTTTATTCCCGTATTCTTACGGGTACGGGAACTACGCGGGTGAAATCGCGAGGCGCTGCTAGTAAAAAATAAGACTGGCCAGGTGCGAGTCAGAGTCGCGTCTCGCATCGCACACTTAGGAAGGGTTCCGATTCTAATACGAAACAAAACAGAGTTTCAATCTTATAATAAAATTTGATGTACGAGTTCACGGAGAATCTCGACATCGCGATCATGAAAGACGGGGCTCGTTTACTAGCGCCATCTGTGTAATTTTGCCGAAACTAATTAGAAAGGTTGTTAGTATAACAAACACGAAGGAGTTAACCCAGATGACACCTAGAACTTCATAGATGGCGTTATACTAAAAAACACGCTTTTGGTATGAGGACCCCCCTTTAATTTTTTAACCGACTTCAAAAAAAGGAGGAGGTTTCTCAATTCGACCGTATATTTTTTAACGTTATTTTGTTTTTAGTAGTTTTTGTTCTAGCGGCAACAGAAATACACCACCTGCTTTCAACTGTCTTACTATCACGGTCTGTCTGCATGCCTGCCTGTCTGTCTGTCTGTCTGTCTGTCTGTCTGTCTGTCTGCCTGCCTGCCTGCCTGCCTGCCTGCCTGCCGGCCTGTCTGCCTGCCTGTCTGTCTGTCCCGTCTGTCACCAGGCTGTATCTCATGAACCGTGATAGTTAGACAGTTGAAATTTTCACACATGATTTATTTCTGTTACCGCTATAACAACAAATACTAAAAACAGAATAAAGTTAAAAATAATAGAGGGTCCCCATACAAGAAACGTGTTTTTTTCGGCATTCACGCCATCTATGAACGCTTAGTTAGGTAAACGTCCCATAGATGGCGTTATAAGAAATAAAATGTTTATTTATTATTATTTTTTGATGGCGAAAATGATAGTAGTATTTTTTGCTCGATCTTATAAAATACTGTAGTGTGGTACGGAACCCTAATAGTGCGAGTTCGACTTGCACTTGGCCAGTTTATTTATGTAACGCGGTTACTCCGTCAATTGAAAACCGATTCGAATTATTCTTTTACATTTTCGACGTGGTCCCATTGTAATTTCATCGAGATCTTATAAGTAGCTCCTGAAATATTACGATGAACGTCTCAAACTTGCTACTGAAATTGACTCGCGGGGCATTGAAGTCGGTTGTTTTTGTTTTTAAACTATTTTTACTATTGGTATGTATAATTATATTGTAATACGGGACTTATCGCGCTAAAAACATAATTTTATTTACCTCTACGTTTCGATCAAGTTGCACAATGCCGATGTCGTCAGTATTGTGTGTCGCAATGGCAACTCCGATCAAGATCAAATGAGGGTAGTTTCAAACAACTCTCAATCAAAACAATGCTGATACCCACAACTTCAGTGTTCTCGTGACCACGGTCAATGCAACTTGATCGAAACGTCGAGGTAAATAAAATTATGTTTTTAGAGCGATAAGTCCCGTATTACAATATAATTATGTGTGTAAATCGCGAAAGTTTAAAATGTACTATTGGTATGTATGTATGTTCGTGTATAGAGTTCATGGCGTGACGAAGACGAAGTACAATATCTGGACGCGGTGCATATATTCATGAATGCAGAAGGAGCCAGCTTATTGCCTCTCGCTATCGAGTAAGTTTGATACTAGAGCCCAATTTCACCGGTTCCAGATAGCCCTATTAGGAACTTATTGTCAGATTTTTGACAGATTTATATGGCGTCATCTGTCAGATGACTATCTGACACTTTATCAAGAACCGGTGAAACTGGCCCTAAATTAAATTTGAAAAAGTTTATTTGGTTCACAGAAAGTCTAATGTAAAAAAAAACTGTGTTAAGGTACAGTGTATAGGTGAAACCAAAAAAAAATAACAAAAACTTTATTTATCTTATAGGATAGCGATCGACCACTATCTCACTTAGTTGCAAGTGATGATGCGGTCGAGGATGGTAGAGATCTTGTACGATAACATGGCCCGCCCCTCCAAATTAATGTTTTAATGTGTGTAGTCACATCCTTACAAAAGAGTTTGTATGTAGTTGTAATTATGTTGTACTACGTTATAAGAGTAGGCACTTCCCTACATTGTTGATACCCGAATTATGAAACTTTGTAGCCAACCTAACTTAACGGAAATTATTGCTTATATATTTCATAGAAACTTTTTTGCAGTGTTGGTTGGTACAAAGTACGTTCACAATCAGGAGTTATTTAATTATTAATGCAATGTCGCGGAACCGGCAGTACGCACACATGCGTAGTGGTGCGTTGTAAATACTTTCACAAATACTTTCAAACGTTTTTGAATTTTGGAGGGAATTGGGAAATGGAATTTTTTATACTTTATAGGCTAGCGTTTGACCACTATCTCACCTGTTAGTAAGTGATGATGCGGTCGAGGATGGTAGCACGCTAGGTCTAGAATGGGAACTGGCACTCAAGGATAGCTGCCGGAACACATTAGATGTTTGGTGACAAATTTTCTAACTTGAGGGTGGTAGCTGGCCAGGCGGACACTAGATAGTCCTACCACCATACCTACCTACATATCCTACCACCATGCGGGGGTTGTTGGCTTCTTAACGATGTTCTTCTTTCACCTGTTTATTTTCAACAGACTTCCATAAAGAAGAATGTTCTCAATTCGTCTTGTTTATTTTTTTTTTTTTTTTACTCCGTCAATAGGGATGTTGCCGGGGTCGAAAAATAGTAATTCTTATTAGTCCGTCAGTTCGATTGTCATAAAATATTATCCCCCCCCCCCCTCTAAAAGCTAAACTGCTTGCTTGAAAAACCTGGGAAAATTCATGGTAATACATGCATGAACTTTTAAAGAAAACTATAGCGGTTAAGATAACTTTATTAGTTTAGCAGTAATAGTCGTTGAACTTGGGTGTTGGATAATTTTGTACCAAATACAAAATCCTTAGAATAAATCCGTTAAAGTGACAAAGACGGAGTACCTAGTTGCTTGTTTATAACGGGTAAAGACTTGCATTGAATAGCGGGCTACTACGGAACCCTACACTGCGCGTGGCCCGACACGCACTTGGCCGGTTATTGATTAATTGAAAAAATAAAAAAAACGTATCCAATATTTTTTGATAATGGACTAAATTTTTTTTTTTTTAGTCAACTAGCCCATTGTGAAACGATTCGAATGATTCTCTTTTTAATCGGCAGGGTACATTTCCGAGGAGGTCCTATGTTACGAAGAAAATTTTCTTCGTAGGTCCTATGTGATTTCATCATCAAATTCAGCGATATGATGATATACGTCTCAAACTTGATACTCAAACTGACTTGCGCTGCATGGAAGTCGGTTGTTTTAGTTTTTAAACTATTTTAATTCAGTAATAAGAATACATAATGACAATGTTTCCAGCGGCAGAATAAAGGCTGGCGCGCACTTCACATGGCGCGGCGCGCAGAACGCGGTCACAATGTTAGCGCCCACAGTGGCCGGCGCGAAGGTCGACCGCGTCAGACCTTACGCTGCTATGGGGGATTGGTTACAGGTAAGAGGAAATGTAACATTTTTGTAATTTACTACTCCTTTAAAAAACTATTTTTAGGGTTTCGAACCCAAAGGTTACCAACGGAACCCTATTACTGAGACTCCACTGTCTGTCTGTCTTTCTATCTCCAGGCTGTATCTCATGAACCGTGTTAGTTAGACGGTTGAAATTTTCTCAGATGATGTATTTCTGTTACCGCTATAACAACAAATACTAAAAACAGAACAAAGTTCAAAATTAAAGTGGGTCCCCAATAAACTAACATCATTTATTATAACTTAGCATTTAAAATAATACATCATATCCTTTTATCGTGAAAATAGCCACAGCAAAATTTGGTGAAAGTGCGTAAGATGACCACAGACCTGCTACATATTAAACTCGATCGCGTACTCCGGCCCCTATGAGACCGACCTTGAACGGAGTTTGTCCCTCTCTTTTGTATATACAACTTATATATATACCATACGTATACCATACATGTAGTATAGAACATATATAGGACTATCAGGTTGTTAGACAAGGACACGCTCCCACCCTGGTGTCTCTCAATTGGGCCGTTTTGTTCTACAAAGCAATTACAACCTTATAGTTAAAGCATACGGATTAAATTGAATTTGTCAAGACATCTGCAGTGCACCATCCTTTTTATTATGTCTATGGTTGACAGCGAACGGCCATTTGTATCAATTAGCAAGCGCTATTCGATTTTTGTACCGCGGAGTTAGTCACATGTGTTTGTTTCAC
The DNA here is from genome assembly GCA_954871355.1 of Cabera pusaria. Taxonomy (NCBI): domain Eukaryota; kingdom Metazoa; phylum Arthropoda; class Insecta; order Lepidoptera; family Geometridae; genus Cabera; species Cabera pusaria. Next base: position 14,689,496 of record OX940913.1, on the reverse strand, counting down.
TAGGTTAGGTCACTAAATAATGAATAGTACAAGAACAATAGACGCACTCCCTGCGAGCAAAAATGCGAGATTAAACCTAGTTAGCACGTCGGTAACGTTCAAAATACGCTACACGCCTCGGATGCAACCTTGAATTTGCGTCACAGAATCAACTAATAGTAATTAGGAACCGCGTGTTGCGCACCGTAAAATGCACCGTAAGTCCGCGCGGCGAGAGTCTGTATCACTCGGTCAGCTCGCGGGCCGTCAGCTGTCTCTTACTGTAAGGTTGAGTGTTGTGAGAAAATAGATTGAATAGTAAAGTAAAGGCGCGCGTCCGATCGAGAGCGCGCGTGACACTACTGACTGAACTTGTAGCCGGCCGGCTGCCGCGTATGTACTTATATTGTCATAGCTACAGCGCCGAGTACAACAGGCCTGGTTAGGTTTAGGTTTGAACTGCAACAACAGCTCGCGCGAGTAAACCTAGGACCACAAGGTTACAGAGTTGTTAACTAATTTGTCAGTTAAGTTTCCAATAGGCTTATCAGGTGCCGGTAAAACTAAGCTATTAATCTTGTCTTTTATTCTTCCAGGTACTTATAACAAAAGAAGCGGCACTGGACCTATCAGAACAAGTGTCAAATTTCTCATCTCTATGTGAATCGGACTCGGAAAGTGAAAGTGATTCCCCTAGTGTTGATCCCCCCACTTTGCCCATCACTATATGTACTAAAGGACTGACTATCACTGTAATGTAATTTTGTAATAAATAAATTTAAATAAATACAAATATTTTATAAACACAAGCTTTTATTCAAGACGTTATCATGTTGGATGTGGACCTATCTATCTGCTAAAACTAATTGACATTTAATTACCTTTAAATTAGATGGACATTTTATAGATATAACATTATACAGGTTTTCTGTACCTTCATTTTAACGCCAAAGCGTTCGATTCAGGGGGCCTATCACGAAAATCATTAAATGAACTAAATGACAAGGACGCAGCTATGTAGGCTGTATAGCTCCTTCTCTCTCTGTCATGTTCATTCATTTCAATCCCTGTCAAACTTCGTGATAGGGGGGCTGGTCACTGTTCTCTAGTGGTGGGTTCGAGCTCTGTATCAGATCTGCCACTCATTTTGAACCTACCTTACTGATGTCAGAGTGCCCTTTGGATTGAATCTTAATTCAAATCAGATTTCTTTCTCAAATCTCTTAACGCAACGCAACTTACCTTAGTTGTCCAAAGCCCCTTCAAGAGACCCGTCAAAAATGAACCTTCCCATCCTTCAATATTTTTAAATTTTCAAAACGTTCCACCTACTCTCAAAAAATAAAAAGAACACATAAAAATATAAAAGAGTATGCATGATGAAAAAATAATGCATGAGGCGGTTCAAGTTATGCCACTTTATTCCATAATCCTTCTTTAACTAATTTTAATCCTACTCATGTCTGGAATGACAAAAACTTAGTTTAAAGCAGTCCACTACACAAACCTCTCTCTATTTGAGTCGGCTCAGCCCAAAAAGAATGTCCAGTTTATAAAAAATAACTTCTGTTTCTATATTTTTTATTAGGGGTAGTGAAATTACCTCTGCTCTGAATTACTGCTCCGGTGAAGGAAAAACATCGTTAAGAAACCAACAACGGTGGTAGAACACTATCTAGTGTCCGCCTGGCTAGCTACCACCCTCAAGTTAGAAAAATCTGTCGTCAAACATCTATAGAAGCGGTCCCCGTATATTATTTATCTATGACAGCCCGTATTTATTCAATCACGATCGCGATCTGTGATCAAAATCAATGATCGCGATCCAAATTGAGTGTGTACGAAGAAGATTTATGGATTTGATGCATCTGATCACAAAATATCTGGATGTTTTGAAATCAAGATCGCGTGAATAAGATCACAGATTACTATATAAGTCAGATCTAGATTGAACGTGAAGCGCAGAATCGCATCAGTCTCGCTGTGCGCTTGTACGAAATATGAGAAGACAATAGGTGTTGTCGCGGCGGTAACGGTAACGATACACGGACTAAAGAAGAAATCAAGATTTAACGTGTAATGTTTTGGCGTGATTCCGTGATCCATGATCGCGATCGGGACTCCAGGCTGCCTATGGAACATAAGATAATATCGTTTAAAAACTAAAAAAGAACCGACTTCAATGCCGCACTATTCATTTTCAGTACCAATTTTGAGATGTTTATCTCAATATCTCTGGAGATACTTATCAGACCTCGATAAAATTACCATGGTACCACACTTGGAATATCTCCTTTCGAACAAAAAATGAATAATCAAAATCGGTTCATAAACGACGACGTTATCCGCGAACAAACATAAAAAATATATATATATATACGGTGGAATTGAGAAACCTATTCCTTTTTTTGAAGTCGGTTAAAAAAGGAAGTCTTTTCTCTGTTTACGCTATGGAGAGTCTTATGTAGTATTGTATATTGTATTCTCTTTGATGGAGGGGTTCAACATGCGTAGTATCCATAGTACAGTCCCACAAGTATAACTTGGCGGTGGTGGTTTTTAGAACTAATTCTTTTAATTAAAACTGTGAGTTTGACGTTTGAGAGATTACCACGACATTATTGTTGATAAATCTGCTACATTAAAATAGTTCAATAATGCCAAAAGTAATTAAAAGTGGTTTAAGAGAAACTGTTATCGAAGTACAAAGTAAAAGCACAGTGGCGCACAGGCACGCCAAGTTATACTTGCCGGACTGTAGTCTGTGGGTTGATCAGTTGACTTGACTTTGATTGATTGACAATGACATTCTGTCTGTGACAAGCAAGACAAACAAACGAAGAAATGGGTGGCGTATGGCACGGACAATAGAATGCACCCTCGTCACTACTGTATTTGTACTATTCATTATTCTGTGCCCTCGTTCGGAGTCTCTTCTGGCATATGGCGTCGCGTGGCTAATAGCTTTACGTTTTGTTTATCTTTATTAAATCAGAAAACCTCGATCTTATGAATAGGTACGTAAATGAATGAAATAGAGTCGACATCAATACATGTTGTATACAATAATTCACATTTATACACTATCTAAAACTTTATTAGGTTCTTAATAATTATTATTACATTAATATTAAGACCAATTATTTCGTAATAAACTGGCCAAGTGCAAGTCGGACTCGCACTCGTAGGGTTCCGTAACACAGTTAAGTATTCCATAACTATGATTTTTCGCAACTACAGAATTAACTTTTTTTTCATAGTGTTTGTATGAAAAACAAAGTTATCTTTGCGGTCGCCATATCTCTAAAACTGCTGACTGTATCTCGTTCAAACCAATTTTCGTTGTTAGGTTTTATTGAGATCTACAGCATATATTTTTTTTAGATATTTCACTCCCATACTTTAAAAGTTAGAGGAAGGGGGGGGATACATTTTACCACTTTAGACGGGCCTATCTTTCAAATGATTGACTTTGAGAAAAAAATATTTTAGAAAGCTCAATGTCATTTTTGAAGATCTATCCATAGACCCACACGTATCAGTTTGAAGATAATTTTTTTTTGTTTCAGTTCCATGTAAGGTATAAACTTTTATATTTTTTATTTTTGTATAAAAATCGGAAAGCGGTTCACAGAACACCTACCAAGTTTCAATTATGTAGTCCTAACAGTTTCGGAATAAAATGGCTGTGACATACGGACGGACAGACAGACAGACATGACGAATCTATAAGGGTTCCGTTTTTTGCCATTCGGCTACGGAACCCTAAAAATGTACAGTAAAGAGAGAACAAAAGGACAGTAAAGTCTTTGATTATTTACTTGTCAAAGAGTAAAGTATATTAAACGGAACGGAAATCTACGAGTTCTGTGGTGTAAACTATGAAAATTAAAATACGGCAAAATTTTCTCGAATTTGGAATAATTTTTACTCAAAAACCATTCATTGACGTGCTTAAAAATTCTTACCTCCATACTACGCATACAATAATGTCATAAACTAAGGAATTATAGAATATAGACATTTGGGTAGCGTGGCCACATGAGATAGAAGATTGTAATATAACACGTAGTAACTATTAAATAATCTGTGACATAACCATACATGTATTTAGAACCCAGTATATCACAGCAATAAAGGTCAAAGTTCGTTAAGCTAAAAACGGCTAACTGACCCTGTAAAAGCCGGCACGCACTGACAGAGGGAAATATTTTAGCTTTCTTCATTTCCGTTACACGAAATAACTCCATAGGATATCGTATTTCATGTGGGAAAGAGACAGCGCGTGTATTCTTTTCTCTGTCTACGCATAATGTAGTAGTGATTCAGTACTCTGTGAACAGAAGCTTAACCGTAGGACTATTATCTTTTCTGTGGCTTAACCTCCTTTTGCACTCACGTTTCATTCGTTGTAAAATAAAGCAATAAAAATAACGCTGTTCGAACGAATTCGTTGCGCTGTGCAGATCAGCCTGCTATTTCTGCGTTTTCTCTGATTTTTTTTTGTGTTTTATCAACTAAGTGTGCATCGTTTGTATGAATCTGGAACTTGTAAATATTTAGTTTACGACATTAGTGATAATTGGTTTTAGTTTGATTAACTGTAATTATAATTATTATACAAAATGCCTAGAAATGGGCGAGTTTGGAAGTATTTTAGCCTTGTGGACGCTAAAGAAAGAAAAGCTACATGTAATTATTGTAATAAAACTCTTTCATATAAAACGACGATTACTAATTTAAAAAACCATTTAAAAAATAAACATTTGTTGGCATATGAAGAAATGTGCAGGTATGACACTACAAATACGAATGCGAGAGGTAAGTTTTTTTATTATTTTTATTGTCGTGCTAAATTAAAATATATTAGATAACGATGGATTAAATAGCAGCGTTTTACTCTCAGACCAAATAAAAAGTCTTGAGACAGACCTCCGCCGCCACAGACTAAGTGTAAGAGCAGAGATTCACCCACAGATTACTATATGTGTCAGGACGACAACGCACAGAGCAGTAAGCACCTAGCGATGCGCCGATTCGATCCTATCTTTTCGATGATCGGATCGAAGGCATACGATCCAATCGATTTTCGGATTGGATCGAAACCATGTGATCCGATCGCGGTTCGATTTAGCTCTATCAAATATCGGATCGCATTCCAAACTTTGTGGTTTTCACACAATGTAATGTATTTAAATTTGCACACAAAGTATATTATCAATAACTACGAATATTATTACATAATTTACTGTTTCATTGTGTGGGTTTTATACTTCATAGACAAACAAATGTACTCGTCTGTCCTTAAATGATTGTAAGTTAATTTTAATAAGATTAAATTAGAGATTAGTCTTTTCGGATTAATGTAATGTATGTTGCCTAATGCCTTGTTGAACCAACCAACCCTTTTTGGTTTGAAATAAATTTAAATTAACCAAACTGATTTTTTGGATCGTTATTTTGAAAATCGGATCAAATGCATGCGATCCGATCCGCGGATCGGATCGAGACGTTACGATCCATAATATCGGATCGAGCTTAAAAAAATCGCACCCTAAGAGCACTGAGGCTAGTTTCGTAAACATGTGTGCAATTTTTTATTTCCATTATGGCTCCGCACGATTAGTGTGTTTAGCCAATGTCAAGTATTAATATTAATCGAGTTTTATTGTATTCAAGTCAAAATTATAGATCAAAGTCACATTTCAGGTCAAGTTGAAGTCATAGTCACTACATACTTATTATAAAAAAAGTCCCTCACCGCGTCTGTCTGTCTATTCGCAATAAACTTAAAAGCTACTGGACGGATTTATTTTCATGCGGCTTTTAACAATAAATAGAGTGATAAGGAAGGTTTAGGTGTATACTTCGTTAAGGTTTTGTGTAAATTAGTTGAAGTATGACGATGATTGTTGAAAATGTTAATTCATAACTGAAGCAACAAACTGATGCAAATTATATAGGCATATACATATAATGTTCTACCCATGCGAAGACGAGGCGGGTCGCTAGTATTAAATTATATCATTGAGCGTTTCTTCCCGACACGGCGCCGAACACACTGTGATTTACGATTTAAAACGAAAAGGCAGACATGCTATTTATAGCTAAAAAAATATTCTGCGCTTGTTACCTTACTGCGCGTTTAGTAGTACATATTCATAGACGGAAAATTAAATAGACAAGACAATAGCGTACGTGAATGAAATAGCATGAATAAATATTGACTGCGCAAAACGGCTCTTTTGAGACCGACCTAAAACGGAGTTTGTCCCTTTCTTTTGTATGCACGACTTATATACATTTATACTATACATACATATAGTATAGAACATATATAGCACTAGCAGGTTGTTAGATAAGGACACACTCCCACCCTGGTGCCTTTCGATTGGGCCGTTTTGTTCTACAAAGCAATTACAACCTTATTATTAGAGCATACGGGTTAAATTGAATTTGTCAAAACATCTGCAGTGCACCGTTATTTTATATTACGTCTATGGTCGTGCAACGTGTACAATAGCTTACTACACAATATAGTGATCTGTGTTACGTAGCATTTATTACGTAGAGAGATAAAACTATAGAGATTTGGGTAGCGTAGCGACATGAGATAGAATATTGTGACATAACCATATATGTATTTAGAACCCAGTGATACATAGCAATTAAGGTCAAAATTGGTTGAGCTAAGAACGGCTAACAATGTAGACAGAGAAAAGAATAGTAGTTTATCCCTCTACGGTTAACAAAGTTACTGACCCTGTAAAAACCGGCACGCACTGAGAGAGGGAAATGTTTTAGCTTTGTCCTTTTCCGTTACATGGAATGACTCCATAGTGTATCCTATTTCACGTGGGAAGGAGACGGAGCTACCCGCGGTCTATTATTTTCTCTGTCTACGATTTATTATCTGTTCTCACCATCCACGTCTGTTCTGTATCTGTGTGCTACAAAATTATAACCTCAAATTGGTGAGTTTTGGCGGGAACGTGGGAAAGTGCGTGTGCTCTCATTGTATTTTTTACTAAAACTTGTGTTCTTCCGCGAGTTAATGTGGATTATTAACTATTAACAATTAAGTGCCGGTGAATGTGTGCGAGTGTAGGAAAACAGCACAATGTTGAATAACATGCTATTTGCGTTCTCACCAAAATTCCACTGAAAATCTTTAGTAAAGACCACATATTTACTGATGGTATGACTTTGACTAAAACTAGACTTGAACTGTGACTCTGACCCATCTTTATGACTTGAATTCTCCGTAACTTAAGAACTTTACTACTTGACACTGGCTAAATACACTAATCGTGTTGAGCCATTATAAAATTAAAAAAATATATAAAAACCTCAAAGTGTTACTAATAGCGTCGTATATCTTTGGTGAATAATTGGTTATAATATATTATAGTTGTTATTGTCCTATTAGTTCGTTATATTAGTGTTATTGTGCTAAAATGCCTAAAAGTAGAACATCAAAACTATGGGATTATTACAGAATTATAGACGACTCGCAAAAAAATGCAGAATGCTGTTTTTGTCTAGGTATATATTCGTATGCTTCAACGATAACAAATTTAAGATCACATATAAAAACTAAACACCCTGAAGTGCCTACCGACCATCCCAGCTTATACATTCCAAAAAAGCTTTGTTTGAACAAAACAATTTTCAATTATTTTACTAAAATTCATGGATCGGAAAAAGCTAGATGTAACGAATGTGATGCTGTTCTTTATTCTGAAGATACTAAATATCTACGAGGACATCTTAAGAAAAAGCATCCACAAGCATTTAGAACTTTTACTGCAAAATTTGAAAGTTTAGAGGGCGCAAACGATGGTGGGAAAACTGGTAAGTGTTAATATTAATACCGTGTTATTGCTTGTAACCAATAACCCACCAATTACAAAAATAGCATTGCATTTTCGTGTCGCCTTGTTTAATATACCTAGTTTTGTCATGGGCATAGCCCTTGCCTATAGAGCTTTGATTTTATACCAATATCACTACAATGTGTTATAATGTTATACAAAGATAATCTAAATACTAGGCTATATATTATAGAATTAGTAGACGTTTTCGAGAGACCGCTCGGCGTAGTTTTCAAACCTATAACACGGTAATATCGTTAGTATTATCTGTTCGATGGTAATATCCTACAACGGGATGAGAACGGTGGAGTTTTTGTGTTATATACGCGTTATTTTGCTATTCACAAATTATTTCATAGTTTTCCCACCTCACCACTAGATGGCGTTAGTCGTACCGTATCTTAAATTAAATATGCATACAAGTAAACTGTAAAGTGCCTGTGTTATTGCATTTTAATATCAGATTACTTATCGCCTATCGGTCATTGTTTCTTTTTATTACAACCATAAAATTGTATAAACATCACGTTTTTAAAACAACGGACCGTTTTATTTATGAATCACTAGGTAGGTACCTTACTACATTTGAATTGATAATGATTAATGCCATACAAACTGAGAGATCTGACTAATTAATTACCTACATTATTACTTGAAACTATTCTTTTAAAAAATCTCCGAAAGAAGTAAGCGTTTTAAACTTCTACTGATAGATAGCTACCTACGTGATTCGCTTCGAGCTACATCTACCACACCACATCCACATCATAACAAAGTATATGTGTTACGTGATAATCGCCTTTACTGAACTACAATACAGTCGAAATTACTATCTGCAATAATCTTGTTTACATGCCAGCAACATTCGAGAAGGTAACAAGTAATTTAAACTGCTACAGAGATAACGCTATTATCGTTAGAGTAGCAAATATCGAAATAGCGTGATAGCGAAAGATTATTTATTCAATGTAGCAAGAACGGTTACGTCGAGTGTTTTCGATTGAGATCTGGCAACGTCGCATGGCATGTTTATATTGATCAAGTCTATAAATGGAATGAGGCTGTGCCTACCTGATTTTCTGGAGTCCGGGAGAGATTGGGCAATAACATTGAGATTTATGATAAATAACATGAAATATGTTTAATATTTACCTAACCGTGAAAGTATTTGCCTACCTAGTTATGTAAAGTCTATTGAATTTTGAGTCTACCTACCGTTTGAATATATAAGTAACTAGCAGCCCGCCCCGGCTTCGCACGGGTAGAACATATATGCCTACAAAATTTGCATCAGTTTGTTGCATCGAATATAAAATATTAACATATTTAACAATCATCGTCATATGTCAACCAATTTACACAAAACCTTAACGAATTATGCACCTAAGACCTAAACCTTTCTCATAAACACTCTGGCTATTGGTGAAAACTGCATGATAATCCGTTCAGATGCTATTGAGATTATTGCGAACAGACAGACAGACGCAGTGATGGACATTGTTTTATAATACTTACGTAGTGATATTGGACGGCCCTTTGGCGTAAAGGATAGTTACCCTGATTCTGACCCGAGGGTCGTTGGTTCTAATCCTAGCTATATACCTACCAATGAAAGTTTTATGTGCATTCATGAATCATGGATTTTCGTGGAATCATTAAATCTACCAATAATTAAGATAGTTTAAAACTAAAACAACTGACTTCAATGCCCCGCAAGTGAATTTCAGTAGCAAGTTTGTGACGTTTATCGTCATATCTCTGAAGATACTTATCACATCTCAATGAAATCGGTTCACAATTGACGGAGTAATCGCGTAACATACACACACAAAAAAAGAAAGAAAAAAGAAACATATAGACGAATTGAGAACTTCCTTCTTTTTGGAAGTCGGTTGAAAAGTAGCTTACCACCAAGGAGAACATCTGCCGCCATAACTTTACGGCGTTCCCCAAAGCAAAAAGTAGGGGTATTACACGTTTAACGTGTGTATCTGTGTGTCTGTCTGTAGCATCTTAGCACCCAACCGGATGAACCGATTTTGATTTTACTATTGATAATTTTTATTTTTTTTGATAGACGTCTTCATCGAGAGTGTTCTTAGCTTTGATTCATGAAAAATCCTTCAATCGTTATAAAACTATGAGCTTTAATCAACTTTAATAGGTCTGATCAATTCGAAAATCTTCTTCTTCAACGATATAGTAAGAACCTGGAAGCATTGACCTGACGCTGGGACAACTCCTAGACTCTACAGAATACTCAAATCCTCACCAACTTACAGCTCAGATTTTAAATGTCGTGTTTAGAGTCATTGGAATGCTTTTAATGAAAATATTATACATAGATCAGTCGGGGTGGTTTAAAATATTATATTATATATGTATAGATCATTATTATTTTATACAATAGATCATATTTTTATACTATATTGACTTCAAATTGATTGCGATCGGTGGGGATCTACAGCATCGCTAAGCTTATAATAATATTTTCGTAGTAACTATGACCTAATCTGTGGTTTCACTGCAAATATTTTATTAATTTTGCGATGCGTGTATGTGAAATCCGTGATATCTTCTAGAGTTTTCATTTGAATTATATACTGTAAAGGACAATTTTAATCTATAATATGTGGCCAAACTAATAAACGTAATTATTTGGATAAGTATTAATACTATATACTTGAAAATAGCCTTGGAAGTTATGTAATATTTTTAAACAAAAAATTAAAGATTAAAATGGTTACTGTGAGTCAACCTTAAGAGATAGACATATGCTGTCGCGGACTTTTTTGTAGGTCTTATTAAGTTGTACAACTCTTTGATAGAAACTATTCTTCCATCTGTTTTCAATTGAGCAGCGTTCGTAAGAAACGTGTTTTTTCGACCGTTTTTTTGTCGACTTAGGTTGCAAATTAGGTCTCCACGAATGTACCTTTGATTTAAACGGGATAATTTATAGCCTATTTTCTTTTCGAAAGTCAATTCTATACATTAGTGTACGAATTTTTAAATCGGTCCAGTAGTTTTTGAGCCAAATCATTACAAACATACAAAAATACAAATGTTCTCTCTTTATAATATTAGTGTAGATTCCCATAGGTAATTCCTATACTATTTTCTAGTGTCACAGTAGTGTAAATTATTTGATTTGACAGCCATTGACATGTATTGATAACTATTTTTATTCAGTCCTACATTTAAGTATTTTGATTTTGATATTTAGCACAGATGATTTATCTAACTATGTAGGTAACGTACCATAAAACCATAAAAATAAACCATAAAAAAGATAATTATGTAATATTCCTACCTATCTAGGAAGGTACATTATATTCTTCTCTTTCTACTAGTTACCTAAGTGTTGTCAAGTCTAATTCTAAATAGTAATTGATGTATTGTAAAATTGTAAGTAGTTACTGTAAGAAAAGGATATGCTCTGTTTCATTTTTGTGGATGCAGAAAATAGTGTTATTTCTCTATTTTTAGGGTACCTACCTATAATACCTAATTACTTGTCATAAGTATACGTGGAGTGAACCGACAAGTAATTAACAATGGATATCCCACGTCATCTTATGTATCAAAATCAATTTACAATTATACATATTTTGTATGGTACCGTTTCAGATTAAATCGCAGGGTAAGGTACCCTGTACAATCACAAGTTAAGGACTTATAGAAGTACTTACCTAGGTAGTTACTTGTGCAATAAAATAAAACATCAAGCATCACTAGAATAGTAGAATAACCCCAGAAGTGTAAATAACTAGCAGTGCCTCGCTGTTTCGCCCGCCGTAGTTCCCGTTCCCATAAGAATACGGGGATAAAATATAGCTTATGTTACTCGCTGAAAATGTAGCTTTTCATTCGTGAAAGAATTTGTAAAATCGGTCCAGTAGCTTTTGAGTGAAATCGTTACAAACAAACAAACAAAAAATCTAATCTTTCCTCATTATAATATTAGTTTAGATAAAGCACTAAAAAAATAAGTAATAGCAAGAATACTTCTGTGAGAATAATAACCTTTCATATGCCAAAATCCCACTTGAGCCGGATGGCAGCTGTTCCCTGTTTCAAATTACACCACCACATGTGTAAGAAAAGATACAAACAGGACGGTAAGCAACCTGACCGGACTACCTGCTAACCACAGCGTTCGTCGCACATCCTTTACTCGCTTGAATAAATAAATAATTAATAGCTTTTATCTCGAATAATCGTGATGTTTTGAGAATTAATAATACGCTCACACGTAAGATGTGCGTTTTATCATCATCATTATAAGTTAATTTCCGTCCACTACCGGACATAGGCCTCTCCTATACATATAGTAGTAGTAAAGTGGTAGTCGTATTGTAGTAAATATAATGAATTTAGGATCAGTTCTATTCCATGTATCGATGGCGCATATCTGTGCGCCTGGGTAGTACGACGGTAAAAGTTACCTAGTTACCACTAGATGCTGTATAAATGTCATGTAGTAAGTGGCCTCATTACCTGTTAAGTAAAAGTTACCTAGTTACCACTAGATGCTGTATAAATGTCATGTAGTAAGTGGCCTCATTACCTGTTAAGTAAAAGTTACCTAGTTACCACTAGATGCTGTATAAATGTCATGTAGTAAGTGGCCTCATTACCTTTTATTGACAGCTCCACAGCTTGCTGAGCAGAAATCTAGCCTTGTCCTCGGCTTAACCTTGGCGTAATTTGAAGAATATAGGTGTATGTATCTGGGCCTTGGATGCTTCTGATTTATGATTGCGTGTTAACTTCCATGACTTTCTAGTGCGAGGATGTGACGTGTGTTTTCCAATGATGTGCCAACTTCTTGCCAACTCAAAGCCGTTAAAGCTTTCAGAGATAGGTATATTGATATTGGATTAGAAAACTAGACGCTACTACTACTAAATACGCGTGCCTAAATGCAGCAATACTTCCAATAAGCCCACCATCGCCGTTAATACAGTTTTCTTTCTCAGAGCATAGCTAATTTGGGGTATTGCTTTGAATAATTGCGCTATGGTGAGGAAATTGGTCACCATCGCTTCATTTCTCTGCCACCTTCTACTTCTCGACAGGCACGAGATCTTAGATTTTAAAATTTATGTTGAATACGAGCATTTAGCTTATTATCAGCTAATTTCCGTCTACTGCTGGACATGGGCCTCTCCTATGACACGTCACTGAGCTCGATCTTCAGCTATTCGTTTAGCATTTACCTTACTACCAGGATTAATGAGTTCGTGCTCGTGGATGTAGTCGAGAGGTTATGTATAAACGCAAAAGAAGACGAAGTAAGTTTGTAAATATTGTTTTTACCTACACATATGATGGTCGTCCATGCTTAGATTACCAGTGGTTGACTAACACCTTGACATAGTTTCGATGAGAATTCCTACGTCGAGTGTTATCTAATAGTGTATTTGTTGTGTTATTAAAATAGTTATTAAATTTAAAAATTTTTCAAAATATTGTTACGATGTTTGTTAGACATTCTTATGCTATGAGTTAAAGTTACTCGAAATAATTGAATTTTATTAAATGTTTTGTTCCATTAAGCGTACAAAACCTATAATCATTTTCACCAAATCCTAATTGATGTTCGCCCTCTTAAAGATTAATTCCTAGTAATAACGAATTGTACCTACTGTGTACCTTCTAACGAAAGTATAGGTAAAGGTATGTATTAGAATAATATAATAGGTACCTAGGTACTACATAAGATGACTTTCAAACAGAATTTTTACCTAGAGTCAGACGTTCCATGACGATACCTATAATTATAATATTTTAAGTACCTATTATAATACATAATATAACTTACAATCATCGATGTATCTATATGTACTACGTACACCTCGATGCTTACAATACATATGGATAGGTAAGTAACACGGGGCAAAGCTGTTTCCTGTTAAAAACCCAGCATTAAAAACGAAATAGGAATGTACTAGGTATATTTAACTGTATATTGTACTTACACATATTAGATGGATTCTAAAACTGTGGTAGTTATTGCCATTTTAGTACCTACTGTGTATCTTGGCAACTACATATTACGCTAGTACCTACCTACAAAAACAATTGATGTATTAAATTTGCCTACATTTACCATAATAACAATATCTACCCATCGAATTATTTAGGTAATAATTCGATGCATCTACCATAAAAAGCAGAACGAACACAGCACTATATGCATGTATACATTTATGCCTGTGCCTATTTGACCAGCCGTCAACTCTTGTTTACGAAGCCACGGAGCGCACGAGCTGGCAACGTCGCCTTTCTCTTCAGCTCAACCGGTTGTGTTGTTGAGGGCTTACTGTATTACCAGACTGCGCGGTTTCATTTAGGTTTCATATGTATTTACTGAATACGCAAATGGGGGTCTTATTGTAGGTACCTACTGTTCGGGTTTTGTTAGTAAATTAAATTACCTATTACATAAGAGGTAAGTATAGGTAATTTAGGTATTTCCTAACTAGCTGCGCGCCGCGGTTTTACCCGCGTAGACATCGTTCTCGTGGTATGATCGGGATATAATACCCTATGTGTTATACCAGGGTCTAGGCTATCTACATACCAATTATAGCTCAATCGGTCGAGTATTTTTAGCGTGAAGAAGTAACAAACGTACACTCAAACTTTAGCCTTTATAATATTAGTAGGATTAGTTAGGTATACCTTTATATGTACTGAAATAAATACGACGGATTTTAGTAAGGAAGGTAAGTTACCTACTTACCTACCTACTTACTTTAATGGCAATAGTTTAGTACTTACATGCCTACATAACCTATAGATATATTATGCTTATAATCATTGCATTGAGGTACCTACGTACAGACTTATCTTATTGCTAGTGATACCTATTGACACCTACGCCATGGTGATCCCTACCTACCTACGTAATTTCCATGGGAGCTGACAGAACAGAAAGTCTATTACCTACGTCACAGTTTTATAATCATATCGCAAGTCGAAAGAAAGAAAGAAAAAGAAATCGTAAGTCCTTGTTGTATTTTGCAGTCGGAACATACATACTCAGAACAAGTGTCCACCAATAAAACTCGTAACTAAAACTCGCTCGTGCATTCACGTTCACGGCGTCCCTCGTGCGATCCCACAAACTAAGCGAGATTGTGGGACGCGGCCCGCGCCGCCCGCCTCCCCGCGAGTACCCCGCCGTTGCTCTGCGCAAGTACATTCGATTCCAAACTATGATTCTAAAACTGTGCCTACGTAGGTAGGACTGTAGCTATAAAGTAAAGTATGTACAAGCATCGAGGTACATGTAGGTACGTAGTACATATACATCGATGAGTACAAGCCTGTGATTTTACGCTTCTAAAATACTAATACGGGTTTAAATATTACACCTATACATATTAATGTATACATAGACACCTACTTATATACATATACCTATTTAACAAGTATTATTAAAAAAATATTAATACGGAAGTAAGCTGTACGTAAACGGAACTGTGTGGTTTGATCAGATAGCAACAAACAACACGTTAGAGCAAGGTTTAGGTGTATTACTAGTTAAGGTTTTGTGTAAATTGGTTGAAATATGACGATGATTGTTGAAGAAGTTAATTCATACTCGATGCAACAAGCTGATGCAAAAAAATTAGGCGTAACTATATGCTCTTCCCGGGGCGAGTAAATAGGTGTATTCGGTCAATGTATTCTATCCGACAAAATACTGAAATAATCTGCCATAAATCTTAAAACAATCTACTTAATAAATAACACTCGTTTAAATTTCTCCCATTCCGTTACACAATAGGTAGGTACCAAAATAATTTATCGAATGTTCCTTGGCAGATAACTCTATTTTAAAAATAGTATTTAGAAATAACACAAATAGCATGCAAAATAACGCGTGATTCACTAGTAACGTATAATTCGACGTCACGTAGCGTAGGGATGCGTCACTATTGCGGAATGCATACGCAAATACGGGATGCAATGAAATCATCTTATATCGTAACATGACGTTTCTTCCTAACCCGTGTCCAAACCTAGGATCGAAGTCCTAGCAATTGCTAGGACGTCGATGTAACCTAGTGAAGTCGGATTGCCTGCTGTTCTCAGTATTAGTAGGATTGAACTAAACTCTGTAGGGCCGTCGAATTATAAAGGTAATAATTGAATGTGTAGGTCATATGGCTATTCTTTATGTCAAACCATCTCGCCCCATCCCCCCCATCAACCCTGGATGGAGTTGATATGCTCATAGTGCTCACTTCGCTAACGATGGTTCGAGATAGCAATTTGGTATTCTATAATTTACTGTCAAAGCACGGATCCTATAAATCAACTGACCTAGTGCGAATAGGACTCGTAGGGGTTTCGATTGAACAACATTTTAGGTTTTACAACCAGAAAACCGTCATTGTCAGTACAAGTTTGAGGTGTTTATCTCCATATCTCTGGACTCTGGAAATATTTATCAGATCTCGATAAAATTACAATGGGACTAAACGGGAAGCATAAAAGCTCAGAGCTCTTTCAAACAAAAAAGGATTCATGAAATTAATTCATTAAAGAAACATAAAAAAAAAACAGGCGAATCTAGCCTCCTTTTTTGTGAAGTCGGTTAATGATAAATATTGAATTTAAGATATGAGCTGGCAATTTACATCGTGGCAATTTACTTGTAAATTACCAGTTTTTCTTTCCACCCACAGATACTTTATAAATCTACCCTACATTATAATTTATCAATTGTGTAATCTATACTATAATATTATAAAGAGAGAACATTTGTATTTTTGTATGTTTGTAATGATTTGGCTCAAAAACTACTGAACCGATCTAAAAAATTTTTTCACTAATACATAGAATGGACTTTCGGAATGAAAATAGGCTATATATTATCCCGTTTAAATCAAAGGTACATTCGTGGAGACCTAATTTGCAACCTAAGTCGGCAAAAAAACGGTCGAAAAACACGTTTCTTACGAACGCTGCTTAATTGAAAATAGATAGAAGAATATTTTCTATGCAAGAGTTGTACAACTTAATAAGACCTACAAAAAAGTCCGCGACAGCATATGTCTATCTCGTAAGGTTGACTCACAGTAACCATTTTAATCTTAAAATGTTTGTTAAAAAAATATTACATAACTTCCAAGGCTATTTTCAAGTATATAGTATTAATCCTTATCCAAATAATTACGTTAATTAGCTTGGCCACATATTATAGATTAAAATTGTCATTTACAGTATATAATTCAAATGAAAACTCTAGAAGATATCACGAATTTCACATACACGCATCGCAAAATTAATAAAATATTTGCAGTGAAACCACAGATTAGGTCATAGTTACTACGAAAATATTATTATAGGCTTAGCTATGCTGTAGATTCCCACCGACCACAATCAATTTGAAGTCAATATAGTATAACAAAATGATCTATTGTATTTAAACCACCCCGACTGATCTATGTATAATCTTTTCATTAGAAGCATTCCAATGACTCTAAACACGACATTTAAAATCTGAGCTGTAAGTTGGTGAGGATTTGAGTATTCTGTAGAGTCTAGGAGATGTCCCAGCATCAGGTCAATGCTTCCATGTTCTTACAGTATTGTTGAAGAAGAAGATTTTCGAATTGATCAGACCTGTGAAAGTTGATTTCATAGCGCAATTAACTAGAAAAAAGCTCATAGTTTTATAACGATTGAACGAATTTTCATGAATCAAAGCTAAGAAAACTCTCGATGAAGACATCTATCAAACAAAAAAAAACTATCAATAATAAAAACAAAATCGGTTCATCCGGTTAGGTGCTAAGATGCTACAGACAGACACACAGATACAGACGTTAAACGTATATTATTACCCCTACATTTTTATTTTTTTTATATCTTATAGCCTAGCGTTTGACCACTATCTCACCTGTTGGTAAGTGATGATGCGGTCGGAGATGGTAAGCACGCTAGGCCTAGACTGGGGAACTGGCTCTCAAGTATAGCTGCCGGAACACATTAGATGTTTTTGGCGACAGATTTTCTAACTTGAGGGTGATAGCTGGCCAGGCGGACACTAGATAGTGTCCTACCACCATGCGGGGGTTGTTGGTTTCTTAACGATGTTTTCCTTCATCGGAGGGCCACTGTGAGAAGCACACATAAATTTTTCGATGGAAAAATCCATTGGTGCACGGTAAGGTTTGAACTCGGTACCACGGCATCAAAGCCGACCGTTCTCCCGATTACGCCACCGGGCCCGGGCTCCTTGGTGGTAAGCTACTTTTTGGTAGATTTAATGATCCCACTACCACTGTACTCTGTGTGTGTACTCATGATTCATGAATGCACATAAAACTTTCATTGTTGATATAGAGCTAGGATTAGAACCAACGACCGTCGGGTCAGAATCAGGGTAACTATCCTTTACGCTAAAGGGCCGTCCAATGTCACTACGTAAGTATAATAAAACAAATTCCATCACTGCGTCTTTTTTTTTAATTTTTTTATGTCAAAGTTGACAAACAAGCAAGCAAGCTGATCGAAAGTGGTCACCGCCGCCTATAAACACCTGCAACACAAGTAGTATTGCACGTGCTTTGCCTACATAATGCGTCTGTCTGTTCGCAATAATCTCAATAGCCACTCAACGAATTATCATGCGGTTTTCACCAATAACAATAATAATAAATCTTTATTTCAGGTAACTTATGTAAACATGAAATGTTATACTAAGACCCATATTATTCATAAATACCTTACAGACTAGCATATATATAATATACCTATTTACTAAACTTAAGAAACACAAGACACGTTAATTTTACGACGACGTGCGAAGTTCATTCATGGTGTCCGGTATCCGACCTCGAAAGCGTCGAAACTTGACACCCCTCGGCCAGAATTCCTCCTCCATATATGTTCCAAGAGACTTAGACGGAACCCGCACCACAAATGAATTGAAGTTTACATTGTAATGCGACTCCAACTTCACCACCCTCAGGGACATATTCGTTTTCAGCTTGATATATTCCGCCACGTCCTCCGCCGTGATGGTATAATGTACGCGGGATATGTACAGCTGCGTCGTGGGTATCTCCGGTCGCAGTAAATGGGACGGACCTGTCGGTGCGGTACCGCACTTGTTTCGGTTTGACGGCTTCCTTTTCTTCTTCTCCACCTTTTTGAAGCCGCCATTGTCTCGATCTGCTCTCCCCGTCTTTGCAGAAGGAACGGAAGAGGCAGCATTCGGTTTCCCCTCATGAGATGCAGCGACAGCGTAGGAACATTGAGGGGTAGATGTACCTACGGCGGACGGTCTCCGCGCTGGAGCGGGGGTGCGGGCGGCGGGACGCGGGGCATCGGACGGCACGGCAGCAGGCGGTGATACATTAAATGAGGTCGACTCTAAACTGCCGATGGATGCATTTTGTGCACCGCGACGTGTGTTCACAGTATCAGTCGGCGGTGACCTACTTACTGACATAGTGTTGCGTAACGACACTACCTCAGCACGTAGTACACTAATGGTGGCTTCCGATGTTGATAACTTAGCCACCACTTCGGCCAGACTCGTTTTCAGGAATGTTATATCCTTCAGGAGCCTGGTGCAGTCGATGTGCTCGTACGAGACAGGAGGAATGCGATCCAGCTGCTTCGCCACGAACGTGGGCACGTCGTCCGGGTCAGTCTCCTTCAGCAGGGTGATGATGTCCTGCACGCTCTTCTCGCCTCCGTCTCTCTGGCGGGATGGCATCGCGTCCAGCTTGCCGACACTCTGGAAGGGTAGGGTCTTGCTCTTGCAGACTTCCTCCTCCTTGAAGCTCGACTTGCAGATGTGAATGATGGTAGGTTCATCAAACGAGTCAATGGCGTATTGTATGAACGCCAAAAGCTCATTCGCTACAAGTTGCTGAGAACCCATAGCGCTACGCGGGCAGCGGCTATCGCCGTGCGACTCGCGAACAATAAATTCTCAACTGTGCAGTGTGACACGACCGTTTCCAATCGCGCACCGCACTGCACTGTGACAATAGCCAGAGTGTTTATGAGGAAGGTTTAGGTGCATAATTCGTTAAGGTTAATGAAATATGACGATTGTTGTTGAATATGTTCATATTTTATATTCGATGCAACAAACTGATGCAAATTTTGAATGCATATATGTTCTACCCGTGCGAAGCCGGGGCGGGCTGCTAGTAATAATAATAAACCAATTTGCCCCTTGTCTATGGTGCGATGACCTCTAGACGTTGGATATGGTCCAACAGACGAAGGGGAATTAAGCAGTGTTGTAAATATACATGGGGTTACATCGTCATACGATAATAGACCTTATCTCTGACGAAATAGGAACCGTCTTTCTAAAAACATATTTTGTTTGTTTTGTAGTTTGTTAGTACTGTGACAGAATAAATAATACTACAAGTATTGTCACAGTTATAAAACAGTTACTTTATAATAAGATCGTTTAAAAAACTAAAACAACCGACTTCATAGATGGCGGCAATAGCCCAATGGATAAGGTGTCGGACTGGCGATCGAGAGGTCGTGAGTTCGGTCCCCACCCCACTCATTGTACTATTGACGTGAACCCACTCCAGACACAAGCATATTTAGCTTAGTTGGAGGTTAACAAGAATACTAGTAATGTGGAACACACATTGCTAGAAATCTATTTAAAAAAAAAATGCTCCAAATGCTCCTGCTCCTCATATGCCGCGCTATTAATTTTCAGTGCCAATTTAGAGGTGTTTATCTCCATATCTCTGGAGATACTTATCAAACCTCGATGAAATTGCCTTGGTATCACACTTGGGATATCTCCTTGCCAACAAAAAAATAATAATCAAAATCGGTGCATAAACGACGAAGTTACCCGCGGACGAACATAAAAAAAATTATATAGGTATACGGTCGAATTGAGAAACCTGCTTCTTTGAAGTCGGTTAAAAAGTATTGATTATATTATATGATTTTGAAAGTACCGACTATTATACTCACTACTGTACCCCTAGTACGAGTTTTCACCGTAAACGCTTTTGACAGATCTCACATAGTTTTCAACTTATTACTCACTAAATTTAGACCAATCAGGGAGCTAGAATAAGTCGAAAACTATGTGAGATCTGTCAAAAGCGTTTACGATGAAAACTCGTACTAGGTACTGATTGGTCTAAATTTAGTGAAGTGTAGTAACAACTAGAGGCGCTGTACTGGTTTTCATAAAATAAACTGGCCAAGTGCAAGTCGGACTCGCACTCGTAGGGTTCCGTAACACAATTAATTATTCCATAACTATGATTTTTCGCAACTACAAAATTAACTTTGTTTTTCATAGTTTTTGTATGAAAAACAAAGTTATCTTTGCGGTCGCCATATCTCTAAAACTGCTGACTGTATCTCGTTCAAACCAATTTTCGTTGTTAGTTTTTATTGAGTTCTACAGCTAATTCTGTAGTCCTAACAGTTTCGGAATAAAATGGCTGTGACATACGGACGGACAGACAGACAGACAGACATGACGAATCTATAAGGGTTCCGTTTTTTGCCATTCGGCTACGGAACCCTAAAAATTGTTCGAAATACGATATCGAGTTAGGTATGAAAACTTCGTACTAACAAGGGTACCTGTTTAGCTTACTCACTTGGTTTTGTGTTCGGGCATGCACTTCCTCGGGAGTTTACGCAGCAAGATCGCGACGACCACTGTTTTTTAGGGTACCGTAGCCGAATGGCAAAAAACGGAACGCTTATAGATTCGTTATGTCTGTCTGTCCGTCCGTATGTCACAGCCACCTTATTCCGAAACTATTAACACAACACAGTTGAAACTTGGTAGGTAGGTGTATTCTGCAAACCGCTTTACGATTTTTATACAAAAATCCTACTAGTCATATTATAAATAAACGCGAAAGTTTGTAAGAATGTATGGATGTATGGATGTATGGATGTCTGAATGTATGTTTGTTGCTCATTTTAGTAGTTCTTGAGTGAAACAATAACACGTAGGCTATCTCTTAATATATAAAACTCTCGTGTCACAGTTTTCGTTGCCATACTCCTCCGAAACGGCTTGACCGATTTTGATGAAATTTTGTGTGCTTATCCGGTATCTATGAGAATCGGCCAACATCTATTTTTCATCCCCCTAAATGTTAGGGGTAGTCCACCCCTAAATTTATTTTTTATTTTTTAGACAACATTTTTAATTTCTATTTTTTTATGATACAACATACAAAAATACATACAATCCTCAATTTTCACCCTTCTACGATCAACCCTTATTTTTTAATAGCCATTTTTTATTTATATGGCAAAACAACGCTTGCCGGGTCAGCTAGTAATTTATAAAAATTAGTGTTAATTATTCAAAATTTAACTAGAAGCAATTCTGTGCTAGAAGTGTCAAGTAAGTAGGAATGAAATCTGCCATCGCGTTACATTCATCTACACTAATATTATAAAGAGGAAAACTTTGTTTGTTTGGTTGTGATGAATAGACTCAAAAACTACTGGACCGTTTTTAAAAATTCTGTCACCATTCGAAAGCCAAATTATCCACGAGTAACAGAGGCTAAATTTTATTTTGGAAAAAAATAGGGTTCCGTAAGATATTTGGGTTTTAGCAAAACAACGTTTGCCGGGTCTGCTAGTACAAAATAAAAAGAAAAAAAAAACAAACATACATATTAATTGAGAACCTCCTCCGTTTTGGAAGTCGATTGAAAATAGAGTTGGAAATGCATTATGGCCATTATATGCATAGATAATTTTAACTGCTTATTAGAAAGTTCCAAAAGTAACCTACTCAATAACGCCCTCGATCACGAGTTATTTTTAAATCACGTGATATTTTAACATGATTATCTATGGAATGGACTATTATTTATTCTGTCACATTGTGAAACACATCGTGGGAGGCATGTGGGAGGTTAGCGTAGACAGAGAAAACAAGTTCGTTTTCTCTGTCTAAATGGTATTTGAATCACAATTTGTACTATTATTTATTCCGTGTCACAATTTGGTTTGGGTACTTATATATTTATTATGTGCTATATAGCTACAATATTTATTATGTGGTTTGAGTAGATTAGTATGCTTATATTTCTTTTTGCAATTGTTTGGTCAAAAAAAGCAAATGATAGAGGCGGGGCGTAGCTACAGCAGACGTTAATGTTTTGTATAAACAAATTTTGCTCTAGAAGCATTTTCTAGGGAGGAAACGGGGGAATACATTTGTATGGAAAATGGAAAAGTGCTCCCTGCGTTCGCTCTCAAAATATTTCTGTAACGGCAACCTACGTGTGCTAGTCTCACTCGGACTTGGTCTGTTCATTTTAGTTTTAATTAGGGTTCCGAACCCAAAGGGTACCAACGGAACCCTATTACTGAGACTCCGCTGTCCGTCTGTCTGTCTGTCTGTCTGTCTGTCTGTCTGTCCGTCTGTCACCAGGCTGTATCTCATGAACCGTGATAGTTAGACGGTTGAAATTTTCACAGATGATGTATTTCTGTTGCCGCTATAACAACAAATACTAAGAACAGAACAAAGTTAAAAATTAAAGAAAAGTTAAAAAAAAGTTTTTTACGATAACGTAGCGCCACCTATCTAGTTGCTAAGATGGCGCTATCGTCCTTACCTTAATCTGAATCTCGGAAGCGGCTCCAACGATTAAATAAAATTTAGTATACCAACAGGGGATTTCGGGGGCGATAAATCGATCTAGCTAGGAGTCATTTTCAGAAAATGTTGTTTTATTCGTGTTTTCAATAATCAACTTAAAATATGACTTTTCCCGACATCTATTGGCGAGTAGAAGTACTGTATTAGTAAAGAAGTTAGTTGCTCTCAATTAAAAAAATAGTATTATTATTCGTCAATAGATTTCGGGATGCGTCATATTTGTCTGTTTAAGTGGCAAAAAATTCCGAGCAAAGCTCGGTCAACCAGATATTTAATAATATTAATTACTAAAATTACTATTACTACTATATAATACTATTCTACCTTTGTGTTAACTTTTACTTAGTTGGTGTTAGCAGTTCGTTAGAAATTCGATAGATGGCGTTCGGAACCCTCCGTGTGCGGGACTAAGTCTGACTCGCACTTGGCCAGTTTTATTTATTTTACAATCGATACACAAATTGCAAAATTTTTTTTGTCGGAGGCCCCTTAATGACTCATTCATTAGACTTAATATATCCTCAATTGAAGACAAAAGGAGTCATTTTCAATTCATAGTCAATTCACATTCAAGGTTGCATGATTTCTATTCAACTTTACCTTGTCTATTACACAATTGAATTCGATTCTTATTGACCTATGATAGGACTCCTTATTGTGTACCTATCAAGATATATTATGATAATTTGTAGGTTACATATTTACTTTTAAATATTTTGATGCGAAAAATTGATAGTATTGATAAAGACAAAGGACATAGGACACTTGAAAAAATAAATAATGGTAGAGTCTGTGCAAATAGAGAACCGTCGTGGCGTTACGATGAACTAACATTCAAAGGTAAGAAATGACGGTACCTACATACCTAACTAGTAGCACACGATAACGATAAGAGTAGGTACCTACCAAGTATTAAACATTTTTAGTCGTACTAGTAATGACGGCAGTGTTGTCAATGCAACAAAAACAGTAAATTAAAACGATCGACTACAGACGCGAACTCAATTTCTACGACGGTTCTCTTTATGCACAGACTCTACTGCCTAATTTAAAAGATGGTAAAAAAAATTTAAGATGGTAAAAAATCCTAAATAAACTGGCCAAGTGCTTGTCGGAATCGCACACGTAGGGTTCCGATTGAACAAAATTTGCAAATTTGGATTAGCAAAGGTTCGTCTATTGGGAAGGATAAGATCGTTTAAAAAACTAAAAAGAACCGACTTCAATGCCGCGCTATTAATTTTCAGTACCAATTTTGAGGTGTTTATCTCCATATCTCTGGAGATACTCATCAGACCTAGATAAAATTACCATGGTACCACACTTGAGATATCTCCTTTCCAACAAAAAAATAATTATCAAAATCGGTTCATAAACGACGAAGTTATCCGTGAACAAACATTAAAAAAAAAAACATATGGTCGAATTGGGAAACCTCCTCTTTTTCTTGAAGTCGGTTAAAAAACGAGTCACGCGTTGCAGTCTTTTGTATCGCAAACTTGCAAATTGGGATTAACAAAACAAAATATTAATATTTTCAAAATACATCAAGTGTGGTATCAAAATGAAGAATTTTTAACGGTGATTACGAATATAGAATACAAATAATATCGTTTAGAAACTAAAAAAGAACCGACTTCAATGCCGCGCTATTCATTTTCAGTACCAATCTTGAGATGTTTATCTCAATATCTCTGGAGATACTTATCATACCTCGATAAAATTACCACGGTACCACACTTGGGACAAAAAAAGAATAATCAAAAACGGTTCATAAACGACGAAGTTATCAATAAAATTTACCGTCGTACTGACGCGATTCGTATCGTATGTGTAGTATACCAAAATATTACTCGATAAATATCACGTCAAATATCACGATAAATATCGAGCGTGTAGCATTCGCCATAGGCGGACAGACGAATGGACTGACCGACAGCGAAGTCTCAGTAATAGCATAGAATAGAAAAGATAATATGATAATAGGTTTCGATTGTTTGGGTTCGGAACCGTAAAAACCATCTATTGATCATTCTCTCGGGGAAAACGCAAACCTACCAAATTCGGTATTACGTGACGTGAGCGGAGTTCACGTGTGTCTACGTGACGTAGTAATGACGTCAGTGCGTCCTCTCCGCTGATTCAAGTGTTACAAATACGTCAGCCAACCAAACGCGTATCGAATCAATAAAGAAAAGATAATATTGATATTTGGATCGTTACGTAAAGGATGTTTATGTTTTTACATTTGTATTTTTAACCCCGGACCATTACCAACGTAGTATTATTATCTGTTCTGTGCCCCGACTAAAAAAGAAGGGGTGTTAAGTGTAAGTTTGACGTGTCTATCTGTGGCATCGTAGCGCCCAAACGGACGAACCGAGATCTTAATCGAGAGTGTTTTTTTTAGCCTTGATTCATGAAAATCCGTTCAGCCGTTTGAAGACTGAGCGTTTTCTTAGATGATGACGCTATTAAAAAAACTTTTGTAGTTCTGATCAATTCGAAATTCAGTAAACTCTTACTTCAACATAGACCTATAATCTCAACTCTATGTACTTCAAAGTTCAACGATATTGTAAGAACATGGTAGCATTGACCTGATGCTGGGACATCTCCTGGAATCTGCAGAATACTCTACTCCTCACCAACTTACAGCAGAGATGTCGAGTTTGGGCTCATTGTAATGTTTTCAATCTCAATCTTCGATATACCTATACCTATCTATATAGAAAGGTATTTATATGATTTTATATAAGTAGTTTTAGTATTTTTTTTTAGTATTACCTTTTTATATCGATGGTCTCAATGGACAGATTATAAATGGATCAGTCGAGGGTGGACGTAATATTATCGTTGGTAGGTAGGTACTTATACTTCGATAATGTAAGTAGGTAGGTAGGTATATCATTATTGCATAGACGTAATAAAAACTGGCCAAGTGCAAGTTGGACTCGCACTCGTAGGGTTCCGTAACACAGTTAAGTATTCCATAACTATGATTTTTCGCAACTACAAAATTAACTTTGTTTTTCATATTGTATGAAAAACAAAGTTATCTTTGCGGTCGCCATATCTCTAAAACTGCTGACTGTATCTCGTTCAAACCAATTTTCGCAACACTTTTTCTGCTTTCAAGGCCAATACTTATACAATAAACTCAAAAATAATCTCACAATTTTTCACCTACCGACATACACATGCAAACAATTAGTAACAAATTATCTACTAAAACTAAACTATGATGACACTGAAAACCTTTTAAAATTAATCACTTAAACCGGTCATATTTTCCTAAACCTGTAATTATTCCTAAAACCTCGCCTTTGATTTCTTCATCCTACTCGAACTCGCCTCACACATACACACGCAAACTCATCTACAAACACTCAAATACTACCTACATAATACCTATTATTTATTATTTTAACCATGCTGATAATAAAACTCACGGCAACTCTAACCTATCTCAACCACACACCGCATATACGATAGGTACCTACGTACATACACACGTCTGCACACATATATAAATTTTAGTTTTAACTTGTTTAGTTTAAGTTAGTTACGAATTTAACGTATCTACCCGACGCTTTTACAATTTCGGTATCTCCTTTAGATATACCTACAACTTGAGCTGCAAAGTTAATCGTTTTCTAGCTATTCACTTACGTGCCAATCAGTTGTTTAGTTTTTAAGTTAGAATTAAATTTTATGTTAAAATTATGATATTCTCGCCACAAAACTGTAAAAGATACGAGTAACATAACCGTGGTATATTGTTAGGCCTATAAACATGTTGTGATATGAATAACGATCCGCGGGGGGGCACTGGTGACCTGTACTACAGGTTTTTTCAAAACCTATTTCAGGCACCAGTCTCTCACAACGATAGGTTACATTTATTAAACTAGCCTAATTTCTTACTTTTGTATGTTAAATTAAGATCCTTGTTGTAAGATGAAATAAATGTTTTTTTATTTATTTATTAATTTTCGTTGTTAGTTTTTATTGAGATCTACAGCATATATTTTTATTAGATTTTTCTCTCCCATACTTTAAAAGTTAGAGAGGGGGGGGGACACACATTTTACCACTTTAGACGCGCCTATCTTTCAAATGATTGACTTTGAGAAAAAATGATTTTAGGAACCTCAATGTCATTTTTAAAGACCTATCCATAGACACCCCACACCTATGGGTTAGAAGAAATTTTTTTTTTGTTTCAGTTCCATGTATGGGATACCCCCCCTTAAACTTTTAATTTTTTTATTTTTGTATAAAAATTGGAAAGCGGTTCACAGAATACATCAACCTACTAAGTTTCAATTCTGTAGTCCGAACAGTTTCGGAATATAATGGCTGTGACATACGGACGGACAGACAGACAGACAGACAGACAGACAGACATGACGAATCTATAAGGGTTCCGTTTTTTGCCATTCGGCTACGGAACCCTAAAAAGGATGGTGCCCTGCAGATGCTTTGACAAATTCAATTTAATCCGTAAGCTTTAACTATAAGGTTGTAATTGCTTTGTAGAACAAAACGGCCCAATTGAGAGACACCAGGGTGGGAGTGTGTCCTTGTCTAACAACCTGATAGTCCTATATATATTCTATACTAAATGTATGGTATACGTATGGTATATATAAGTTGTCCATACATAATATCGTTTAAAAACTAAAAAACAACCGACTTCAATGCCGCGCTATTCATTTTCAGTACCAATTTTGAGATGTTTATCTCAATATCTCTGGAGATACTTATCATACCTCGATAAAATTACCATGGTACCACACTTGGGATATCTCCTTTCGAACAAAAAAAGAATAATCGAAATCGGTTCATAAACGACGAAGTTATCCGCGAACAAACATTAAAAAAAAAAAAAAAAAAAAAAAAAAAAAAAAAATATATATACGGTCGAATTGAGAAACCTCCTCCTTTTTTTGAAGTCGGTTAAAAAGAAAGGGACAAACTCCGTTCAAGGTTTCACTCATGGGGGCCGGAGTACGCGATCGAGTTTAATAAGTAGCAGATCTGTGCATTATTGTAAATTAAATTTATAACCCAAAAAGTTAATAACCTAAAAAAACCGAAAAAAACGCAAGGCCAAACATTATTGAGTAAACAATTCATTTATACAAAAAAATATATATACAAATGCCTCGTTGACTGGACAATAAGGAATAAGGTCAAGAATAAATTCGTCTTCAGTTCTGGAGTATGTACTACCTATATAATCACTACATTATCATAATTATCAACAAACTTCCAAAAAGAAGGAGGTTCTCAATTCGTCTGTATGTTTTTAGGGTTCCGTACCCAAAGGGTAAAACGGGACCCTATTACTAAGACTCCGCTGTCCGTCTGTCTGTCTGTCTATCTGTCTGTCTGTCTGTCTGTCTGTTACCAGGCTATAGCTCATTAACCGTGATAGTTAGACAGTTGAAATTTTCACAGATGGTGTATTTCTGTTGCCGCTAGAACAACAAATACTAAAAAAAAAATAAAGTTAAAAATTAAAGGGGGTCCCCATACAAAAAACATGTTTTTAAACGCCATCTATCTAATTAGTTGCGGCAAAATGACATAGATGGCGCTAGTAAACGAGCCCCGTTTTTCTAGATCGCGACCAAACCAAATATTCTTGGTAATATTAATTAATCAAATATATGAGGTTGAAACTCTGTTATGTTTCGTATTGTACGGAACCCTCCCTAAGTAAGAGACGCGATGCTGACTCGCACTTGGCCAGTTTTATTTTTTTGTGTGTATGTTACGCGATTACTCCGTCAATTGTAAACCGATTCAAATTATTCTTTTTGTAATCGGTAGGGAACGTTTCCGAGGTGGTCCCATTGTAATTTTATCGAGATCTGATAAGTATCTCCAGAGATATGACGATAAACGTCTTAAACTTGCTACTGAAACTGACTCGCGGGGCATGGAAGTCGGTTGTTTTAGTTTTTAAAAATAATAAATAATAGTACCTATACACAGTAGGTGACATTTAAAAGTCATCTAAGAAAAATACTATCTAAATATAGGTAGGTACTTACCTTATTTAAATTATGAGTTGAAACTTCGAGTATTTTGTAACTAAAGTAATAGGTATGCTTTTATTAAAAGTGATATTCAACAATGTAACTACCTAGTAGGTAAAGGTATAACCTATTGCGTAGTTATTACCAAATAATATTGTGTATTCAACAAATATTTACTATAACAAGATAACAACAAATAATTTGCCATAGGAGAGGCAACAGTGAAAGGAATGATAGTAATGATTATATAGGTATTTACTAGAACTAGGAATCCTAAGCGGTTTTCCTAGTCTATTATGCTTCTAGAATTGACGACATACTTGCACTGTTAATCTATGAAGACGCAATTTATTCAATTAATTACATTTATTTTTTACTCATATTAATAGTTTTTATCATAACATTCATAACAAAAAATCAATTTATTACTAAAAACTTGGTAGGTTTTTTATTTTGCTACTGGCAACACCACACCGTTTTATCAAACTATGAACCACGGGCACGCCATTGCTTGCGCGCGCCCCTTGTCATTATTTACATTTCACAAGATGGCGGAACGCCTGTAGCTGTTATTGCTACCAGTTCATTAAATACTTGTTAACTAGTCGATACATTACTCATAGCGTATACTTAATACTTACCTATTCCTTTAATAAGTATTTTATAAACAGTGAATTAGTGATCGGTGCTTCGAATATTTGGATACAATGGATGAAGAAAATAACGCAATGGATGACGCTACAGATTCTGAGTACGTACCAGATGATCCGTAAGTATTCCTATTAAATATTTGGTATTATCACTAGTTATAATTGTTAGTATTTCTTTTATAACAAGTTCCAAAGAATGAGTACAAAACCAAAACGAATATAATAACCCAGCCGTCAGCCGTGCATGTTATTATTACTTATTTTATAATCACATGTAGCTCCTCACCATTGCATTGTCGTGTCGTATCGATACTCGATAACACATAGGTATACTAGGTAATCTATGAGTGGTTTATTTATATGAGCCCGTAACATTATATCAACATAATATCAACATAATAACATTATATCTTTTATGTGCCCGTAATAGATATTTTACCTAGGTAGGTAAGTACCTACGTGTGTTATGGTGTTAAGTATTAAAATTATTTACGTAAGTTTCTCAGCCCACTAATAGAGAATCTAAGGTTAGGTAGGTAGGTATACCTACGTTACGTACCTAGTTATGATTTTGATTTTTGTAGGTACGTGTTAGGTAGGTATTTTATTTATACCTACTACTGAATTCTGAGACAGCTAAATAAAACTTAATAATAGGTGTACTCAACACTATAAATAGACACACTTCGATAAAATAGGGGAAACCAGTACGACTTGTACCTACAAGAGTATATAATATATAATTTCTTACAATCGATGTTGACCTGTATTTAAATGCTTGAAATGATAACGTATAGTAGTTGATACGGTCTTCAAAAATCCGTCGCATAGTCATTAACAAAACACACATTTTATCTATTACATCGGTAGAAAAGTACTACATACCTTTGGCTGAATTTAAGTCAATTGTCTGATGTCGTTTTTAGGGTTCCGTAGTCCTGACAAGGAACCCTTATAGTTTCGTCATGTCCATCTGTCTGCCTCCGAGGTTTTTCTGAGAGAACGTTAGTACTAGAAAGCTGTAATTTTGTATATCAATCACGCCGACAAAGTGGTAAAATAACATTTTGGTCGTCCCTCCCCCCTCTAAAAGCTAAACTGCTAGCTTGAAAAATCTGGAAAAATTAATGGTGATAGTGAATTTCATGAACTTTGAAGGAAAATTACAGCAGTTAAGATAACTTTATTAGTTTAGCAGTAATAATCGTTGAACTTGGGTGTTAAATAATTTTAAAAATAATTATGTTAAATATTATACTACTACGGAACCCTACACTGCGCGTAGCCCTACACTGCGCGTGGCCCGACACGTACTTGGTCTGTTTTATTTTTCATACAACCAATACAGGATTATAATAATATGTCATTGCAAGATTAGATATTGCAGTTCATAATACATTCAATATCTATAATAAGATGTACATAAACTCTTGATATCATTTATTTGGGTCCACTCTAAATGTTCTCATTTTATAGTTGTATTTGTTTTATGGGTTCCGTACCCAAAGGGTAAAGACTCCGCTGTCCGTCTGTCTGTCTGTCTGTCTGTCTGTCTGTCTGTCTGTCTGTCCGTCTGTCCGTCTGTCACCAGGCTGTATCTCATGAACCGTGATAGTTAGTAAGTTGAAATTTTCACAGATGATGTATTTCTGTTGCCGCTATAACAACAAATACTAAAAACAGATTGAAGTTAAAAATAATAGAGGATCCCCATACACAGAAACGTGTTATTTTCGGCATTTCACGCCATCTATGAACGCTTAGTTAGGTAAACGTCCCATAGATGGCGTTATATTGAAATGTCGATCCCTAACACCTTTGTTAGACGTTAGATGGCGTTATAAGAAATAAAATGTTTATTATTTATTATTTCTTGCTTGCGAAAAATGATAGTGGTATTTTTTGCTCGATCTTATAAAATACTGTAGTGTGGTACCGAACCCTACTAGTGCGAGTCCGACTTGCACTTGGCCGGTTTATTTAACTTCTATAAGTGTACTTTGCGTATTTACATAAAATTTTAATGAATTTAACTGTACACGACTAGTCATTTTCTAAAATACACTGATGTTTTTAAAATTTTACAAAATCCAGCAATCAAGCTTCGAAATGAAGTTACAAAGATTTATTTTCAATAAAATCATATATAAGTAGCTATGGCAGCAAGTATTAAAATAATGCGAAGACTTTACTATCTTTGATGTCTTTGGGTAGTAGGTATATTGCCTATAGAAAATAAGAATTTTTATTTATTGTAGTGAAGACTTAAGTGACGATGAACTACAATCATCTGACGAAAAACGATTCTCATCCGTGTGGAAGCATTTTACGAGGTTATCAAAGGACGTGGCAAAATGCAACTATTGTCATAAGGATTTATCATGTAAATCAACATCTGCAAACCTGAGAAGACATATTCAAAATCGATGTAAAATGTTTAAAAATGCTGATATTCATGGTTCAAAAATCGGAACTGCGGCCGTTAGGTGAGATTTTTTAATAAGTTTAACAAAAAACCAAAGGTAGTTTATTTACATTGATATATTAACATATAGAACAAGATTTTATATGAAAACGTACATCGTACCTGCAATGGATACAGCAAATCTAACACATACATAGTCTAGTTATTCAATTTCGTATTTAAATTAAAAAAATAAATTAAATTCGTTATCACTGAGTAATTATTTTGTTCTAATTTATTTTTAAGTATAATTAAAAAAAAATACAATAAATAAAAGTCTAACATCAACAACTAATAGTTCCTGTAAACTCACAGATGGCTTTCAAAATGAATGTTCTGACACTGTCGTGTTGGATAAATCTGAAAAATCTCATGTTTCCTTCGTCGTTCGATCCTTTTCGATTATTATGTCTATACCGCTTTCTTATCTTAGAATTATAAGTATAATATTTTTAATTTTCAACGAACTTTACTTGAATAATAAATAATTTCGCTGAAGACAATATCGATCACTTATGGCAGGAAATATTAAAACAATGCGAAGACTTTACTGCTTCTGATATCTATGGGTAGTATAGTGCCTATAGATAATAAGAATTTTTATTTATTGTAGTGAAGACTTAAGTGACGATGAACTACACACATCGGACACAAAACAATTATCATCCTTGTGGAAGCATTTTACGAGGTTATCGAAGGATTTGGCAAAATGTAACTATTGTCATAAGAAATTATCATGTAAAACAACATCTGCAAACCTGAGAAGACATATTCAAAATCGTTGTAAAATGTTGTCAAATGCTGATGATGATGGTTCAGAAAACGACACTGCGGCCGTTAGGTGAGATCAAATCACTATGTTAATATTTTTTGTATAAGTTTAATAAAAACCAAAGGTAGTTTATTTACATTGATATATTAACTTATTAAAGAAGATTTGTATGAAAACGTACATTATACCTGCAATGAATAAAGAAAATACAATACATACATAATCAGTCTAGTTATTTACTTTTCATATATACCTAAATAAAAAATAAACTTAAATTTGTTATCACTGAGTAAATATTTAGTTCTAATTTATTGTTATGTATAAATTTGAAAATACAATAATAGCTCGTTGCATAATTATGAAAATAATTAATGAGGCGTTTTCTAAAAAATAAACATCATCTAGATGTTGTTTTTTTTTTAAATAAAAGTATTATAACTAAAATAACTAATAGTTCCTGGAAACTCACAGATGGCTTTCAAAATGAAATAATCTGACACTGCCGTGTTGAATAAATCTGAAAATTCTCATGTTTTATCCGTCGTTCGATCGTTTTCGATTAATATATAACGTCAATACAGCTTTCTTATCTTCGAATTATAAGTATAATAATTTTAATTTTTGATGAACCTAAAGTAAATAATAAATAATTTTGCTAATAATTTATTATCGTACAAAACGAAAAAACCGACGTCACAATTCACATGCCGCGATAGTCAATATAGCCAGTTGCCATAATCATGTCATCAAAGTATAAAAATTTGTTTATATTGTTTATCTCCGGAGATGAATCTCGATAAACTTTAAATGGGACCAATCGGGAAGCATATTCTCACAAACAATAAAATAATTTTTCAAATCGGTTAAGACTTGATGGAGTTCTGAGGTAATAAACATAAAAAAAGATTTAGGTACCTCCTCCTTTTTTGCGGTTAAAATAAATTTCAATCATCTATGGCAGGAAATATTAAAACAATGCGAAGACTTTACTACTTCTGATCTGATATCTATGGGTATTATATAGCGCCTATAGAAAATAAGATTTTTTATTTATTGTAGTGAAGACTTAAGTGATGATGAACCCTGTGACGAAAAACAATTCGAATCCTCGTGGAAGCATTTTACGAGGTTATCGAAGGACGTGGCAAAATGTAACTATTGTCATAAGGATTTATCATGTAAAACAACATCTGCAAACCTGAAAAAACATATTCGAAATCATTGTAAAATGTTTACAAATGATGATAATGATGGTTCAGGAAACGACACTGCAGCCGTTAGGTGAGATCATATCATTTTGTATAAATTTAACAAAAAACCAAAAGTAGTTTATTAACATTGATATATTAATTTACTGAACAAGATTTGTATGAAAACGTACATATGTAACGTACACATGTACCTAACT
Source organism: Cabera pusaria (assembly GCA_954871355.1). NCBI lineage: Eukaryota > Metazoa > Arthropoda > Insecta > Lepidoptera > Geometridae > Cabera > Cabera pusaria. The sequence continues at coordinate 14,654,620 of OX940913.1, read as the reverse complement.
GCAATGGATACAGAAAATACACCACATACATAGTCTAGTAATTCACTTTTCATATTTAAATCAATAAAATAAATTTTTAAAAGTAGTTATTACGGTTGAAATCGTTTGGCACGAAAAACGGAGGGGAGAGGGAAGGGTCCCCCCTTCCCTCCCGTAACCCTGTTCCCGTGTTGACTCAGGACCTTGATTTTTATACACCTAATAGGTACTATAGAGTTCAGTATTTGCTCATTTCAACTTGCTAGGTCCACCCGTTCCTGAAAAAATCGGTGGTGACACACGAACAGACAGACAGACAGACAGACAGACGGACAGACAGATATACAGACAGACGGACAAGAAAGTAATCTTATAAGGGTTACTTTTTTACCTTTTGAGTTACGTAACCCTAAATATAGGCATAACTCTAAAACAATGCATTACCTTGTAATGAAAAATGAAAGTAGTTGAAAAGGGAAGGGGGTCCCTCCGTTCCCCCCTCATCCTCTCTCTCCTCCATTCTTCGTGCCAAACGATTCTAAATGTTTGCCAAGTCAGGTTATGATTTTACAAAAAAAAGCATAAGTAATTCAAAAACTATGCATTAAGTACCTTGTAATGTAATGAGAGTGGTGAGGAAAGGAAGGGGGACCCTCCCCTACCCTCTCCACCCCTTCACTCCCCCTTTTTCGTGCTAAACGATGCTAAATCCAATCCGTTATTACTGAGTAATTATTTTGTTTTAATTTATTCTTAAGTATAAATTTAAAAAAACTGGCCAAGTGCAAGTCGGACTCGCACTCGTAGGGTTCCGTAACACCGTTAAGTATTCCATAACTATGATTTTTCGCAACTACAAAATTAACTTTGTTTTTGATAGTGTTTGTATGAAAAACAAAGTTATGTTTGCGGTCGCCATATCTCTAAAACTGCTGACTGTATCTCGTTCAAACCAATTTTCGTTGTTAGTTTTTATTGAGATCTACAGCATATATATTTTTTTAGATTTTTCACTCCCATACTTTAAAAGTTAGAGAGGGGGGAACACACATTTTACCACTTTAGACGCGCCTATCTTTCAAATGATTGACTTTGAGAAAAAATGATTTTAGGAACCTCAATGTCATTTTTGAAGACCTATCCATAAACACCCCACACGTATAGCTTTGAAGAAAATGTTTTCTTTTTGTTTCATTTCCATGTATGGGATGCCCCCCCCCCCCTTAAACTTTTATATTTTTTATTTTTGTATAAAAATCGAAAGCGGTTCACAGAATACATCTACCTACCAAGTTTCAATTCTGTAGTCCTAACAGTTTCGGAATAAAATGGCTGTGACATACGGACGGACAGACAGACAGACAGACATGACGAATCTATAAGGGTTCCGTTTTTTGCCATTCGGCTACGGAACCCTAAAAATACAATTATTGTTCGTTGCATACATATAAAAATATATAATGAGGCGTTTTCTTAAAAAATAAACATGTTAAACATGTTTTTTCAAAATAAAAGTCTCATAACTACAACAACTAACAGTTCCTGGAAACTCACAGATAGCTTTCAAAATGAATGTTCTGACACTGTTGTGTTGGATAAATCTGAAAAATCTCATGTTTTCTTCGTCGTTCAATCGTCTTAGATTAATATATAATATCTATACCGCTTTCTTATCGTAGAATTGTAAGCATAATATTTTTAATTTTCGATGAACTTTACGTGAATAATAAATACTTACGCTAAAATCAACGAACTGGGCAGCATTTGATCACTAACTCACCTGATGTTAAGTGATGATGCGATCGATGATGTAGCGTACTTACCCAGAAGATACCTATTCACTCGCGATTTGAAGACCCCCATATTGTACTTAAACGGAAGATTTCAGTTCCAGACTCAGGCAGGGTATTACATTCCTTGGCGGTTCGTATGATGAACGAAGAATCAAATCGCTTCGTTCGGGTAAGGGTTGGACCTCATCTGGCAGCACGGAATCGCCTTTTTCCGTCGCCCTTTCTCTTTCTGTCGCTTAGAACTGCCATTTGCTAGACCGAGACAGAAAGCATAATGCGATAGCACGCGGCGGAATCCTCGAGGCGATTGGCATCACGGACATAATGCAATGGTCGGCAGGGAGACTCCGGAACGCTGAAGCGCGCGATAGCATGCTAACGCATCCTTTCACCGCCGAAATTTGATTTGATTTTGCATTTCTTGCAAACTACACGCTAGAATCACTGCTCTCTCTTCCGTGGTCCTATCCATCTCGCGCTTGAAACTAACTGATCATGAAAGAACGCGGCAGTATGCCACCCATGCTGCAGCATGCTGACTTTTTTGTCTGCAGAATGCGACAGCGCGCGTTCGCATGCGGCAGCATACTGCAGCACGTGGTAGCACAGGCGGAACAAATGCGATTCCGTGCTGCCAGATGAGGTCCAACACTAAATGGTAATTTTAAAACAATTATCAAACATAGATCCTAAAAGTTTTGCATTAAAAGTTACTTAACGAGTAGGTAACTATTTTTTAAAATAAAAACGGCAAATTGGCAAATTAATTTAATACGAATAAGAAAATAAAGTAAATAAAATAAGAATCTTTGTCCTCACATACTGACTTAGAGACAACGCACAGCCTAAACCGCTGGTCGTAGAAACTTGAAATTTGGAGGGTACATTTGTCTTAGTGTTCTATAAAATCCTAATGACAGCTTATTTCATTGTAGGATCGAGTTCCAACAATATATCCCTAGCGAAGATGACATAAATTTAGTCGGCATTGCGAAACCAAGGAGAGGACCGGGTCCCTCCGAAGCCTGGGTTCATTTTGATAAGCTTCCGGGATTCTTAGCCAGGTGTAAATATTGTCAAAGTGAGCTATCGTACAGAACTACTATTACTAATTTGAAAAAACACGTGATTAGAAAGCATCAAAGAGCTTGGGACCTTACGCGATCCGTGAAGATTATCGAAAAGAAAAACGTTGTTGAAGAAAGGTGAGGTTAAAATATTTGGCATTAAATTCGTCTTTTGACCATGAAGTCACATAGAGAAATGGTAGGTCTGAAATATTTTGCTCTGGAATAAATCTAGTGAATCAATAAAAATTTCCTTGTGATGATGAAATCGAATGAGACGTAGTTTAATATTGGGGTTTTCGATTAAATATTGATGAATCTGATTATATACTCCTTTTGACATATGATATACCTACTCCGTGTGTAACGTTCTACAAATTGATAATAAATATTAGATGTTTAATGTAGCTTATTGCATTGTAGGAAATATTCCAAACAGAATGATAGTGATCAAGAGATAAACGAAACAGTGGTATCGAAAAATAATATAGACCAATCAGATGACACACAGTTGACATTCAAGAAAGAAGAAAAGGGCGATATTGGAATATTAAAGAAACGTTTGCATCCATCTTTAGCATGGGATCATTTTATTAAGATATCAAGCACAATTGCCGAATGCAAATATTGTCAGAGTAAACTTTCCTTTAAAACTACAGTTTCGAATCTGAAAAACCATTTACGATCAAGGCATAACAAAATATGGGAGTATACGAAAGCTATGCAGGCCGAGATGGGGTATTCAAGGTAAGATATACAGCAAGTTCATAATTAATCGATACATTTTGCCAAACAATGATGTAACTGCTTTAAACAGTGATGACCTGATGACTGATGATGATAAAAACAGTGATGGTGGTGAACAAGACCAAATTATAAAAGGAAAAAATATCAAATTAATCGCTGGATGAAAAAGTTACTTAAAAAGGAGGAGATACCACAGATATTTCTGTGTAGTATCTTCTCCCACTCGTATCTTTATAAGTTAACATATTTGACTGTGTTTATTATAGCTATTTCGATCCACCACGAAAAAGAAAAAGAAATTATGCCTGGGATTATTTTATAAAAAAGTCAAGAACAGTCGCCAAATGCAAGATTTGCTTAAGTCTACTGTCTTTTAGATCCACGGTTGGAAATCTAAAGAGACATCTTATGTATAAACACAAAAAAGCGTACAAAGCGGTCAAAAATTCCGAGGAGTCGGAGTCGGAGTGAGTTATTTTTTCTTAGTGCTACTAGTTAGTCTGCGTTTCATCTTGTCCTATGTCCACCATAATTGACAATACCAATGCTGAATTACGATATAATATTTAAAAAAAGCCGTCAAATAGCTATACAAATATGTAGTTAAAACAAACTGGTGATTTGAATATGATACAAATATTTACCTTTTCATCCCATATCTTTTTAACTTCAACAGTAAAAATGACGGCATTATTCTTAAAAGACCAAGTTAGATATAGCCTTCTGTCCAGCATTGGGATTAAATCGTATTAAAACATTAATAATGAAAAATAGTAAGTTTCAATATTGTTATCAGCAAAATAGACCCCATTGTTCTAAATAAATATTTCGCTTTTAGTGGAATCGCCCTGCTGCCGTCACGAAAGACAACAGAGATGCGAGATAGTTCGGAAGAGGATGAAAATGACGATGACAGTAAGCATACTTTCCATAGATTCAATAACTACCCATGATTACCTATGCGGAAAAACTAAGGCACATTTGTGCGAATGGTTAGTTGCATTGTTGCACATCGTTGTTTTAAGCAAATTGCTGACTTAGATTCGAACACATCTCAGATTTGAAAATGATTTGATTGTGTGAACAATGCTTCAATACCAAAATTACTATCAAACTAACAACTCAAGAAACAACGAACACAAGCTGAATAAATTCATTTATTCATTCACACAATTCTCGAAGTGATTCGCTCGCGCACTCAACACATAAATGCAAGTAAATTCGGTTTGTGACGTACGTACGTATGCAGCACTTGTCTTACAAATATACACCCCGTCTACACAGCATGCGTGGTTTACCCTAAGTGTTATCAATAAGGCATGTGTGGTGAACTACTCAGTGCACATGCCTTATGATGCCTGTACGTGCCTTAGAACATCCATTGGAGCGAAGTGCAACTATTCCCTAAAGAAGTGCATCGGACATGCCCGAAATCTAGGTCGAAATACTCGAGAACTTCGTCTATAAGCGACGAGCCAGTAGGACTCGCTCATACGTATCGCTTGTCAGATACTATACTCACTTAGATTTATGGATTGATTAATTAAAATGGAAGACTGATTCAATTTTTTTTCTGACTTATTTGATAGGTAATAATCTGTTTAATTTTTTAAAAATGATCCACTACAATCGCGTCGCAGTTTTTTTATGCGAACCCACTGAGATGTCACTATCAAAAGCATCGAAACGAGACTTTATTTAATAATTCAGCGGAAATAATACATTTTATTTATTTTAGCAAAGGTCGTTATGAAAATTACGAATGTTAGAAATCTAAGGTTATTCCATAGAGTGGTAAAGACATCAATCGAAACTGAAAAAAAAAATGTGTAGAAAGCTGTGCGTTAGAAGTGACTTCCATCACATTGAAATATTAACAATTTTTTAAATTTACGCGTACGTCCCTTCCGTTGCATTCGGAACGTGACGCTAAGTTATATTTTACCCCAATGCGTCTAAAGAAGTTTCACTTCCACAAGACGTTTAACGTTTTTATTCCGTATTTAAGAAATCACTTTATTGGAACATCAAAGAAGGTGATAGATGGATATTTTTTGTATCTATTGAATATGCCAAATTTAACGATAAAAGAGCATTGAGGATTGCCGTAAGTGTATTAAATTCTCGTTTAATGCATGGTTTGATAAATGTAAAGGCAAGTATTACAGTTATTTTATCAAATTTTTGTTTTAATTTCCACTTGTTATTCGCTTAAACTTTATAATATTTCGTATAAAATACAAACGTGTTTTTTAAAACAATGCAATGGTGAGAGTTAATGTATTTGTATTTTTTTTAAGGCAGGGAAAGCTTTTGCGCTAATTATTAACAATCTTTTTTAATTTTTTTTTTTTTTTTATTTATTCCACTCAGAACAAAAAGCAATTAAAAAGAAATAACATAACAATGTAATGTATCAGACCTGAATTGCAGTTCAAATACCTGCGTGTTACAGCAAATGTTTATAGTAAACGTGTTTGAGTAATGATGAATGTTAATACAATTTAAAATATTAGGCTATGGCTTAATTACTTAATATAAAATGTACACACGTAAATAGACATTTAAAATGTATGAGCTTGTACAACATCTATGCAATATTTGTTAATTTATATGTTTAATTACTTCACAACATATATTTTTAGGAGTAATAGTGACGCTGATGTGCCATCTACCAAACTTAACAAACCATATAATGTTATGAAATATTACGACAATCTGGACGAGATCAACAAATGTGCAAGATGTGTAATTTGCGAAGCCTCAGTGTCATTTGTCACCACTACGTCAAGTTTAGATTACCATTTGATGGCAAAACATTCAGATGTGACCAACTTGAAATTTAGTGATGTTTCTAAAGATGTTACTGAAGCGTAAGTCTTCACATTTATTTTATTTACTTTCACGAAATCACTTTTAAGTTTAGAATATTTTAAGCATAGCATGTAGAAAGAAGTAGTCTCTGCCTACCCTAACGGTAAAAATGCGTAATTGTATGTATGTATGTAGTATGTATGTTTACAATCATAATTACCTCTGAAGCTATCAATTGTATTTTCTACTATGTTGGCATTGCATGCGTATGTTCACATACCGCACCATGACCACCAAATTTCATACAACGAAATTTAAATCGTAATGCGATCGTAATACGGTTGAATATCGTAATACGAAATTCAATCTCACCGCGGAGTTCGCCTCGAGATTAGCTTACAGAATAGCCCTACAGAGATGCTTGTCCACCTGGGGCACTATGAGCAGTACGTACATCTTCTTTTTTAATAGCTAATTTCCGTACTCCAACAACTAGGTAACTCTGTACCACCTTTATCCGTTAACCAACTGTTTAATTTATCATTTATTTACCCTAGACACATAATATATAAAGCAACTTTGTTCATAGAAAAATCGCAGAACTGAGAGCTAAACGAAAAAGCGGATCATTTCAATATTTTGACATAAAAGATCCAGACTTAAAGATAGCTACGTGTCGGTTCTGTTCACGTGACCTGTGCTACACCACTGTGAGCAATCTGAAAAAGCATCTCTTTAGACAACACGGGGTCAGAGTACCTCCGTGTACAATGTATCATATCAAAACGAAGGAATTGAATGTTACTAAAGAAGCGTAAGTATTAAAATACATTTATAACACCTACTAATTTCCAGCCATATGTTATGTGATGAGAGATACGAGATACGATTTTTAGGGTTCCGTAGCCGAATGGCAAAAAACGGAACTCTGTCTATCTGTCAGTCCGTCCGTATATCACAGCCATTTTATTCCGAAACGATTAGGACTACATAATTGAAACTTGGTAGGTAGATGTATTCTGTAAACCGCTTTCCGATTTTACTACAAAAATAAAAAATATAAAAGTTTAATTTGTCTATGGATAGGTCTTTAAAAATGACATTGAAGTTCCTAAAATCATTCTTTCTCAAAGTCTATCATTTAGATAGGCGCGTCTAAAGTGGTAAAATGTGTGCCCCCCCCCCCCCTCTCACTTTTAAAGTAAGGGAGTGAAAAATCTAGAAAAAATATGTTCTGTAGATCTCAATAAAAACTAACAACGAAGATTGGTTTAAACGAGATACAGTCAGCAGTTTTTGAGATATAGCGACCGCAAATATAACTTTGTTTTTCATACAAAAACTATGAAAAACAAAGTTAATATTTTGGTTGCAAAAAATCATAGTTAAAGAATACTCTACTGTGTTACGGAACCCTACGAGTTCGAGTCAGATTTGCACTTGGCCGGTTTATTTTATAAATTTCGCAGTTTTATAATCTATATTTATTATTTTATTAAAGTTAAAAGTTATTTTTAATATAAATTCTTATTCACCTACTAATTTTTTTACATACTTTCAGTAAACCTCGACCCAAGTCAGTTTCAAATAGCCCACAATTCAAACTACGCAGTTCAATCTGGCAACACTTTGAAATTGTAGACAGTACACAGAAAATAGCCAAGTGCAATCTATGCCAAAGGAACCTGGCCTATACTTACCTGTCTAACTTGAATAAGCATTTGACGAGAAAACATAAAGGAGCCGAAGCTGAATGCACTGTCGTAGAGAATTCTAAGTGAGTATCGTTATTGTAGTAATGCCGAGTTCACACCAGACGATTTTTATTGTTCAACTACCTAGGTATGGTTCTTTCTTTAAATTCTATGTACTTTTATATCGATGTTTTGGAATCGATACTTAGTATGTACCGGTTAAAAGTACTCGTCTCGTTACTCAATTATTTGTGTCGGAAGAAAATGTTGGCTGGCATTATAGAACGATAATAAGGTTTAGAATTAATCTATGTAAATAGTCTGTAATTAGCTTCAGTCCGTCTACATAACACCCTCAAATAAAACCATACAAATTGTAATAAAAATTGGTTTAGTTATTACTCTTTAAAAGGAATAAACAGGCATCCTTTTGTTTAGCCATACGTGATTTTACTCGGTGAAATATTTACCCTATGTATTAAAATTATGAAGTTGATACAAAAAGTATTAAGCAATTTACTAATTAGTTTTTAAAACATGAATTACTTTTATGTTGGAGTTTTTGGCTAGTAAATAAAAACATATATAATATAATAAAAATTAATATAGGTACCACTTAAACCACTGAACTAATCGACCCCGTTCTCCCCTACCTATTTGTTGTATCGCCAATCCTACAAATATTATTAAAATGCGATGGTTTGTTTGTGAGGATGATTGATGGATTGAAGTCGGTTCTTTAAGTTTTTTTAACGATAATAAATATATTCATTTAATATTTTCAGTTTTACCTAATTTAAAATAGTTTATTCACAAAAACAATATTTATCAGAATGATAGTGAGTTGCTACCAATAGAAGCTTACCATCATAGATACTATTCATTATTCTGTGCCACCATCAAGGAGAAAATCTGCCGCCACAGATTATATAATAGTTACTAATACAGCCATATCACTGCGTGCTGCGGGTGCCAGCGCTGCGTGATCTGCTTTTCAATCGCCGTAGATCGACGTATTAATCGACGACGATCGTAGATTTAAATGACTTCAAAACAGGAGGAGGTTCTATCATATTTTTATCGTATTTTTAGGGTTCCGAACCCGAAGGGTACCAACGGAACCCTATTACTGAGAATCCGCTGTCCGTCTGTCTGTCTGTCTGTCTGTCTGTCTGTACGTCTGTCACCAGGCTGTATCTCATGAACCGTGATAGTTAGAAAATTGAAATTTTCACAGATGATGTATTTCTGTTGCCGCTATAACAACAAATACTATTACAACAAATCTATTTTCTTGGCTCATGTAGCCAAGGTGTAGAACTAAAAGAAAAAACTTCTTATATACGATTTATGTTACATTACAAGTCAAAGAAAATATATTTACTTCTTAACCTATAGTAGGTAGGTATAGTCAACATTTATTTTAAGCCTTAAATCAACATTTAATTTAAATCTCGCTACAATATTTATTTTTAAACTTAAAATCAACATTTTTATAAACCTCAATTAAATCCATTTAAATCCATCCAAGTTCCTCGTCTAACCAGCAGCGGCACGTAGCGCACATGCTAGAACTTGTTTACGCGGCAAAACAATGTAATTGTAAACCGAATAATTCAGCCGAATATCTGTTTCGGTAAAGGTTAAACCGAATAATATTCGGTATTCGGTAATTCGGTGAAACCACTATACGGCGCATCTCTAGTCTTAACGTTCATTCATCTAGTGTCAGTGTCATCTAGTGTTAACGTTCACTTAGTTGGCGTTAGAAGTTCGTTAGACATTCGTTAGATGACGTTGTAGTAAATAAGCATGTTTAGTATTGACACGGTATTTATATTATCGATGTACTTTGTACTTTATTTTTCCGGCAAATATTGTTTAATCGGAACCCTACTTGTGCGGGTCTGACTCGCACTTGGCCAGTGTTTCATGTATGTTCACCGATTATTCGAAGACAAATGAACCGATTTGGAAAATTATTAATTTGTTTGAGAGGGGTCACACAAGGTCTTTACAGGTAGTCTCATTTAAATTTCACCGAGATATGTTCAGTATCTCCGGAGATATGGAGGTAAACACCTCGAACTTGGTACTAAAAATTAACAGCGCGGCGTTTAAAGTCGGTTCCCTTAGTTTTATAAACGATCGAAATTATGTTTGAACCATATGGAACAAATACTACTGCACTATGTTCTTGTTTTTATCTCTTGTAGGCTAGCGTTTGACCACTATCTCACTTGTTGGTAAGTGATGATGCGGTCGAAGATGGTAAGCACGCTGGGCCTAGAATGGGAACTGGCTCTCAAGGATAGCTGCCGGAACACATTAGATGTTTGGCGACAGATTTTCCAACTCGAGGGTGGTAGCTGGCCAGGCGGACACTACATAGTGTTCTACCACTATGCGGGGGTTCTTGGTTTCTTAACGATATTTTTCCTTCATTGGAGGGCCACTTTGAAAAGCGCACATAAATGTTTCGATAGAAAAATCAATTTGTGTACGGTGGGGATTAAACTCGGTACCTCTGGCATCAAAGCCAACCGTTCTCCCGATTACGCCACCGGGCCCTCAAAATGTGATAATGTAATCGCGCCTGGGCCCGCAGCGTTTTGGCCGTACTACGTAGTATTATTATCTTTTCTTTTATATTATTATCTTATCTTTTCTTCCGTACCTTATGTATTTATACCTCAAAATACCATAAAAAAGGCAGACAGATTCGTGCCGAACACCCGAGTGAACGCAAGTTCAGTAATACTAAATGCTTGAGTAATACGCTTCTGCGCTCAGTTTGCTAGCAAGCGGCAGCAGGGTCGGACGCTTCCGTGCAGTATTACTTCGCAGCGTTGCTTACGTAGTAATCATGCCGTATTGACTATGCCGGACTGAGCGCGGAAACTTATTATATTACTAGAGAAGAATTTAGTATTACTGAACTTGCGGTCACTCGGGTGTTCGGCACGAATCTGTCTGCCTTTTTTAACGATAGTCTGAGCTTTATACCATTTCGCAGTCTAAATACAGCAGTATGGGCGTTCTACAAATGTCTGGATGATGTCCTAAACATAGCATCGTGTTTGATTTGTAAGAAGAGAATAGAGTACAATGATTGTGAGGAACTCGCCTCGCATCTGAGAAGAAAACATCCTAATGTCGACTTGGAAGGAATTTTAAAGAAGGTGGGTATTAATTAATAATAATAAATATATCCATTTATTTCAGGCAACTAATCTTATATTGATGTTGCATTGACCCCTATTGACCCATATTTAAACCTTATGTTTTTTTTTACTTATTTAGGGTTCCGTAGCTGACTGGCAAAAAACGGAGCCCTTCTAGATCCGTCATGTCGGTTTGTCTGGTATCGTCTGTCAGTCCGTCCGTATTTCACAGCCACTTTATTCCAAAACTATATGGACTACACAGTTGAAACTTGGTAGGTAGGTGTATTCTGTGAACCGCTTTACGATTTTTACACAAAAATAAAAATAATAAAAGATTAGGGGCAACTCCATACATGGAACTGAAACTAATTTTTAGGGTTCCGTACCCAAAGGGTAAAACGGGACCCTATTACTAAGACTCCGCTGTCCGTCTGTCTGTCTGTCTGTCCGTCTGTCACCAGGCTGTATCTCATGAACCGTGATAGTTAGACAGTTGAAATTTTCACAGATGATGTATTTCTGTTGCCGCTATAACAACAAATACTAAAAACAAAATAAAGTTAAAAATAATAGAGGGTCCCCATACAAGAAAAGTGTTTTTTTTTCGGCATTTCACGCCATCTATGAACGCTTAGTTAGGTAAACGTCCCATAGATGGCGTTATATTGAAATGTCGATCCCTAACACCTTTGTTAGACGTTAGATGGCGTTGTAAGAAATAAAATGTTTATTAATTTTTTTTTTTTTTCGGCGAAAAATGATAGTGGTATTTTTTGCTCGATCTTATAAAATACTGTAGTGTGGTACGGAACCCTCAGAGTGCGAGTCCGACTTGCACTTGGCCAGTTTATTTAATAATTGTTATATTAGCAAATAGCGCAATAGCAATTAGCATGCTAAGACTCATGAATTCACATGCTGATGAAATTAATGTGAAATCGCATTACTAGTAGATAGGTCTTTAAAAATGACATTGAGGTTCCTAAAACCATTGTTTCTTAAAGTCAATCATTTGAAATATGCACACTTCTAAAGAGGTTAAATGTCCCTTATAACTTTTAAGTATAGTAATAGTAAAGGAGTAAAAAATCTAATAAAATATATATTATATATATATATTTTTGCACGTAGCAACCGTAAATATAACTTTGTTTTTCACTATGAAAATCAAAGTTATTTTTTAGTGGACCTTATACCTTAAAAAATATTATATTATTTTTGACGTGACAATGTCTAATAAATCGATGAACGCCGGCTGCATGCACGAAAAATGTCCCGTTACGCTTATTGTTTACGCTCATTGTACGCATGCGCCGATTTCATCCATGTTTTGTTATGACACTTATGACTTTGTCACGTTAAACTATCGTCCGTAAACCAACTTTACAGACAATCATTTTTTTTGTTTAAGCCGAAGAAGATAATGATAACGGACAGTGGTGAGTTATTTGAGATAGACGATGGAATGGCTAAACCAGAGCCTGGGGATCTACAGGAAGAACGTATTGATGATGATGATGGTGATAGTGATGGCTGGAACAATCACGAGGAAGAGGTCCGTATATATGTATCTACTAGCTGATACCACATATTATAATACAATATCTGGTTTACCGAGCTTTGCTCGGTATTGTATGTATATATATTTTGTTAAATCGAGTTTTTTGGATTTTTTTTTTGGCTCCCATTAATAGTTTTACTCACAAAAGAAGGGGAAAAAACAGAAAATATTTCTGAACATGAATCTTAGCTAGATCGATTTATCGCCCCCGAAATCCCCTGTATACAAAATTTTATGAAAATGAAAAAGAGCCGTTTCCGAGATTCAGATTATATATGTATATAGTATTTATATATAGACAAGAATTGCTCGTTTAAAGGTATTAGATATAATAGTTACTACGTAACTGATACCCGCGACTTCGTTCAAGTACACCAAGAATTTAGTAGCCTATGTCATGAGGAAGACCTCATGACATAAAGTATCTCTTTGTTACATTTCAGTAAGATCGGATCGTCCGTTTAGGAGTGATTAGGTAACAAACAGGCAGAGTGACAGAGTTACAAACGATTTTAGGGTTCGGTACCAAAAGGGTACCAAAGGAACCCTATTACTGAAACTTCGCTGTCCGTACGGCTGTCTGTCTTTCTGTCTGTCCGCACTTTACAGTGCTTATATCTCCTAATAGCTTTATACGAGAAATTTTCACGAAGTATGTATTACTACTAATACTATAAATGGGGAATATAACAAGAAATACTAAAAACAAAATAAAATAAAATATTAAAGGGTCCTTTACAAAAAACGTGTTTTTCGGCGTTTTTTGCTTGAACTTATGAACCATAATAGATAGACATAACATCTTCACAATGTATGTATTACTATGACTGCTATAACAACAAATACTAAAAACAGAATAAAGTAAAAATAAAAGGGGGTCCCCATACAAGACACGTGTTTTTTCAGGCGTTTTATGCTCGATCTTACAAAACCGTAATAACTATATTACGGTATATACTAATATAGTGTGTATTATAATAAAAGTTGCTATAATATCAAATAAGAAAAACTAAAATAAATAAAAAATTAAAGAAGGTCCTCATACTTATTACACTTATTTATCCGGCCAATTTTGTTCAATCGGAAACCTACGTGTGCGAGTCCGACTCGCACTTGGCCAGTTTATTTTTTTAACACGACGACGGGTCGCTTAGTCTACTTGTAGTATTAGTAGACATAGAACCCCCTCGGTACACAAGATTAAAAATAATGAAGTTATTTTTTTCAGATCGAAGCTTTACACTCAGTCGAGTATTTAGAAGATGAATTCACAGATGTACCACAATATCCATCACCAAAGAACGTAGTTAAAGAAAATCCTCTCAAACGAAAACGATCACAACCACAACCAAAAATTGAAGAAAATTCGTTGGACATATTTGGAAAGTACATGGTCTCATTATTAAAAAAACTACCGAAACAAAAAGCTGACAAGTTACAAGTTGAGTTTGTAAGACAAATTATGGAAGCGCAAACGGTCGTTCCAAATACCACTTCCAAGTCACAGGTACAAAATAATAGGTATGAGAACGGTGATGCCTGCGTTTCCAGTAACAGTGAAATCCGAGTGATAACTAGTGATGGACTCATAGAAAACCAGGAGGTTGCTAATGTTGTGTGTATTCCTCAGAGTTAACGATAACCTGTTAATAACAGGTGTTAAGTTTTAGGTATGGTAACAAAGAGAAGTATGTTTTAAATAACAGTGATATTGATAGTTAATGATAGTTATTTATTACAGTTACAGATAAAGGCCCGTATTATAAAACGATATTCAAGCATCGATTCACTTGGGAAATTATTGGCGTCTAGTTAACAAACAAATACAAAGACCTTCTACTTAATATTAAACTTGACTGCGTACACCGGCCCTAATGAGACCGACCTTGAACGGAGTTTGTGTCTTTCTTTTGTATGGAAAACTTATGTATATGTTATACAATATAGTATAGAACATATATAGCACTAGCAGGTTGTTAGACAAGGACACACTCCGAGTGAGTGCCTTTCGTTTGGGCCGTTTTGTTCTACAAAGCAATTACAACCTTATCGTTAAAGCATACGGATTAAATTGAATTTGTCAAAACATCTGCAGTGCACCATCCTTTTATATTACGTGTATGATTAAATTGCTTAATAATATTCTAGGCAGAGAAGCCCCCTTATCACGAACTTTGACAGTTGCTCATTGAATGAACAAAATGAACGAAATGACAGATAGCTCCATCTCTGTCATTTTCAATCGACTTCAAAAAAAGGAGGAGGTTCTCAATTCGCCTGTTGTTTTTATTTTTTCTATTTGTATAACAAATTAAACAAACGTACATTCGTTTCGGTTCTCGATTCGCGGAATGGTCATAATATGACCGCTCCGGTCGGTTGTTTTAGATTTTAATTTTAATATTATTAGTTTTTAAAGCATCTTAATGTTTGTTTCAATCGCTGTCAAATTTCGTGATTAGTCATCAGATCCACGCTTGATTATCGTATAACCACAGAATAATGAATAGTACAAGTACTGTAGATGCACTCCCTGCGAGCAATAATGCGAGATTAAACCTAGTTAGAACGTCGGTAACGTTCAAAATACGCTACACGCCTCGGATGCGACGTTGAATTTGCGACACAGAATAAAACTAATAGAAACTAGGAACCGCGTGCTGCGCACCGTAAAATGCACTGTAAGTCCGCGCGGCGAGAGTCTGTATCACTCGGTCAGCTCGCGGGCCGTCAGCTGTCTCTTACTGTAAGGTTGAGTGTTGTGAGAAAACAGATTGAATAGTAAAGTAAAGGCGCGCGTCCAATTGAGAGCGCGCGTGACACATCTGACTAAACTTGTAGCCTGCGAGCTGCCACAGAGGTACTAGCATTATCATAGCACGCGCAGAGTGCAACAGGTCTGGTATAACCCAACCATAACACGGGCTTAGAATAAATAATGGTACAAGTGACACGGGTAACAAAACGGGCCAACCAGGTCAAATATCTGTCGCCATTTTAGGTGACAACTACGTCTCTCGTTTGTTTTACATTTCGCCAATATCACTTCATTGGTTGCTCTTGTTTGCAACTATTTTGTTGATTGCATTAAAATGCTACATACATTAAAATGCCACAGAAAACATTTTTGTTTTATTTATTGGATAAGTTCTGCGCCATATTTTGTCTATGGTTACTAAATAAACGATATGTGAAATAAAAAAAAATATGTTTTATTTTATTAGTCCTGACTTACAAGATTCTTATAATCACAGACGATTGTATTAGAAATATACTCGTCTGTGTTATAACTTATTGACTGAAAAGAAAACTTAATATACTCGTCTGTGTTATAACTTATAGACTGAAAAGAAAACTAAATATACTCGTCTGTGTTATAACTTATTGACTGAAAAGAGAACTAAATAGATAGATAACTCTTTATTGTACACCACAAATTACATGAAATTTTTAAACTATAATAGGCTTAATTTATGTTGCACAATGGGTGGTCTTATCGCTAAAATAGCGATCTCTTCCAGACAACCACTAAACTAACAACAACTAAATATACTCGTCTGTGTTATAACTTATAGACTGAAAAGAAAACTTAATATACTCGTCTGTATTATAACTTATTGACTGAAAAGAGAACTCAATATACTCGTCTGTGTTATAACTTATTGACTGAAAAGAAAACTTAATATACTCGTCTGTATTATAACTTATTGACTGAAAAGAGAACTCAATATACTCGTCTGTGTTATAACTTATTGACTGAAAAGAGAACTAAATATACTCGTCTGTGTTATAACTTATTGACTGAAAAGAAAACTAAATATACTCGTCTGTGTTATAACTTATTGACTGAAAAGAAAACTAAATATTCTCGTCTGTGTTATAACTTATCTAATAGACTGAAAAGAAAACTAAAACTCAAACTACAATTGAAGCGAAGGTGACTAAACGACGTAGAGAAGTAGGTTTTCTTTTCCGAGAAATGTCTCGCATTCTTTAGAAAAAACGAGTGGTGTGGTTTTATTAAACCACGATGCAAGTGAAGCTTTTTGTTTATGTGCAGCTATGGTAGCTAGCTACTATGACAGCAGTTGACATGACACATTAGCATGTATACAAACATGGCAGCGGAAGCGTCCGCCAATCACAGCTAGAACTAAATGTCATACATCATATCCACCAATCAAACTAAAGCACCAGCGACAATGGCATAGCAACCGCAGTCATTTTGTGTGACATGAGTTTCAGGTCAATGTAATGAACAAAATTAACTATACGTGAAGGGGACGCAGCTCCAAAGTTGGTATTCCATGTCTCGCAGTTTCTTACTGTTTGTTCATTTCATTCACGCGCAAACTTAAGAGGGAACGCGGGGTGCACTTTTCCATACAAATGTATTCCCCCGTTTCCTCCCTGGAAAATGCATCTAGAGCAAAATTTGTTTCCACATAAAATCAAGGTCTGCTGTAGCTACGCCACTATCATTTGCTTGTTTTTTGACCAACCAATTGCAAACAGCAATATAAGCCTTCTTATATCCGCTTTAAGAATTTTAAGGGTCATATTTCTATTTGCAATTGGTTGGTGAAAAAAAAGCAAATTATAGGGGTGTAGCTACAACAGACCTTGAAGTTTTGCTCTAGAAGCATTTTCCAGGGAGGAAACGGGGGAATTCATTTGTATGGAAAAGTGCAGCCCGCGTTTGCTCTTAAGCTTAATTTTAAGCGGCAATAGTCCAATGGCTATTTGGCTAAGGCGTCGGCATTGCGATAGAGAGGTCATGAGTTTGATCCCCACCCATGGCACTATTCACGTGAACCCACTCCAGACACAAGCATAATTATTTAACTTCGTTGGAGGGGTTAACAAGACTACCAGTAATGTGTAACACACATTGCCACTAAGCTTTAAAAAAAACTGTTCTTTTAACAGTTTGTTTTACCCCTGGAATTACTTTGCAGTTAGCACTGGCAAAAATCTGTTTACAGTGGAATATTTCCAGAAGGTAAGATAAGCGCCTGTCGCAACAACTAACCGCGCAATAAATGAAGTAGGTAGTTAACAATCGGGAACGTCGGATTGTCTTTTTAAAAACTAAAATTAAAATTTAATTATAGAGTTACAAGATTTTATTGTATTCTCTACAGTGGTTGCTCTAAGACTAACTTATTTATTAAATGTAAGAGCTAACTGACAAAGGATGTTATGACTAAACCTTATCTAAGAATATGCTGGCATTGCATCCTGCACATGGGTGATCTTATGCGTGGGCGAATACTATGTCAGCATAAAGGGTCGGAGATGGGAATATAACGCCTTCCCCCTCAGACCGAAGTTATCGGAAAATTAGTTTTCAGAGAACTTCGTTAACATTTTATGTATGTAAAAGTTTAATGTAACAAAAGTGGTCTATTAGTTGTGGGTATCTGGAGTTCAACTTCATCATTAGAGTTAATTTGATTATTAGAACACAATTTAAATATATACGGCTTAAATTTAAAGTAAATTAAGGATACAATTATCACTGTTATAATTAAATAAAGTACAATTGTGGCAATGTCATATGATTTTGGTGGAATAACACTGCTATCACTTTTCACACTTTTCTTCAACAAATAGTTCAAATGTTCGATGTCATCTAAATTTACTCCTTTGACGTCAATTACTTCCGTATCTTCAATATGCGACTTGCTATTCTTTTCATATTCTTGTACATCAGGCAGGTTGATAATAGGCGTTCTTTTATAGTAGTTATTTCCAAGACTGCGGAAACTATGTCCAGAAATCGGGAAATCATCCATATAGACATCACAAGGTTTCTGTATTGTTATTATAAATGTTCCACTTACGGGCTCTCTAACAACTTCATCTCCACATTTCTGGAACAGGATCTTCTCGGATTTAGCAAAAACTATCCAGCTATTGCGGGAAATTTTCTGAACCTTCATGAAATCTGGATCTATTCTCCATGCGTGGCATTTTGAGCGGTTCTGACGGTATTCCATAAGTTGTTGAATGCAAGTTTCTTGGGCGTAAACGGCTAGATCATTTTCCGAGCAAAGATATTCTTTAGCTGTAATTTCTTTACATTTCCGTACGATTGGACTGTACTTGGTACCTTCTACTAGCAGGTAAGGAAATTCGGGAATGATGGCGTGGGTTTCATTACTAGGACCAAGGGATATAGGGAGTGTGTACAATTTATAATAATCATAAGTGGCGTTATCAACTACCGGAATGCTTATAATAAATCTTACATTACTATCCTTGAGGTAGGATTTGACAGTAAATGTTTCTTCCAAAGTATTCAGGTTTTGTTCATTAACAGGATACATTAAATGCGCAACAGTACTGATGTCGTTTAATAGCGGTAATAATTCATTTGAGTTTAATACAGATTTATGTAAGACTGATACTTTACTTAATGCCAAAGATGTTTCCATATCGCTAAGCTTCATTGAAATAGTCCGGAAGTTAATAATAAACAAATTGAATATACTAATTATGTAAGATAATGCAACACTATGGTTTTCCTCTTGGAGTTTTTCTCTAACAAACCTTTCTACTTTAGTTAATCTGTCATTTAATATTTTAGAATTATCATTTATAATTTTTGTGGAGTTAACAACATGGTCCAACATTTCAGATATAATAGTAATTTTGTTAGAGATAGCTTGTTCACGAGTTTTAAGATCGGATATCAACTCTTCAAAATGAACTGCATCTTCGTGGTCAAGATTACCAGTGATAACTTTGATAAGAGATCCAAGTGGATCAATTAGGCCACGTTTAGACCTCTTTTTTGGTATGAGTTGTTGTAATTTTTCAATAACTTCATCTCTAATATACTCTACCTGAACTCGGAATTCTTTTACTTCATTATTAAAAGAATTGTTATTATTACGAAATATTACACTTTTACAAAATTTAGAATATTGGCGTATGTTGAAATTAAAATCTGACGCTATTCCCTCTAGTTGAATTGTTTTAACAATTGTCCAATCGTTGCGTTGTACAAATGCTTGGCCTTGCTTAACGGGTAGAATGCCTGGATTTTTGTCAATTTTCTGAATTTGCAGACCTTGGCTTGGAGCAACTTGGTCTAGGAGAGCCTGGGTCGTCGTCATCGACACCATCACGAGTATGCCCCACCTGTGGAGGACGTTTGACATGTTTAATGGGCACCTTTGTGTCTCTGTCCTTTATTTTTACAGGAACTACATTGCGTTTTACCTTGCCTGTTACGATAGCCTTTTGATATTTGGGTTTATCTTTGGATTGCCGTTTATTGACAGGTTTTGCATAGATGGTTTTTCCAATACCTAATTCCGGTCCTATCTCACCTCCGCGCTTTTTAGTTACGTTTTCCTTATCTTTGTTCATCTTTTCTGCTATACATTTATATAACTCATGTGTTCTTTTACGGTGATCCTTAACCAGTTGTTGTTTATATGTTTTGTCAAAGTCAATGTCAAAATCTGATTTTAAGTCGGTGTGTCCGAATACAACTTCGAAAGGTGTTAAGTCAGTAGCACTATGGATGGTGTTGTTATATGCCATAATAGCATAAGTCATTACGGATGCTGCATCTGTGTATTTCCTATCAAATTTAGCTATTCTATAGATCTCAATAATGGTAGAGTGGAATCGTTCGATCATCCCCATTGAATTAGGGTTGTTTGGAGTACCGATGTGTAATTTAATTTTATATAGCTCAGTTAGTTCCTTCAATAGGTCATTATTGAATTCGGTTCCGGGGTCGCAACTGATTTTACGTGGAATACCATAAAAACTGAAGTATTTTACTAAGGCTCTAACTACTTCTGGAGTAGATCGAGCTGGTATTTCCATGGCCTGGCCTAATTTACTAAAGGCGTCAATTATGGTGAGGTACTGTTTAGATTCTATAGAGAATGTGTCTATGAATATTTCCTGAAACGGTGAATTTTGAGTTGTAGTAAGCTGTAATGTCGGTTTGATGGGTTTGCGATCATATTTTGCGATTTTACATTTTTCACAGGAATTTATAGCGGCTGCAACCGTTTCATGCATGTTTGGCCAATAGTAGTTGCGTCGGATTCGTTTAACAGTTTCTGTAATACCACGATGGCATGTTTTGCCTTCGTGTAATTTCCGAATTATCATTTGTTGCTCTTCCTCATCAGTGACGGAAACAACACGTTCAGTGCACTCATAGAAATTAATAGTTCCCTTTTTAAACAGCGATATTACAACGTTACTAAATTCTTTTCGGTGTTCTTCTCTTTCAAAATAGATAAAATACTTTATTTTGGGGCGAATATATTTTTTTAAGAATTGTTTGATCAAATCCGGGTTCTCAAGTGGTAAAAAGACTTCAAGTATTTTCTGATGTTTGTTGGAAAGATCTTTAACCTGAATGTCATTACCATATCGGTGAAATACCAATATTTGATTTGGTTTCGTATCTACTGCTTCATTCAAAATAGGTATGCCAAATGATTCTAACTCTTTTTCGGAATGTATGGTGTCTGTGGCACTAGTACTTGAATCAGATCGAACAAGCCAGCCTGATTCTTTCCTCAAAAATTCTGAATTTACAGAGTCTGTTTCTGATATGGTTATAGGACTAGCTGTTGCAGTTCTGTCTGAGTCGGAGATTGTTATAGTCTTTGAGTCGTCAGTCGTTCGTCGTTTTGCCAATTTAGTGATTTGTTTAGTCACGTCTTCTATATGTGATTGTAATCTATTTTCGCTCTCATCTACGTTAACGATCATAGATATACCGTCACTCGGTCCGTCTGTTCCTAGTGCGTTTAGTTTGAGCCTAGATAATGCGTCAGCGTTCGCGTTTTGATGTCCGTTTTTATGTTTAATGTCAAAATCATATTCCTGTAAACGCAATCTCCACCGTGTGAGCTTGCTTCCGGGTTCTTTGAGTTGGTATAGCCACAGTAAAGGTTTGTGGTCGGTGACTATATCGAACTTGTTGCCATAAAGATACGGCCTGAAATGCTTTGTGGCCCAAATGATGGCCAACAACTCTCTCTCAATGGCGCTATACTTTCGTTCGCTCTCAGTTAACGTACGACTAGCGTAAGCCACTGGTCTATCGGTACCGATTGAGCCTTGCGAAAGTACAGCTCCAATTGCTACCTCTGATGCGTCAGTGGTCAAGATGAATGGCTTGGTCATGTCTGGGTATTGTAAGATGGGTGCATTTACTAACAACTCCTTACACTTTTCAAATGCCTCTGTATATTTTTCCGTAATTTCCACCTTTTTACCTTTCTTTAAGCAAGCTGTTAACGGTTGTGTGATTTTGGAAAAGTCTTTGACGAATCGTCTGTAGTATCCTATAAATCCTAGGAATCTTTTTATCTCGGTCTGTGTCTGTGGAATGGGATAGTCAAGCACTACCTGAATTTTGTCATTGTTCGGTCGAAGTCCGTCTTTAGTCAGAGTATGTCCTAGATACTGCACTTCCCTTCGGAGAAATTCCGATTTATCTAGCTGTACTTTCAGGTTAGTCTGTCTCAGTCTGTCGAAAACTGCGCGTAATTTTTCAAGGTGTTCCGTGAGCCCATTTGAATATATAAGTATATCGTCAAGGTATACTAGACAATGTATACCTTGTAGACCTCTCAACACATTGTCCATGGCTCGTTGAAAGGTCGCCGGCGCCGTCTTCAAGCCAAAAGGCATCCGAAGAAATTCGTAATGACCATTTTGGGTTGAAAACGCCGTTTTTTGTTGGTCCTGCTCTGCGATCTCTATTTGATGGTAGCCTGATGCAAGATCCAATGTAGTAAAATAAGTGCTTTTACCTAATTTGTCAAAAAGATCACATATGTTGGGAAGTGGATATCTGTCATCAGTAGTTATCTCGTTCAGTCTGCGATAGTCAATGACCATTCTATATTTCACCTGGCCTGAAGCGTCTAGCTTTTTGGGGACCAGGTGAACAGGTGCACTCCAAGGAGAGTGTGATTCTTTAACCACATTGTCCTTGAACAATTTTTCCACCTGTTCTTTGATCTCTTGAGCTTGAGCCGGTGCCTGCCTATAAGGCTTGGTGTATATAGGATCCTCATTTACTGTCCTAATATGATGTTTAACCTGGTTCGTAAAGGTTAGTGGTAAGTCTTCGCAGTAAAATATGTCTTTATATTCCATGCATAAGGCAGATATTTCTTTGCGCTCTTCTGAATTTAAGTGGTCAAGTCGCAATTTGTTCAAGTTGTTTTCCAGTAAATGATCTACGTCGACGTTAGTCATGTCAGTATTGTAATTTATGTCACATACGTCATTTTGATGTTTTAATTTAAGGACCTTAAAAGGCTTTGTAATTGTCATGACTATGTCATCTTCCGATGTGTTTTGCATAATAGTCGTAGCAAAATAATTTTCACATTTAACTATTGCAGAGGGCATTCTCACGTCATTGCTAAACTGCTTGAAATTTAGGATTGCATCACCTTCTTCCAAGTTTACAGGTAACCTAATACGATGTTCACTACGAGCCTCTAGGTTAAAGGTATGTACCTTGCCTACGTCATAAATAATAGGCACAGTGGTGTCATTCGTTCTGAGGGTGTTATTTCCCAGATCTAAGTATGCCTTGAGTTTGGTCATTAAATCCCATCCTATTACACCGTCATACTTTTTGTCAACGTCATAAACGTAAAATTTATGATATTCATCGTGATTAAAAATGGCGAATAGTGGAATATTGACCACTTCACTATGGGTGCTGGAAGCATGTGTGCTCGTTACCATAAACGGTTCATAGGATTTTTGTTGAGCATAATATTCATTCGCTTTAGTTGGGCTTATAAATGATCTTGTGCTGCCAGAATCCAACATGAATTTGCTGTCAATTTCGGGCACATATATGTATGGTAATTTAAGAGTTGTATCATAGTTTAATTCAATTATCTCGGGAATTTGGGGGAAACAACCATGCAAAAATTTTCTGTTTCACTTACTTCGTTTTCGTTGTTGCAAGCATTTTCTGCGGTCTCTGTGGTCTCCGGGTAATATTCTGTCATGTCATAAGGCTGGTATTCTTCATGGGGGTAATAGTACTCTACATCGTCATAATTATATTCTGGGTTGTACTCGCCTTCCGAATTCGTGGTCATCTCGTTCACTGGCAACCTTTGTGGGGCAGTCCTCATAGACACGTCGTTGGTGAATGGAGGCGGGCGGTAGCCTTGAGGCTGCGATGGTCTATAACCGAACTGACCAGCTTGAGGCCGGAACCCAAACTGTGAAGGTCGATAGCCAAATTGACCGATTTGAGGTCTAAAACCATTCTGACTTACCTGTTGAAGCTGGGGCCTAAAGCCGAACTGAGCCTGCGGTCTAGGAACAAACTGCTGAGCCTGCGGTCTAGGACCAAACTGCTGAGCCTGTGAAGGGCCGCTGTTAAAATTTGGTGTGAAACCAAATTGGGGTGGTCGATAGCCAAAGTTATTTGTTTGAGGCCTGGGCATTGGTGGTTGAAAATATTGGGGTCGAGCCAAAAATTGATTTCCAGGAATGCCAAATTTGAATTGAGTTTGAGGTATCAAAGGTTTAAAGATTGGTGCCGGAACATTAGGGGGTTGCGCACGACCTTGCAACATTTTTGTACGCATGTTGTATTGTTCTTGGAAGTTTACTTCCTCTAAAACTTGTTTTAAAGCGTCTTCCAAAGAATTCGGATTTTTCAACCTAACTAGCCTCACCATATGTTCAGGTAGGTTATATAAGAACACATTTAACGAAGTATTGTCGTATATAATACGCTTAGCCTGTTTCATGTCCGCAGTATGTACTTGATTAACCTTCGACAAAAGGATTGCACGCACGTCCTGAATCCTGCCACAAAATTCAAGATAGGATTCGCTAGGCTTGATCTTTAACGTCTCTAGCTCAATCGCAACGCACTCCTCGCTACGCGGATCACCAAAATGTTGGACAAGGACAGATCTTAATTCGTCATATGTGTCAAAATCACCTCTCTCGCTAATAAGGGCCGCTGCTTTGCCTGTTAACCTACTGGTCACGTAATGCATTAAAAATTCATTACGCTGTACAGTACCTTGAAAGTGATGAATCACGTATTCACATTTTCGCAAGAATAAATTTAACACTTTAGTATCACCATTGAATTCAGGAATTAACCCTAAAATTTCTCGCGGAATATGCGGTTCGGGGTTAGGTGCATGCACAGGTGCCGCTGCAGCCTGAACATTTTGTTCGTGAGACATTTTGGTTCACTATACTATACACTTTATATTATTAATTAAATATTATACAGTAGATTTTATACTGTGTGTAATTTAATAAAATTACCAAATTCTAATAGAACTAATTATTTAAAGTTAATATCACTAATTACACAATCAATTAATTATTTTAACTTATTAAAGTTAAAAGTGCAATTTAATTCACTCCGACAATTTATAAAAATACAATTCTTATAACTATGTGCAATGTTCGTCACTTCATAAAACTATTTTACACACTTCGAGGATGGCAGGAAAGGAGAGAAAAGGATTTTACTTTAGGTACTCACAGTCCAATCGCCATTATCCAGTTGTCCCTTGTTGAACTAATTTGTTTGGTTCGTAGATAGCCGATACCGCGAATCACTGATTTTAAGTTATCGCGATTTTTCGCTGCCACACACGGGTTTTCACGTATATACTCGGATATTACGAGCGCGAATTTTGGCGAGGGCAGCAGCCGACTATCCTACCGGCTGCGCCAGTTAACAATCGGGAACGTCGGATTGTCTTTTTAAAAACTAAAATTAAAATTTAATTATAGAGTTACAAGATTTTATTGTATTCTCTACAGTGGTTGCTCTAAGACTAACTTATTTATTAAATGTAAGAGCTAACTGACAAAGGATGTTATGACTAAACCTTATCTAAGAATATGCTGGCATTGCATCCTGCACATGGGTGATCTTATGCGTGGGCGAATACTATGTCAGCATAAAGGGTCGGAGATGGGAATATAACGAGGTACATATCATTATGAAACTGACCAATATTGTGTCTTACTGATAATGTGGTTAATATAACAATATTATAATTGTTGTGTTGTATTGTAGCTATAGTTTATTTCTAGGACAGACAGAAAAACGAACTACTTATGACATTTTATTTTTTTAATTAAGCTTTTATTAACATCGCCTAAAATGTATCCGTCCATCTATCTTATGTCGCATTACAGCCGGTGTTGATTGGTGGATATGATGTATGACATTTAGGTCTAGCTGTGATTGGCGGACGCTTCCGCAGCCATATTTGTATAGATGCTAATGTATCATGTCAACTGCTGTCATAGCTAGCTACCATAGCTACACATAAACAAAAAGTTTCACTTGCTGGTGGTTTAATAAAACTTCACCACACTTTTTTACTTCTAGTGTATATATTTTCTATTACAAACAAATATTCCTACTAAAAACAAAGTAATAATATGGAGGATACCAAAAATATGAATTGTATAGTAGGTACAGTAAAGAGCATGAAGCTTTACACTTATACCTATTGTAGCGCGCGTCTTGCGGGATTTAACGTTAAACCACGGCCTTAGGACTTTGGTTGCTTTGCAGTTGGCTACATTTTTTTAATCTCTCGAGGGGGGCAGGTGCAATTGGTGACGCCCTTGGCAAAAAATGTAGGCATGTTATGCCCTACCCGTGCGAAGCCAGGGCGGGTACACTAGTATATACAATAGATAAATTTGACATAGAAATAAGTACATTAAAATCGTTATCTTTTCGCGGTTATAATATACTTACTTATTAGTAAACAGTAGGTAGTTAATAATAACTGTAGGTAGTGATAATAGCTCTAGGACAATGCCCTTTACTGATAATAATATCGCAAGGGATGCATGTTGTCTTAGGCGCTGCGTTATATACCTATCTTAAGATTTTACACAGGCACATAGAATAGAATATATTTTTAACCGACTTCAAAAAAAGGAGGAGGTTTCTCAATTCGACCGTATATATATATATATATTTTTATTTTTATGTTTGTTCGCGGATAACTTCGTCGTTTATGAACCGATTTCGATTATTCTTTTTTTGTTCGAAAGGAGATATCCCAAGTGTGGTACCATGGTAATTTTATCGAGGTATGATAAGTATCTCCAGAGATATTGAGATAAACATCTTAAAACTGGTACTGAAAATGAATTGCGCGGCATTGAAGTCGGTTGTTTTTTAGTTTTTAAACGATATTATTATTGTAAAAACTGTCTTAGTACATGTTGGTTGTATGTATACTTAGGTGACAACAGTTTTCCCATATCGGGCGTACAATATTTTGCAGTATATGAATCTAAAATACATACTATTATATCTTACATTAACCTTAATGAAATTATTTAATACTATAAACATCTCTATACAAAATAACATATTAATAGTAACATTTATCTCTACATCTATGATGTTTTTAAATCAAAATATTCATTTAGATTGTATAAAACTTTGAATATTAACCAATCTTTAAGTTTGTTTTTGAACATCTTTCCATCTAGCAACTTAATTTCCAAGGGAAGATGATTATGTATATTTACAGCACTTACAAAGCAGCTTTTATGATACAGACTATTGTTGCTTTGTGGTATACAAATATTATTCTTATATTTATTGCGTTGACTATTTATACGTACAGATTCTACATTGAGATATACATATCTATGTATATCTCACTTCCAATTAATTTAAAACTATACATAACTACAATATAAACTACTCTTAAAACACGTAAGGGCCAGTTTCACCTTTTCCCGATAATGAGTTAGATCTGACACATGACGCCATATAAAAGCTGTCAAAAATCTGTCAGATTTCTCAATTTTAGCGCTATCAGGAACCGGTGAAACTGGCCCTAATACTGACTATTTAAAATCTACAAATAAAAAATTGAATTGAGGTCGCTGTCTACTGCTGGTAGGGTACCCAAAAAGCTGGCGACATTTACCTCTTTGAATGGCAAGACTAATTCGCTGCCCGAGGTAAGCGCCAGCTCTTTGGTCGTGGGATACATGTATCAGACGTCTGGACAGTTACTGTACCAAACCGCGTGCTCGTTGATTGACCCCACGAGCTCATGGTTTCGACCCCAAACGGAAGAAACGCGTAATTGTCTCCAAGGTCTGCATATGTCCACCGTTTGAGAGCCTCTGCTAATTAATTACAATTACAATTATTATTATTTAATTAACTTCCTACTTATCTAAGTTATGTATATATTAACACGAGAAGCGACAACTTTGTACCCCTTTTAAAGAAATTTGCGCGAACGGATGAACGTGAAATTTGACACAGTAAAAGTTTTTTATGAAGAAGAAGTGCATGAAGCTATTTGTTTATTTTCTGGTCGATTTTTAACCACTGAACAACCATTGAAAAATTCTGTACATTTGTATGATTAATCGCAAAAACGGCTGAATAAAATTAGATGTAATTCGGTACACATGGGATCAATTAATTTAATTTTAAAGTACTTATCATGAAAATATTAAACCAGCCCTTGAGAGTCGGAATATTCTAGGCCTATTGTGTTCACCATCTTCGACCACATCATCGTTTACCACCAGACGAGATAGTAGAGACGCTGACAACGCTGACATTGAGCGCGAGCGAAGGGCGTTGTGCGTACGGGCAAACATGCTTGCTCGCAGGTTTGCACGTAGCTCAGGAGAGGTGAAAGTGACGCTCTTTCGAGCGTACTGCACCTCCCTCTACACGTGCAGTCTGTGGGAGAGGTATACGAGCTTGACGTACAATGCTCTTCGCGTGCAGTTCAACAACGCGTTCAGGGCGATGATGAGACTGCCCCGCTGCTGCAGCGCCTCAGGCATGTTTGCGCAGGCTCGCGTGGACTGTTTCCACGCGACCATGCGCAAGCGTGCCGCGTCTCTGGTGCGTAGGGTGCGGGCCAGTAGAAACATCGTTCTGACAATGATTTCAGATCGAACCAACTGTCCTTTTATCAGACACTGTTCCGATAGGCATATCACCAACATTTTTGGGTACCCATAAAGTGTGTATTTAAAGTGCTAATCTATACTAATATTATAAAGAGAGAACATTTGTATTTTTGTATTTTGTATGTTTGTAATGAGTAAGCTCAAAAACTACTGAACCGATTTAAAAAATTATTTCACTAATACATAGAATAGACTTTCGGAATGAAAATAGGCTATATATTATCCCGTTGAAATCAAAGGTACATTCGTGGAGACCTAATTTGCAACCTAAGTCGGCAAATAAACGGTCGAAAAAACACGTTTCTTACGAACGCTGCTTAATTGAAAATAGATGGAAGAATAGTTTCTATCGAAGAGTTGTACAACTTAATAAGACCTACAAAAAAGTCCGCGACAGCATATGTCTATCTCTTAAGGTTGACTCACAGTAACCATTTTAATCTTTAATTTTTTGTTTAAAAATATTACATAACTTCCAAGGCTATTTTCAAGTATATAGTATTAATCCTTATCCAAATAATTACGTTTATTAGTTTGGCCACATATTATAGATTAAAATTGTCCTTTACAGTATATAATTCAAATGAAAACTCTAGAAGATATCACGGATTTCACATACACGCATCGCAAAATTAATAAAATATTTGCAGTGAAACCACAGATTAGGTCATAGTTACTACGAAAATATTATTATACGCTTAGCGATGCTGTAGATCCCCACCGATCGCAATCAATTTGAAGTCAATATAGTATAAAAATATGATCTATTGTTTAAAATAATAATGATCTATACATATATAATATAATATTTTAAACCACCCCGACTGATCTATGTATAATCTTTTCATTAAAAGCATTCCAATGACTCGAAAATCTGAGCTGTAAGTTGGTGAGGATTTGAGTATTCTGTAGAGTCCAGGAGATGTCCCAGCGTCAGGTCAATGCTTCCAGGTTCTTACTATATCGTTGAAGAAGAAGATTTTCGAATTGATCAGACCTATTAAAGTTGATTAAAGCTCATAGTTTTATAACGATTGAAGGATTTTTCATGAATCAAAGCTAAGAACACTCTCGATGAAGACATCTATCAAAAAAAAAAAAAACTATCAATAGTAAAATCAAAATCGGTTCATCCGGTTGGGTGCTAAGATGCTACAGACAGACACACAGATACACACGTTAAACGTGTAATACCCCTACATTTTGCGTCGGGGAGCATTGGTAGGTATATAGCTAGGATTAGAACCAACGACCGTCGGGTCAGAATCAGGGTAACTATCCTTTACGCCAAAGGACCGTCCAATATCAATTCGTAAGTATTATAAAACAAAGTTCATCACTGCGTCTGTCTGTCTGTTCGCAATAATCTCAATAGCTACTGAACGGATTATCATGCGGTTTTCACCAATAGCCAGAGTGTTTATGAGGAAGGTTTAGGTGCATAATTCGTTAAGGTTTTGTGTAAATTGGATGAAATATGACGATGGTTGTTAAATATGTTCATATTTTATATTCGATGCAACAAACTGATGCAAATTTTGTAGGCATATATGTTCTACCCGTGCGAAGCCGGGGCGGGCTGCTAGTTATTAATATTTTGATTTTATTTATTTTAATATTTGATTAACCTTGACATGAAATTTGAATTTGACATTTTACCTTGACTTGTTTCCTATTTTCGTTTATTTTATACTCGTCATTGTTCCGAGATTTTATACTAATGTAATTTGATTTTAAATTGAAGTTCCATATGATTTTTAAATTTAATTCGAACTCATAATTTAATGTATTTAATTTTTAATTTAATTTTAATTTGTGTTTTAATTTCAAATTCAATTCAAAAATTCAAATTAATTTATTTCATAAAAAATAGAGTAGGTACACAGATGTTGGTGATGTTATAAGTACGTCTATCTTGTCATGATATTATGACATATGAAATGTAGGTACAATTGATATTCAGTATTAAATTTATTATTACACATTATATTTTAACACATTTAGTGGTAATTTATACAAATTAAATTATATCAAAAATGTCTCCGTCAATGATTATATTACATCGTTAAAAATTATTTAAATAAATCGTTTACGCTATGAAAATTCTTTGTTTTTAACCAATTTAATAATTCTATTTTGAATCGCTTTACATTAACTATTTTTGATTGTGTATGTATGTGTATATGAGTCTAAGTAATTTGAAATAAACTAATTTTATTTTTTTATTATTTATTTATTATAGTGGGCAAACGCTAGCCTATACTAAACTTCCATCCCTGTTGACACGGTTCGAATCAAAGTCGGCAATAGCCCAATGGATAGGGTGTCGGACTGGCGATCGAGAGGTCGTGAGTTCGATCCCCACACCACCCATTGCACTATTGACGTGAATCCACTCCAGACACAAGCATATTTATCTTAGTTGGAGGTTAACAAGACTACTAGTAATGTGCAACACAAATTGAGAGTAATCTTTCTAAAAAAAAAATTCGCTTGCGATAGTAGTTGAACAATGTAATTCGCCTGGTGTCTTCGTTCGGTGGGTGGTTCGATACATGGCTGAAACCACCAGTGGTTACCCATCAGTGTAGGGTAGTTTAAGGTGTAGTATGCCTACGGACGCAGAAGGGAATGGTATAAAGATGGGTTATACGAGGAAAATTTGTGACTAGGTGCACCTATTCCTAGTCCTTAGAAATACGTGATCCAAATATCTGTTCCACCTAGTATTGATCGCGTATAGATTATAGTAGACAGCACTCAACAGTATTGCATCATTTCGCTCTCACATACTAGAGTGCGAATGAGAGAGTAGTATAGTGTCATACTACCCTCTCACTCGCACTCTCATTGCACCGCGTCTTCGGCGTACGGCGGCACTATCCCACTGAAAATACGGCATAGATTTGCGTGAAATATCGCATCTAGTCTCGAGGTCAAATACTTGGTGGAATAGGTAGTGCATCCTAGTGTGCGAGTAAGAGGGTAGTATAGTATCATGTTACCCTCTCACTCGCACTGTTATTGCACCGCGTCTACGGCATACGGCGGTACTATGTCAGTGAAAATACGGCATAGATTCGAGTGAAACTTCGCATCGCGTCATAGTTGGTAGTCCGAGGTCCAATACTAGGTGGAATAGGTGTTTGTCAAAAGTAGGAATAGGTGCCTAGTCTCGTAAAATATCTGTTCTTTGGATCTGTTCTAGTAAATACGCCTCACCTCTAGAATGGTAATGAAAGCAAAACGACATCGATGTCCTAGCAATTGCAAATTGCTATATTAATAACTAGATAGACCAATACTAAAAAAAATATTTTCGTAATCGGTTCAGGCATCTTAGAGTAATCGGTAAACATAAAGATTCCGACGAATTGAGAACTTCCTCTTTTAACCGACTTTACAAAAAAGGAGGAGGTTCTCAATTTTTTTTTATGTTTACCTCAGAACTCCATCAATTCTGTTAAGATTTGACGGAAAAAAACGGACGGAAACGGAAAAACGGACAAAAAAAGAATTTCAAATCGGTTACGATTTCAAAAAAATATTTTTTGTTTGAGAGATTATGCCTCCCGTTTGGTCTTACTCAAATGTTATCGAGATCTGATGATCATCTCCGGAGATATGGAGATTAACAATATAAACAAATTTGTATACCTTGATGGATTATGACAACTGGCTATTTTGACTATCGCGGCATGTGAAGTTGGTTTTATCGTATTGTTAGATCACAAATTATTTTTAAGTCGGTTAAAACTAAATGTACATCACATATACAAAGCTAACTTCATCATGTCTCGTCTGGCTGTCGTTGTGCGCGCGCATCGTCAAAATTTTATTCCATTATTTTTTTCCAATCGCGCCAAAAGAAATATAACTAAAAAAAATCTATATGTATGTGCAGATAATGAAAATACTAAGGTGAAGTTTTCGTCTGAGATCTGGAGACAGTTCGAGCATGAGGATGAAGAGACCAAGTGTAAGCTGTGCAAGGAGACCGTGGAAGACAACATTGAGCATATGAAGAATCATCTAGAAGAACATCACACTACTCTGCTTGATGATATCATCTCTAAAGCTCAGAAGGTAAATTGTTTTTGAGTGCCCGGTGGTGTAAGTGGGAGTATGGTCGGCTCTGATGCCACAGGTACCGCGAGTTTAATCCACGCCGTGCACCGTTGCATTTTCTATTGTAAAATGTATGTGCGCTTTTCACAGTGGCCCTCCGGTGAAGGAAAAACATCGTTGAAACATCGGTAGTAGGACACTATCAAGTGTTCGCCTGGTTACCACTTCATGTTAGAAAATCTGTCGCCAAAACATCTAATGTGTTCCGGCAGCTATCCTTGAGAGTCAGTTGCCCTTCTAGGCCTAGCGTGCTTACCATCTTCGACCGCATTATTACTTACCAACAGGTGAGCTAGTGGTCATACGCCAACCTATAAGATATAAAACAAATTTTGTTTAAAGCTTAGGTACATAACTTAGCCGGGGGTTTCTTAATAATGTCTTCCTTCGCTCCTTCCTGGCTCGAATTATCTACCGAACAAAAACATGTCGCCATCGCAGAGCCAGTCAGCTTGAAAGATGGGATGCAATAGTTACGCTCTGTTGCACTAAAGTATTTTATCTGTAATGAACCTGGCCGTCTACCACCCTCGAGTTATAAAATCTGTCGCCAAACATCTAATGTGTTCTGGCAGCTATCATTGAGAGCCAGTTCCCATTCTAGGATTAGCGTGCTACCATCCTTGACCGCATCATCACTTACCAACAGGTGAGATAGTGGTCAAACGCTAGCCTATATGATATTTTTTTTCAAATTAAGGATAATTTAATTCAGTAATGTAGTTACTGTGTTTCAGTTTCAGTAGCACGATTCTATCATCAGATTACATCAGATAGCGGTCAAGTGTTTGTGTCCAAAATTTAAAAAAAATAATAAAGACTGTCAGTCGTAGGACTGCACCACATGAGTAAAGAAAAGGAACTTTACTCACGTGACTGCACGTCAAAAGGGAATAATTTCCACCAGGCGATTTAGTGGTCTAAAGATAGACTATAAAAAGTAAAAAAAAAATTGAGTCTGAGCGTGAAGGTCACGCGAGTTCATTACTTTTTCTCCATCCCAAAAGTGCCCAACGAACCTTAGGTGATAGGAAGTTTTCACTTCAAAAACTTGGAATATTCCAGGTCTACTAGCGAATAGGCCTACTACTACTCTAACATGATTAATATCTGTATTATAAAATGACTTTTCCATCTTAGGGCCTAGATTCAGATTCCGACGACAACGACAACTCGGCAGTTGAAGATGATAACGTGTACACAGAGATTGTATACCTCGAAGACGACCCCCTTCCCACAACGGTTACATCGAAAAAACGCCAACCAAGCAAACCTGTTACAAAATACCAGCACAAAAGGCAAAGAGTACTTAATACCGCTGAAGACGTTATGAAGCTATTTAATCACGAATCTGCTACTAAGGAAACACCTGTTCCGCAAGAAAAAGCACAAGATGACTTAGAAGTATTCCTTAACTACATCAGAAGTTTGCTAAAACAAATCCCGAAAGAAGTAGCGCCGAAATTACATTTGGATATAATTAATTTGATTGTAAATACACAAATACAGTCGCAAACGCAGCAAAATATCGTAATCGAAACTGTTAATTATGATACTGCTAATGCGTATAGCAGTTCTAACTTTATAATTGACAAAAGTGATTTATCAACACCAATAACACCTAACTCTAATGCAACCCCATTTACAGCTGGTAAAAGAATTGTAACGGTGCCGTTACAGAACTTAATAAAGCAAATTAATGAAAATACTCAAAATAACAGTTCGGTATACGAATTAACAGTGTCAAAAGAAAATACTCCCACATCGAATATTAATACCAGCTCCATTTCTATGCCGTCGCAAACGCAGCAACATATTGTTGTCGAAACTGTTAATTATAATACTGCTAATGCTAATAGCAGTTCTAACGTTAAAATTGACAAAAGTGATTTATCAACACCAATAACACCTAACTCTAATGCAACCCAATTAACAGTTGGTAAAAGAATTGTAACGGTGCCGTTACAGAACCTAATCAAGCAAATCAATGAAAATACTCAAAATAACAGTTTAGTTCACGAAATAATAGAGTCAAAAGAAAATACTCCGACAGTGAGTATTAATACTAGTTCCAAGACTATGCCGCAACTATCGAAATCTCTGAGTACGAGTAACTAGTATTAAGTAGGGTCAAGGAGGCAACAGTGAAGTGACTCGTATTTAAATTATATATATATATTAATGTCATAGGAATTGCTTAGAATTTGCAAGCGTTGTTGTTAAAAATTATATTTTAACATAGCATTTGTGATTCTTCACTATTTACTACTTCAAAGAAAATAGGTACATAAAACAAAAAAAAAAAATTGTGTGTACACAATGAATGACTCATCTCATATAAGTATAATTATTTTTTAATTCAAAATGAAAATATTTTTCGCAGTCAATCCATAAAAAAAAGGAGCACAATGTTTGTAATAGCTTTTCAGTTTAGTCTCTTCTCTTGTCCTTCGGTGAAAATTTTACTGACCGAATAATTTAATAACCGCTCCATCATCGATCGCATCATCACTTACCATCAGGTGATATAGTGGTCTAGTGCTACGTTCTAACTGCAAGGGTAACAAATCATCAAGTGATTAGTGATTCTTAGTACATGGTCTTCCAATAAGAATACCTCTTGAGCGTGGCAAAGGGACATTGGCTGTTTTTGATGCCCTTCTTAAAGATTCCCCCCTCCTAAACCAGCCTTCTTTAATTTTTTCATGAGGAGTGTTCGCTATTTTTCGATCAGTCTTCCTTATCTTCTTCCGTGGCATTCTATGAATAAAATTTTAATTAAAAATTAAAATATAAAAAAAGGAGAAGTACACTATGGCTAATGAACCACTGAGTGTCTTTCAAAAACGAGTCATTGTGCACCACTACGCCATTTTGAAAATATTTCATCACAGCAACCGAAATCTAAACTAAAAATGTCAAAACACGAGACAAATTAATTGATATATTGGTTATCACCAATTATAGCAAACAAAATTATGGAAACAATTGAAACTCACCTCTCTAATGTAATTTTGTGGGCATGAAAAAAATACGTGGCACTCCCACACCGCACGCGATCAGCAAACCGTCTGATTTGAATGTGTACCGTTAGCATACCAACCAAGGCAGGACTATACATTAATGAGAGAGAAAGCTGTATATTGCCTTTTCTTCCGGTCAAAACATGACCGAGTCACTTTGGTTGACTGAGCCACTGTTGCCTTCTTGACCCTACTGTAAGTTTTCCAATAAAAAATATTGTAACATTAGTTGAAATGTTGCGTATGGACATTTTGATAGTTTAAGTCAGTAGCTATACAATCTTTTTCTTAATTATAAACTTTAATTTCTTCTTGTTGGTTTAATTTTAATAATTATTTACCTACTCATCCCAAGAAAATATTTCTGTGTATTAAAGTCAAAGTCAAAGTCAAAGCATTTATTCAGTATATGGGCAAATTAAAAATTAGCACTTACACACGTCAAATAACATTAAATAGATCATATTCAACAAAAAATATAGATATAACAGAAACATAACGCTTTGAATTTACAAAAAAAAACAAAGGTATTGAGCCATTCAGCTTTCATCTAGACGTCGAACGTCACACTTAACACACATGTTTAATTCCCCTTATTAATGTAGGGTTGCCAACCGTACCATTACGTGCACCCGCAACCCAGTGCATGTTTCAGTACTTCAGACAATTTTTATCCAAAAAATTGTGAAATAATGAAACATAATAGATAAATAAAACGCAGACTAATTGCAGTACAAATCATGTTCCGAATGGAACTGATTGTCCGACTATCAGCCGCATAATACCGTCGTAACAGGCAACCCTAGATCTGCAAACAAAAGATGAAAACTGATTGACTGTTGAATCTACTGGTTACAGCCATGGTAATACAGTCCACCAACTAGGGTGCAATTATGTATGCTCGCTAGTTTAAAGAACTGGAACTGTAGTCATATGATATGATATTTACGAGTACTTAATCGAAAGTAGTTGTAAGTGATCCATTCGAATCATCTTTAACCAAAAAAAGCCAACAACACTTGGTCGGTAGTTTTTCAGCACAGAGTACTTAATAGTACTTCAGTAAAAACAAAATTTAAATAAATCAAATCCTATATGTTTTTTTATTTGTTTGTTACCCGATTAATCCGCCAAGTGTGAACCGGTTTGAATGACTTTCCAACTGACTTACAAAAGGAGGATGTTTGTTATCCCAGAAATCCAAAAATTCTTAACCGATTTGAAAAATTATTTTTTTACAGAGTACGCTTCCCGTTTGGTCCCATT
The DNA here is from genome assembly GCA_954871355.1 of Cabera pusaria. Classification (NCBI taxonomy): domain Eukaryota; kingdom Metazoa; phylum Arthropoda; class Insecta; order Lepidoptera; family Geometridae; genus Cabera; species Cabera pusaria. The sequence continues at coordinate 14,617,394 of OX940913.1, read as the reverse complement.
GTAATTTTATCAAGATATGGAGATACTTATATCTCCAGAGCTATGACGAGAAACGTCTCATACTTGCTACTGAACTCGCGCGGCGTTGAAGGTAGTTTTTAAACCATCTTCAAGCACCTTTCATAAACTGCATTCAGAACCCTACGTATGAACCTACCTGATGAAATAACCTTAACCAATGAACTTCACATTAGGTATTGAGTTATTATAACAGCTTTGTCGTTATTTCATAATACTTATGTCACGATAATATATTGTGTTACACATTAAATGACAAAGCTACAGTTCTGTTATCATAACTCTTTGTAAAATAACCTGTTATAAATACCATACAAAGTATCTAGACCAGGTATTGTAGACTGTGTAATAAGTTCTTAAGAAAACTTACTGGTAACCGGTTTTGATTTCTAAAGGCCTGTTATTTGATACTATAGTGTGACCTGTTATTGATATATATACTGATACTAGCTTTGAAACCTGCTTATGGGGCTTCAAGTACCTATCTAGACTACCTAGGCATTGGCTGAAAATCCGAGGAGAAAGTGAGATTGCTAAACAACTAAAACAACCGAATTCAATGCCGCGCGAGTCAGTTTCAGTTGCAAATTTGAGACGTTTATCGACATATCTCTGGAGATGCTTATCAGATCTCGATGAACCTACAAAGGTACCACCCTTGGGATATCTCTTTTCCAACAAAAAAATAATCATCAAAATCGGTTCATAAACGACGAAGTTATCCTCGAACACACATAAAATATATATATACGGTGGAATTGAGAAAACTCCTTTTTTGAAGTCGGTTAAAAGAAAAAGGTCGTTTATATAATTATAGTTGTCGCATCGCGTCTCAGTGTGAACTGACCCTTATCTTTACATATTAAGTACAAAATGTATAATCATACAAGACGAAAAAAACCGACTTCACATGCTGCGATAGTCAAAGTACTGGCTAGTTATAATCATGTCATCAAAGTATACAAATTTGCTTACAATGTTTATGGATTTTTCTTTCAAAAAATTTATGTGCGCTTCTCACAGTGGCCCTCCGGTGAAGGAAAACATCGTTAAGAAACCAACAACCCCCGCATGGTGGTAGGACACTATATAGTGTCCGCCTGGCCAGCTACCACCCTCAAGTTAGAAAATCTGTCACCAAACATCTAATGTGTTCCGACAGCTATCCTTGAGAGCCAGTTCCCATTCTAGGCCTAGCGTGCTTACCATCTTCGACCGCATCATCACTTACCAACAGGTGAGATAGTGGTCAAACGCTAGCCTATAAACTATTTAAAAAAAAACTCCATATCTCCGGAGATAATTGTCATACGTCGAAAAAATGGGACCAAACGGAAGGCATATCTCTCAAACAAAAAAAGATTTTTTCAAATCGGTCAAGATTTGACGGAGTTCTGAGGTAACAGATAATAAATTATAAGTAAAAATATTTTTAAAATCAAGCTTTTATCTGGGACAATGAACTAAAATGTTTAAAATAAATTCTAGTAAGTATTTGGCGTGTAGGTACTTACCTATATTCTTAAAAGCTTGAAGCACTACCCGTTTTTCAGGCTAGGTAATTACTATACTTCAGTGCCTCAAGCTTTTAAAAATATAGGTAAGTACCTACACGCCAAATACTTACTAGAATTTATTTTAAACATTTTAGTTCAATGTCCCAGACAAAAGCTTGATTTTAAAAATATTTTTTACATATTATTTATTTTTAACTTTTTAGTAGGTAGGTATAGATACCGACTACCTACCTACTACCTAAGTATTTATGAGAAGTCATGATGTTTTAAAATATTCCACGGATATTTGATGTGATTATGGGTAAAGTGCTCTTCAATGAAAATTAATCGACTCGGTGGGGCTATGTTGCTTTATAACAGAAATGCCATGGCCACCTTACAGCTTCATCATCAGATCCTGGCTATCATTTAAGTGTAAAGTTCTCTTCAAGACGAATTAATCGAGCCCAAACTCGGTAGTGTTTTGTTTTTTATAACAGATATTCCGTGGCTGCCTTCCAGCTTCATCATCAGACCCTGGATATCATCTAGATGAAAAGTTCTCTTCAAGACGAATCAATCGAGCCGAAACTCGGTAGGGTTATATTGATTTATCACAGAGATGCCGTGGCCACCTTCCAGCTTCATCATCAGACCCTGGATATCATCTAGGCGTAAAGTTCTCTTCAAGACAAATCAATTGATCCCAAACTCGGTGGGGATATGTTGTTTTATCACAGAGATGCCGTGGCCAACTTCCATCTCCATCATCAGACCAGCTCCATGGTACCATATCATTGTATTGTCACCGTAGATACATAAGTACACCAAATTTGAGTCCAATCGGACATTGGGAAGTGGGTCTAATTTAGCATCCAATATTCCACCCGAACATACATAGTGACATACATACATTGCAAGTTAAATAAAAGCTTGTAAAAAAAACAGTCGAATTGAGAACCTCCTCCTTTTTTGTGAAGTCGATTAAAAACAAAGTCACCCGCCGCGTCTGTCTGTCTGTTTGTTCACAAGAAACTCAAAAACTACGGAACGGTTTTTCATGCGGTTTTCTCTAGTAGAATCCTGAGGAAGGATATGTATAATTTTGAAATAAATTACGATGATTGTTAAATTAAGATATATTAAAATTGTAGGCATATATTATGTTGGGGGCCCAGACGGCCCAGTGGGAGAATGGTGGGCTTTGACACCAGAGGTACCGATTTCAATCCCCGCCGTGCACCTATGGATTTTTCTATCGAAAAATGTAGATATGTGCGCTTTTCATAGTGGCCCTCCGGTGATGGAAAAACATCGTTAAGAAACCAACAACCCCCGCATGGTGGTAGGACACTATATAGTGTCCGCCTGGCCAGCTACCACCCTCAAGTTAGACAATCTGTCGCCAAACATCTAATGTGTTCCGGTAGCTATCCTTGAGAGCCAGTTCCCATTCTAGGCCCAGCGTGCTTACCTGTGGTGCTTACCATCAAAAATAAATATCTACCCGTGCAAAGCCGGGGCGGCTCGCTATTTCAATATAACCAGTTATTCCCGTTAGTAGCATACACGTTGTTTTCTATACATAAGGAAGTGATTGAAGGAAGTATAATATTAATATTTCGCAATAATAACGCCACATTTGCGTCACGTCACGCTGTTGGTAAATCCGAGTGACGTAGTGGTTAAGTAATCACTAATCATACAAAGAGTAAGAAAAGTTGAGTATTAGTGGTATATGGTAAGTTATGTACAATCAAAGTTAATAAATAAGATCGTTTAAAAAATTAAAAAAGAACCGACTTCAATGCCGCGATATTAACTTTCAGTACCGATTTTGAGGTGTTTATCTCCACATCTGGAGATACTTATCAGACCTCGATAATACTTTTTTTTTAATATCTTATAGGCTAGCATTTGACCACTATCTCACCTGTTGGTAAGTGATGATGCGGTCGAAGATGGTAGCACGCTAGGCCTAGAGTGGGAACTGGCTCTCAATGATAGCTGCCGGAACACATTAGATGTTTGGCGACAGATTGTCTAACTTGAGGGTGGTAGCTGGCCAGGCGGACACTAGATAGTGTCCTACCACCATGCGGGGGTTGTTGGTTTCTTAACGATGTTTTCCTTCACCGGAGGGCCACTGTGAGAAGCGCACATTAATTTTTAGATGGAAAAATTCATTGGTGCACGGCGGTTTGAACTCGGTACCACGGCATTAAAGCCGACCGTTCTCCCGATTACGCCACCGGGCCCTCAAATACGGTCGAATTGAGAAACCTCCTCTTTTTTTGAAATCGGTTAATAATAATTAAGATAGTTTAACAACTAAAACAACCGACTTCCACGGCCCGCGAGTCAGTTTCAGTGGCAAGTTTGAGACGTTTATCGTCATATCTCTGGAGATACTTATTCGATCTCGGTGAAATTACAATGGAACCACCTCGGAAATTTACCCTGCCGATTAAAAAAAGAATCATTCGAATCGGTTCACAATTCATCATCATATATATTTCCAAATAACAATATTAATTGTATGGGAAATCTTAACTAGGTACATTAAACACAATTGACGGAGTAATCGCGTAACATACATACAAAAAAAGAAAAGCACAACATATATACATACGATTTGAGAATCTCCTCCTTTTTGGAAGTCGGTGGAAGACAGTGAATTATATAATTCATCGTTTCACCAGTTTCCTTACGATGTTCCGGCAGCACACAGCCCTTGAGAGTCAGGTATCCGTCGTTCGATCGAAGCTACCACACCATTCTATTAAATTCCGATCGTGTATGGAGTACTGTTCTCACCTTTGGGATGGGCCAGCTAGAGGCCTTTGATTAGGTATATGACATTGACAAGTAAATAATCAACGGATTAGCAAGCTGAAGTGGCAGTGGGCTGGTCATATCTGCCGCAGGACTGATAACCGTTGGGGTAGACTTGTCCTAGAGTGGAGACCGCGAATCGGCAAACGTAGCGTAGGACGTCCTGTAGGTGGAGCGACGACATACGCAAAGCGGTGGGCAGTGACTGGAAGAGAAGAGCCGAAGATCGGGCTCAGTGGCGCATCTTGGGAGAGGCCTACGTCCAGCAGTGGACTGACACAGGCTGATGATGATGATGAAATAATAAAAGCTGGAGTCGTAGGAAGTAACACCTTATACTCGTATCTCTCAAGCTAAAATCCATCAAGGCTTTTGAGTGTGCCAAAGAAATATACGATCCATATATCCTTACATGAAAAGCATAACGCTCCTTCTGGCGCAGTCGGGTAAATGGCTATTTATTATATTAGTTAGGGGGATAATTCATACTTAATGATAGGTAACCTAAAGTTAAATTAGTCACCAATTCCGAAAACTTAGTAATTGTTCGCTGAATATATAATTTAAAATTCAATAATATGGTAGGTAGGTACCCTCATAATTGATATTTCCTTAAAGCTTTTACGTGCTAAAATCAATATGTATATTTACTTATTAAAATAAATAGTATCGTTTCAAAAACTCTAAATAAACTTAAAGTCAGTACTTCTTAAAGTTTTACTAAAAAAAAATCAAACGATAAATAGGCAAGATATGCTGAACCCATACAATTATGAACATCTTTTTATTGTAACCGTATCTGACGTGAATAAATGATTTTTGCATTTTTTTTTTAAATTTGATAATACCTAATAAAGCATTCTTTTTTGAAAAACGTGGAAAATCTTTTCCCTTGCGAAATCGGCAAATAACAGTTAAACAAATTGTTTTACTTTTGTTTGGTTTCGTTCCCTGTGAAGCTTGTGTTGAGGTGCTAAATAAACAACACGACTGTCCTAAATCATAACCTAGAAAGTGCCATTGAATACAGTTTCACAGGACGCCTATTTTTACCCGACTGCGAAAGAAGGAGGGTTATGTTTTTCGAGTGTATGTATGTATGTATATTTCTTTGGCACGCCCTAGGGCCTAAACGGCTTGTCGTATTTTAATGTGAGTGGTGTCAATAGATTCGTATTAGTCGTGAGAGTGCCACTGGGTACATAAAAATAAAAAAAAAACAAAATTAAGGTTTTTAGGCGCCAAAAAGAAAATTGCGGTTCAACTATTCGAAAAGAAAAACGAGTCACCCGTTGAAGTCTTTTGTATCGCACACTTGCAAATTTGGATAAGCAAAACAAAAAAATAATGTTTTCACAATACATCGAGTGGAATAGTTAAATCACTTAATTTTTATCACGCAATCGGGATTGTTGTTCCGAAAATAATTATTCCATCATCATTATTAGCCTTTCTCTGTCCACTGCTGGACAGTCACCTATATTTAACCGACACCATATAGTTCGCAATTCGACTGTGTTTTTTAGGGTTCCGTACCCAAAGGGTAAAACGGGACCCTATTACTAAGACTCCGCTGTCCGTCTGTCTGTCTGTTTGTCTGTCTGTCTGTCTGTCCGTCTGTCACCAGGCTATAGCTCATTAACCGTGATAGTTAGACAGTTGAAATTTTCACAGAATGGTGTATTTCTGTTGCCGCTAGAACAACAAATACTAAAAACAACATAAAGTTAAAGTTTTAAAGGGGGTCCCCATACAAAAAACGTGTTTTTAAACGCCATCTATGTAATTAGTTTCGGCAAAATGACATAGATGGCGCTAGTAAATGAGCCCCGTTTTTCTAGATCGCGACCAAACCAAATATTCTTGGTAATATCAATTAATCAAATATATGAGGTTGAAACTCTGTTATGTTTCGTATTGTACGGAACCCTCCTTAAGTGTGCGATAAGAGACGCGATGCTGACTCGCACTTGGCCAGTTTTATTTCTATTTTTTATGTTTGTTACCACACAACACCGTCAAATCTTAACCGATTTGAAAAAATATTTTTTTGATTGAGAAATTATGCCTCCCGATTGGTCCCATTCAAATATTATCGAGATATGACAATTATCTCCGGAGATATGGAGATAATCAATATAAACAAATTTGTCAACTTGACGACACGATTATTAGTGTATATTTGTAGTGGATATTTTCACTATCGCGGTATGTGAAATCGTTTTTTTTTCGTTTTGTAAATGATCTTAAATTATTTTAACGTGTTTATATTAGCTACGAGGGAAGCTAACAAATAATAAAATTTTAATAGTAAGTAAATTATGATTTATGTTATGACCCACTTCTTGTATGTTGTGACTTCTTCTGCCAGTTCGCTGGGGAGGTACCACCACTTGGCCAATTAATTCAGCCGCGAAATATAAATGTTTTTCGGTTTGAATAGTAATCATAATCATTTATTTTATTCCACAAACAGTAATGTAAATACAAAATAATTAGGCATACAAATTCAATTAAAATAACAGTACTTACTCTCTAATTAAACTAAATTGCTTAAGAATATGTCTCTATGGTTGTTTTAATTGCTTTAAGTAATGTGTCCAATGAAATTACAGCGCATGTGAGACATAAATCGATTTAAGCTATATTACCCAATAACATGTAAATATTGAATGCCTGTTAAGGGTGAACTAGTTTTCTACTGTGCAATAAGATCTAGAATATTCAACCCATACCTATTAGTTTTCAATAAATTATTTTATAGCACAGTGTGACCTAAACCTGCACTTGCACGGCATGCTAACTTCACGCCGTGCAATAATAGACGACTTAAGTCACGCGTATCGTAATATACTATTGATATTGACTTATTTACGTCTCGAGGTAATAGGCGCAGTGCATTGACATGCAAAATGGTATCTGGGTATCCAGAATTTATCTGGTGCAAGCTACCTCCATCGTAGATAGCAAGGTGAGTAAAGGGTATCACACCACACTAAATCAGGGACTCAAACTCCTTAATCAGGGAGGTGTAATTAAAGTAAGTCAGTTAGAGGTATCTAATTAGGGAGTAAGAGAGGATCCGGTCCGCCAATATAATATGTTATAACACTTGGGGAGTTAGGCTGCCTAATCCCTAATTACCCTTAATTAGTGACTGATTCTGTGTGGTGTAATACCCCCTTATAGCCATCAAACGCTTAAGGTACAGTCAAACCGTGGCGTCCTGCCATCTGCGGGCGCGATCTTAGTACTTTTCAATTGATTTCTGAACGCGTTTGGTGTGATCCAGTGGGTACAAATACTACTGCGCTATCTGATCGCCGCCTAGATCGCGCACGCGGGACGCTGCAGTGTGTCCGTACCTTTATCTATCACAACATAATTGAAATTATGAAGAAAAAAACACATTCTTACATAAAAAAATGTTTCTTACGAGGTTTTGCTTCGAGACAGCCGCAAGTCACGAGGTTAATTCCCTTCTATGGAACTTTTTCTTTTCAAATTCGGACAATACCAGGATACGTTTTGTTCTAATTTCCTAAGGTTTCTTTGTTCATAAAAGTCCGTGTTGCTAAGCTACAGAGTGTTGCGTAAAGCCTTGGTCAACATTCGCTTAAGATGCCTGCGGACAACGGTCGCGGCAGCAACAACACACGTTCGCTGCTGAACACACACACCGTGCGTTTTTTCGATTTTTGATATCGGAAGTAAAATTAAATAAAATATATAATACATTTTTATTTTAAATTATTTTTTTCACAAAGGGTGCGTGTGACCTTCTGCTGTTGGATTTTAGTTTTTATTTGATGCCACACCTACGAAAAAAATAATAATAAAAAAATTATTAAAAAAATTAAAAAATATGCGAAAAAGTGCCGCAGTCAAAGTCAATTTTTTTTACAAAAGTTTTCTAGTAATGTGTGTTGCACATTACAAGTATTCTTGTTAACCCTCCAACTAAGCTAAATATACTTGTGTCTAGATTGGATTTACGTCATTAGTGCAATGAGTGGGGATCGAACTCACAAACTCTCGATCACCAGAACGACACCTTATCCATTTGGCTATTGTCACTTATTAATCAATTTTACAATTATCATCACATCACCACCAGGCCAGCAGGGTTATTCTCAATCATTCGAAAGCAAATTCGGATTCGGAAACTGCCTTTACTTCGACTTGGATTTTTGCAATTCACAATGCTCCGATCGGTTACTTTTGATATTTCAATTCGAAAATATCAGTGATTCTAATTGGAAAGGTTTCCGCGACAAAATAGCTCACGGATTTATCAATATTGAAAATTGAAAATGTAGCTTCCGAATCCGAATAGGTTTTCGAGGTTTTCGAATGATTGAGAATCAGGGGATGACCTGGTTTGGGGCTATTGGGAGTGGGACTACCATCAGTATCATCACATATGAGCTCAGAAATACGGGTTATTCCACAAATCCCCATTGACATTCCCCATCAATGGGGATTTTTGTCCACAAATCCCCATTGCCGCCCCATTGCGCTCTTAATGGGGATTAGTGGAAAAAATATTCCACTTATCCCCATTGATGGGGATCGTCAATGGGGATTTGTGCACTTTATTTCCACAACTCCCCATTGTCGTCTTATGCAGCTCGTAATGGGGATTTGTGGAAAAAAACGTACACAAATCCCCATCGATTTTAAATTAAATATATGTGCATACATACATACATAAAGTGAGACTACTATTTTCCACTATACGTTATGATCACACATACATTTACCATCATCATCAAATTCACCAACTTTACCATTGGAATCGTTATGCCATCCACCCACAGCCGTCCGCTTCGTCAAAGAGTAGGGACGTCTTGGGTAGACGCTGGCAAGGGGAAATTTCCAAGGTGTTTTTCTGAATATATTTCTAAAAAATTTGCTCTTCTACTACAAGTTGTCTAAATTATTCTAAACACATAAAAAATCATAATTAAACATTTTAAATTAAGAAATAACAGGATGGATCTGAAATCATTCAGATCCATCCAAGCGTCGACGTCAGAGTATTCTATGCCTAGCGTGTTTACCGTCTTTGACCGCGCATATTCGCTTACCACCAGGCGAGACAGTAGTCAAACACTAGCCTATAAGATATAAAAAAGAATAATAATAACGCAGTAGGCGTAGGGCACAGTTAGCAAGGTCATATTATCCTAACTTTCTATATATATATATATATATATAATATATAATATATATATATATATATATATATATTAAATATAATAAATGCGAAAGTAACTCTGTCTGTCTGTCTGTCTGTGTCACTTTCACGCCAAAACCACTGAACCGATTTAAATGAAATTTGGTACACAGATAGTCTAGAGCCTGAGAAAGGACATAGGCTACTTTTTAATGCGAAAAAGGGTTGTAAGGGGGGAAAGGGGAGGGGGGAGGGAAGTGAGGGGAAGGGTAGGGGAGGGTAGTGGGGGAAGGGAGAGGGAGGGGGACGGGAGGGGTAGTGGGGGCAAGGGGAGGGGGAGAGGGTAGTGAGGGGAAGAGGAGGGGAGGGGAGTGGGGAGAAGAGCGAGGGGAGAGGAAAGTGAGAGGAAGGGGAGGGGAGTGGGGGGAAGAGAGAGGGGGAGGGAAAGGGGAGGGAGAGAGGGAAGTGAGGGGTAGGGGAGGGGGATTAAAGACAGGAGAGGGAAGGGAGGGGTGAGGGGTAGGGAGAGGGGGGATTACCGCGGCGTGGTACAATGCGGTGTAGGTGGGATATGCATGTGTCTTATTTGTAAAATAATTAGCCAAAAATAATTGAAAATGCTACCCAAGACACTATTTCACGCGGACGAAGTCGCGGGTCCAGCTAGTAATTGAAATAATTTGACGCGCGCTAGAAAAATGAAACAACTATATTACGAAACACGCACATTGCCTTGAATAGCTGTAGAGAGCAAAATTCGCTGTCGCTTGGGCCTTAATAATGCTAACTTTGGGGACGAATGGAGAATATTAATCGATATTCAGAGTGGAGGTCGAATTTTAACAGCCATTTAGATATGCTGCGGTCACCTAGTGATTGTCATTGTGTATTCTCAAGGTACATTCTAATTACAAAGTACACTAAAGTACCTACTAAAGTACATTACATTAGTGTAGTTTGTAATTAGATTTTAGAATTTTAACTTTATTTAACCGACTTCAGATAAAAGAGGAGGTTCTCAATTCGAGTGTTTTATTTTGTAATAAAACAAAAATTAAGCGATATAATTTTACCGCCACTTATTTTATCAACCGACTTCAACAAATGTGGAGGTTGTCAATTCGTCTGTATGTTTTTTTTTGTATATGTGTTACACGATTACTCCGTCATTTGTAAACTGATTCGAATGATTTTTTATTTTAATTGGTAGGGTACATATCCAAGGTAGTCCCATTGCAATTTCATCGAGATCTGACAAGTATCTTCAGAGATATGACGATAAACGTCTCAAACTTGCTACTGAAACTGACTCGCGTGTCATGGAAGTCAATCTTTGTTTTAGTTTTTAAACTACATATCTTAATTATGACATTATTGATTTATAAATTGTTAAACACAATCCAAAATGTCATCGTACCGACGGGACTTGAAACCGCAACCTCCGGAATAACATGTTCCGGTGCTTTGCAATCCACTAATTTCGTCGTAACGATACTTCGCACCGTGGCTTAATTGGCAAAGCACCGGAACATGTTGTTCCGGAGGTTGCGGGTTCAAGTCCCGTCGGTACGATGAAGTTTTGGATTGTGTTTAACAATTTACAAAAATATAAAGTGTGAAACACTTCAAAGAAACATAATATTTGATTATTGATTTATTTGAATTAAGAACTTGTTTTGGTTTCATACAAGTTTCGATAGAGCTACTTGTCACAAACAAGTATAAAACTACAATCTTAATTTTAGATAACTCGTATTACAACTTTGACCCAGAAATAAAAGCTATCCTTGTTACGTAAACAATGGTTGACCCAACATTTACTTCTATATACAAATTCTAAATATTAAAATTTAAGTTTAAGATCGTTTAAAAAACGAAAAAAACAGACTTCAAACGCCACGCTACTCATTTTTAACCAACTTCCTAAAAGAAGGAGGTTCTCAATTCGTCTGTATGTTGTTTATTTTTTTGTCTGTTATGCGATTACTCCGTCTATTGGGAACCGATTCGAATGATTCTTTTTTTAATCGGTTGTTTACATTTTCGAGGTGGTCTTCATTTCAATTTCATTGAGATCTGATAAGTATCTTCAGAGATATGACGATGACATCTCAAAATTGCTACTGAAATTGACTCGCGGGCAATGGAAAGATCTCAATAACTTGACAATGGGATCGCTCATACAAATAAAAAAAATATTTTAAAAACGGTCCAAAATGGCGATGTCTTCTAATAAATTTCGATCTTTTCCTTTTTAATACCAAATGGTATTTGTGTATCGTCTTAACTTAACACATTACATACATTTTCTATTCCTAACGTCGAATAACACTCATAAACGAATCCCATAATTAAGATTGAACTGACTACCAGTAAAAAAACAACATGCTGTTGAATTGAGAACCTCCGCATTTTTGGAAGTCGGTTGATGAAAAAAGAATCATTCAAATCGGTTCACAATTGACGGAGTAATTTCGTAACATACATACCTCCTCCTTTTTGAAGTCGGTTAAAAACAATTAAAAATGGTATCAGGTGATCAGTAATAAAACATAATTTAGATGTGATTTCAAATAGTATTTATTAATTTAATCAATATCAAACAAATTAAAGTGTAGAAATTTCAATCAAAACCGGGACGCGCTAATAGAAAAAATAAAAATAAATTATTATTCGTTATTAGACAATGTAATGGGATGTAAGGGAGTACAAATACCACCTCAGTGCTCCCAGCCAACCTCACCTGCCCGTGGTACATCCTGCTGACCAATAAACGGGGCTCTGGCGACCGACAAATGGCGGTATAACCATTTCAAATTAAGGCGTAGCTAAAGACCCGGCCGGTGACGGGCAGCAGCGTCACCGGTGCGAGAAGCTACGTCCTGCGATCGCCAACCCGCCTGCCAAGCGTGGCCAATTAGGGCATATCCCTGCCAATGATGGAAAGTCAAAAGAAGAGCCGAAGATCGGGCTGAGTGGCGCATCTTGGGAGAGGCCTACGTCCAGCAGTGGACTGATACCGGCTGATGATGATGATGATGATGATGATTAGACAACGGACAACGAACGAACGCATATATATCTCGAATATTCTCTTCATTAAAAATACATGTGTCATCATTATTGTTAAGTTTATAGAATAGAATAGTAAATAATTTATTCAGGCAAAAAACACTACACAACAACAATACGCATATAAAGTAACTACCTAATTCACTGACTAATACATTATAACTACTACTTATACTAGATATTAAAAAGTAGGTACAACGGTGTGTATACTGTTGCTGTAGTGTACAGTACTGCCGGAATAGGTCTGAGCTCAGGTTAATGCTGCAGTCGGGGCTACAGCGCTGATTTTCAGCACAGACCTCGGGTGACAAAACGGATAACGTAGGTACTTGAAATTATAAATGTATGTGTTGCTTTAAAATCCATAAATATCATAAATGAATAAACTTATTGTACAAATAAAAAATAAAGTGTGAATAAATAGTTATACAATAGGTATGGCATAATACCTAAAGGAGGGACATAAACAACAAGATATGACTATTATTTATATAATTGATAATATAATATATATCTATATATTATATTATTAATTCATCTACCTACATCGTCAAGAACCTATCATGTATTTAGGTAGGTATTTATGGTGAACACGCTAGGCCTAGAATACTCTGACTCTCAATGACTGTGTGCTGCCGGAACATCGTAAGGTTCTGGCGGTAGATTTTTTCCTTGATGGTGCCTAGTGGTAAGCTACTTTATGGTAGCAATTCAGCCGGAACATCGATATTATATGCACCTACCTGTCGAAAAACTCTTTGCCATACGGTTAGATTAGGTTATAATTTTATAAAACTCACGTGTTGGGTTATGTAGAACCGTTGTCTTATCAGCAGTATAGTATATAGGTACCTAATAAAATTTACTCACTCAGTTCAAGTTGTGAGAAAAACTTCGGAATGTTGGTTACCTAATTTGATTTCCGGTTTGTATTCGTATAATATAATTAAATAAACCGGCGAAGTGCGAGTCGGACTCACGCACGAAGGGTTCCGTACCATCCATATACTTCTATAGTAATAACGTTTGTAACTCTGTCACTGTCTGTTTGTAACCTAATCACGTGTTAGCTTACTCATTTGATAACCAGATGGGTGGTAGCCGGTAGTCTAGTAATCTATACTAATATTATAAAGAGATAAAATTTGTATTTTTGTATTTTTGTATGTTTGTAATGAGTAAGCTCAAAAACTACTGAACCGATTTAAAAAATTCTTTCACTAATACATAGAATGGATTTGCTATCGGCGTCTCCGCAACCTTGAAGACCCTCAACTTTCCGTCATGTGGATTTTGGTGGACACTGGCATAGAGAAAATTCTTTATGCTAGTGTCTACCGTTCGCACAGCGGAGACGAGGAGACAAACAGGCTCACAAACCACCTCAGTGAGGCGGCTGATGTGGCCCAACAGAGGTATCCTTCTGCTCAATTAGTGCTTCTGGGGGATTTCAACGCCCATCATCAAGACTGGCTATACCCATACTAGAGCACTGACCACGCTGGTCGAGAGATGCGTAAGCTTGCTTTAACGCTAGACCTCACTCAGTTGGTCCAGGGAGCAACAAGGATACCGGACGTTGATGGCCATACAGCCAATTGCTTGGACCTTCTGCTGACAACAGAACCAGACCGCTACTCGGTGTCGGTTTCATCACCCTTAGGTAGCTCCGACCACTGTCTGGTGAAGTCTGTATCCGTCTACTCCCCGCCCGATCCCAGCCAAAAAGGCACCCGGCGGGTGTGGCGATACAGGTCAGCAGATTGGGATGAGATGCGTTGTTTTTTCGCGTCTTATCCTTGGCGGCAGGTATGTTTTTCTTCGAGCGATCCCTCAGCTTGCGCGGATGCTGTGACAGAAGTGTTACGTCAGGGTATGGAGTATTTCATACCATTTTCTGACGTTCCGGTGTCAAGCAAAGCTCGTCCATGGTTTAATGCCAAATGTAGAGATGCAGAAGCATCAAAACATGAAGCTTACTTAGCCTGGGCTGATGCTCGAACCCGCAAGACTAGAGATGTACGCGAAAAGAAGAAAGCCTTTAACTTAGCCGCCAAGTCCTGCAAAAAGGCTCTCAAGAAGGCGCGCTTCGATCACATACGCCGAACAGGGAACAAACTTGCTTCTTACCCCTCGGGTAGCAAAGCGTTCTGGTCCCTGGCGAAGTCGATCGAAGAGAACTTCTGCCGTCCCTCACTGCCTCCACTACTGAAACCCGATGGATCACTAGCACACTCGGCTGAAGAGAAAGCGAATTTATTTGTTACTCTGTTTGCGGAGTCTTCACGTTTAGATGCTGGCAATGCTGTACCTTCTAGTCTGCCGACTTGCAGGACGTTTATGTCGGAAATCCGCATTCGTCAGACTGAAGTACGCAAAGCGTTGCGCAATCTAGACGTGAACAAAGCTAGTGGTCCAGACGGTATACCAGCTGTAGTCTTGAGGACGTGTGCGCCTGAGTTGGCTCCTATTTTGACACGCCTCTTTCGCTTGTCTATGACGACTGGTCAAGTGCCTAAGTCCTGGAAGCAAGCAAACGTGCAACCCGTGCCGAAAAAGGGTAGTCGTGCAGACCCTGTCAATTACAGGCCTATCTCAGTCACTTCCATACTCTGTAAGACTATGGAACGTGTACTGAACCACAGGCTCCTGGCATACCTAGAAGTGAACGATCTCCTCAGTGACCGACAATACGGGTTTCGCCGAAACCGGTCTACTGGGGATCTTCTAGCGTATGCCACGCACATCTGGAGCGAAGCCATCGAGAACCACGGCGAGGCGCTGGCCGTCTCTCTTGACATCTCGAAGGCTTTCGACAGGGTTTGGCACGATAGCCTTATTAGCAAGCTTCCTTCATACGGCCTGCCCACTGGTTTATGTGTTTGGATAGCAGATTTCTTGAGGGATCGGTCGATTCGAGTGGTCATCGATGGCTGTTCTTCCGACCAATTGGCCATAAATGCCGGAGTCCCTCAAGGATCAGTACTCTCTGCAACACTTTTTCTGCTGCATATTAATGACCTGCTTAAACCCGGTATCTTTGGGTACGCAGATGACAGCACTGTTGTAGAGAGTTATACATCCAACGCACGAACCAGTGCATTACAAATCCAGTCTCATAGAGAAGCGATGGTCGAACGCTTGAACTTTTCTTTGAAGGCAGTCTCTGATTGGGGCGATGCCAATCTGGTCAAGTTCAATGCTGCGAAAACCCAGGCGTGTCTTTTCTCCGCTAAACGGAGCCCATTTCTACTGGCTCCTACTTTCCGGGATGTGTCCGTTCCGATAAGTAACAATCTCGAGCTTCTTGGCATCTCTTTGACACCAACTCTCAATTTCGGCTCTTATATTGAGTCTAGAGCCCAGCTAGCCTCAAAAAAGCTTGGCATTTTGGCTAAGGTGAGACGGTACTTCACACCGGGACAGTTGCTTAATCTTTACCAAGCACAAGTCCGGTCGTGTATGGAGTACTGTTCTCACCTTTGGGATGGTTCTGCTAAATACCAGCTGGAGACACTGGAAGCTATTGAGAGGAGAGCCAAAAAACTCATCAGCGATGACCTATTAGTAAGCAAGAGACTCCAGAGTCTCGCGCATCGCCGCAAAGTCGCTTGTTTATCGGTTTTCTATCGGATACATTTCGGAGAGTGTGCAATGGAACTGCATGATTTGATTCCACCATCCCCATTTTATAATCGGACATCCAGAGACACTAAAAGGCGCCACCGATTTATGGTGGATATACCATCTACCCGAACGAAGCGATTTGCTTCTTCGTTCATCATACGAACCGCTAAGGAATGGAATACCCTGCCTGAGTCCGTGTTTCCGATTAAGTACAATATGGGGGTCTTCAAATCGCGAGTGAATAGGTATCTTCTGGGTAAGCACGCTACATCATCGATCGCATCATCACTTAACATCAGGTGAGATAGTGATCAAGTGCTACCCAGTTCGGTATTAAAAAAAAAAAAAAAAAAAAATGGACTTTCGGAATGAAAATAGGCTATATATTATCCCGTTTAAATCAAAGGTACATTCGTGGAGACCTAATTTGCAACCTAAGTCGGCAAATAAACGGTCGAAAAAACACGTTTCTTACGAACGCTGCTTAATTGAAAATAGATAGAAGAATATTTTCTATCCAAGAGTTGTACAACTTAATAAGACCTACAAAAAAGTCCGCGACAGCATATGTCTATCTCTTAAGGTTGACTCACAGTAACCATTGAAATCTTTAATTTTTTGTTAAAAAATATTACATAACTTCCAAGGCTATTTTCAAGTATATAGTATTAATCCTTATCCAAATAATTACGTTAATTAGCTTGGCCACATATTATAGATTAAAATTGTCCTTTACAGTATATAATTCAAATGAAAACTCTAGAAGATATCACGAATTTCACAAACACGCATCGCAAAATTAATAAAATATTTGCAGTGAAACCACAGATTAGGTCATAGTTACTAGGAAAATATTATTATAAGCTTAGCTATGCTGTAGATCCCCACCGATCACAATCAATTTGAAGTCAATATAGTATAATAATATGATCTATTGTATAAAATAATATTCATCTATATATATAATAATATAATATAATATTTTAAACCACCCCGACTGATCTATGTATAATAGCTTTTTCCAATGACTCTAAACACGACATTTAAAATCTGAGCTGTAAGTTGGTGAGGATTTGAGTATTCTGTAGAGTCCAGGAGGCTTCCATGTTCTTAAAATATCGTTGAAGAAGATTTCGAATTGATCAGACCTATGAAAGTAGATTTCATAGCCCAATTAACTAGAAAAAAGCTCATAATTTTATAACGATTGAACGAATTTTCATGAATCAAAGCTAAGAAAACTCTCGATGAAGACATCTATCAAACAAAAAAAACTATCAATAATAAAAACAAAATCGGTTCATCCGGTTAGGTGCTAAGATGCTACAGACAGACACACAGATACACACGTTAAACGTATATTACCCCTACATTTTGCGTCGGGGAACGCCGTAAGGTTACGGCGCCAGATGTACTCCTTGGTGGTAAGCTACTTTTTGGTAGATTTAATGATTCCACTACCACTGTACGAAAACTCATGATTCATGAATGCACATAAAACTTTCATTGGTAGGTATATAGCTAGGATTAGAACCAACGACCGTCGGGTCAGAATCAGGGTAACTATCCTTTACGCCAAAGGGCCGTCCAATATCAATACGTAAGTATTATAAAACAAAGTTCATCACTGCGTCTGTCTGTCTGTTCGCAATAATCTCAATAGCTACTGAACGGATTATCATGCGGTTTTCACCAATAGCCAGAGTGTTTATGAGGAAGGTTTAGGTGCATAATTCGTTAAGGTTTTGTGTAAATTGGATGAAATATGACGATGGTTATTAAATATGTTCATATTTTATATTCGATGCAACAAACTGATGCAAAATTTTGTAGGCATATATGTTCTACCCGTGCGAAGCCGGGGCGGGCTGCTAGTCTACCATAAACTTAATACGTGTGGAGCTAAATATTCAGTTAGAACTACTTCCAAAACTACCTGCCTATACTTCAGCTAATAGGTAGGACTTATTAATAAAATATAAAAGTCAGGACATCACCGAGAAAGCATTTTATTTGTACCTTCATCATTATAACAACAGTTTATGTACCATCAGGAGACTCAGGACCATTATAATACACAATAGAACAGCAATATACCAATAAGTATTTAATGTTAAGGCACAAGGCTTTATAACAAGTTTCGACAAGACATAACACATGAAAATCACTACCGATTTAGACAATTTATACAAAATATTATGGGGTTTCCCCTAAAAGGCCTCCACCACCCCTCATAGCCTTTCCTTACCACTCTCAACGAAGCTAAAACACTATCTTCACCATTCCTAGGTGAAACCATCATTACTATAAACATATCCTAGAAAACCACATTCTAGCCATAATTATTCTATACATTTTGTAATACAAATACTTAGCTTCATTGAGTTGGACAGCACTTTGTCGTCTGAACGATATTCCCAACAGAGTAAAGGTGACGATGTTAGCCCGAAGGCTGCTCGAGCAAAAGTGTCTCATCTACGTTTCTACCGCCCTTTTAAAGCATCAGTCAAACAGATGGCGGCCAAGATCCATACCAAGATGGCGGCTCTGACACATCTTGTAAGGTTCATACTACCCTCAAATGTATCGAACACCGTATAAACACCCTCATTTAAGGCAATATTAAAAATATTTAAATTAAATCATCATTAAACATTGGAAATATGTCGTATATCGGTATGTACTATGAAAATAATCTAACATGTTACCTAATCACGCCTAAACGGCTGATCTGATCTAATTAAAATTTAACAAGGAGATAATTTATAGCATCAGGATGAACATAAGCTACTGAATTCTTGGTGAACGTGAACGAAGTCGCGGGGCGGGTATCAGCTAGTTATTTATAAAAACGGCAAAAAAATCATGTCTGTTGTATGGGAGCCCTCATTAAATATTTGTTATATTCTGTGAATATTTCAAGCGTCTACCTGTTGCCGTTATCGATATCGAAATCCAAATCACTATAGAGCAAAAATGAGCAAAAAAATCACGTTTGTTGTATGAGAGCCCCCTTTATTCTGTTTTTTAGTACTTGTTGTTATAGCGGCAAAAGAAATACATCATCTGTGAAAAATTCAACTGTCTCACTATCACGGTTCATGAGATACCTACAGCCTGGTGACAGACGGACGGACAGACAGACAGACAGAAATCGGAGTCATAGTAACAGGGTCCCGTTTTACCCTTTGGATACGGAACCCTAAAAAGTAAATAAAGTAGGTAGGGTAGGTTTTCGGTTAGATTTTTTTTTATTGATGTTAGAAGTGTCATGATTTCTTATTTTTATAAGTTAAATTTACTTATTTTGATGTATTTTAATAATGAATTGTGCTCATTTGACTTATGTTTTGTGAAACTGCCATTGGAAACGTTTTGACTCACACTGTCAGTGTCAATCGATGGTGCCAACCTGCCAACTTCAAAACTACCGCGAATGAGAATTGTCTGTGGCCTCTAAGCATGGATGCCAACCTTAAAAAGAAAACAAGAAAGTTAACGCGGTAGAGAGTTGGCAGTCGGGCTTCAGTTCGGTCTTGGCGATTAAACTAGTAGGTCGTTGTTATAAAAGTACCTCTAAATTCTCGACATTTATTGAATAGTTTGTGATGTACCGACATTGGTCGGATGTATATTATACGAAGTTTGCGCCCATTACACGATGTTTTAATTGGAAGAAGGTGTTTTACTTACAATTCAGAAGCGGGATAACCCAAAGGGTACGAGGGTCGTTCAATAAATACTTAGCCTACAAAAGAAAAACTAAAATTTTTGAAAGGTGCCGATTTATTTTTCTACATAATCTTTTTTTAACTCAATACACTTGGCCCAGAGATGCTCCAACTTTTTTAACTCGTCTAAAAAATACGTTTTCCTGAAGTCTGCAAAACAGGCCTCCGTGGCGGCGATGACCTCCTCATTCGACCCAAATCTTTTCCCGGCGAGTGACTTTTTCAGGTTTGGAAACAAAAAGAAGTCACAGGGGGCCAAGTCTGGAGAGTAAGGTGGATGGGGCAGCAATTCGTAGCGCTATTCGAATAATTTGGCCATGGCGACGGCAGAGGTGTGAGCCGGCGCGTTGTCGTGGTTGTTGTCCAGTGTGAGCAAATGCGGCATCCATCGCGCTGACAGCTTTCTCATGCCCAGTTCTTCGTGGAGAATATGATGCACCGTTCCTTTTGCAATGCCCACAGTGTCAGCTATATCGCGAACCTTCAATCGGCGGTCTGCCAACACGAGATCGTGGATTTTTTTTATGTTTTCCTCCGTAGTAGCCGTTTTCGGGGCACCTGGGCGTGGCTCATCAAAAACCGACTTGCGGCCACGAGCAAACTCGTTAAACCAATTCTTGACGGTTGCCATCGAAGGAGAAGAGTCACTGTACACAGCATCCAAGCGATTTTTAATTTCACTGCGCGTTTTCCCTTACAAAAATAAAAATCGAATCACCGAACGATACTGCTCTTTTTCCATTCTTGTTAAACTGACCGACACGTTCGCTTTCAAAGGCTATTAAAACAAAACTAATAGAGGTCATTGTTTAAAACTTTGACAATAGGCTTCAAAAACATTGCACTGTACTATGGTAAATTTTTTTTGTAATCGCAGTGCCATTGGGCGATGAGGCTAAGTACTTGTTGAATGACCCTCGTATGTTGATAGCTTTTAATAGATTGTTTTTTTTTCTCCTATATTTAGTATGCTTGATATGCGTCCACTAAAGTAATTTATCAGAAGTAACTGACATTTATTTGAAAATTGAACTGGATCATGACACGTGCAAGTTACATGATTGTGTTGGATTTGTGCAGCGTGTCTGGTCAGGGCAACCCTCTGGTGATGTGCTGCTTAAATCAAGATCATTCGAGTGCGGTGGTGTGCATGGGTTCTTGGCCAAGGCTACCCTCTGGTAGAACCTAGCGCATGCTTTCGTACGCTTTTGAGTTGGGCGTGTTTGTGTTTGGTCGGGGCCACCCTCCGGTAGTATATAAGACGTTTGACATTTTATTTTTATGTTGTGGTTGCGCGTGCTATAAGAAAGTATTAAACCATTGATTTTCATTGAACTATATAAGTTTTGATTTTAATATTTACAAACGTTTTAAACATAAAGTCTAACAAGCATACAGAATATAAAGTTACAAGTGTGTGTTAAAATAATATATTGTTTTTCTAATGGATGGGTCGACTGGTTGTCAGATTATTGGATACATTAGAGGGCGTGCCAGTTGACTCATCGGTTAATTGGGCGAGCACCTCAGTGTTTCGCTAGATGTTGGTTGAGTCGATTGGACACGTCGGATTGTTAATTAGGGGGCGTTCTAATTATACTCAACGGTTAATTGAGCGGGCACGGGAGTGTCCCGTTGGATGTTGGTTGAGTCGATTAGACACGTCGGATGGTTAATTAGGGGGCGTTCTAATTGTACTCATCGGTTAATTGAGCGGGCACGTGAGTGTCCCGTTGATGTTGGATGAGTCAATTAGACACGTCGGATGGTTAATTAGGGGGCGTTCCAATTGTACTCATCGATTAATTGAGCAGGCACGGGAGTGTCCCGTTGGATGTTGGTTGAGTCGATTAGACACGTCGGATGGTTAATTGAGCGGGCACGGGAGTGTCACGTTGGATGTTAATTGAGCGGGCACGTGAGTGTCACGTTGGATGTTGGTTAAGTCAATTAGACACGTCGAATTGTTAATTAGAGGGCGTTCTAATTGTACTCATCGGTTAATTGAGCGGGCACGGGAGTGTCCCGTTGGATGTTGGTTGAGTCGATTAGACACGTCGGATTATCAGTTAAAGGACTAGCTGTACTTATTGGTTAATTGAGCGAGATAATAATGATGATGGTGATGGTGATGATGATGGTGATGATGATGATGATGATGATGATGATGATGATGGTACTGATGATGATGATGGTGGTGATGATGATGGTGATGGTGGTGATGGAAGTGATAATGATGGTGTAGATGATGGTGATGTTTATAAAAATATAACAGCTTACTAAAGTAAATATGAATTGAAAAATGATGGGTTAAATGGAAATAGGAGAGTTTTATTTATTTTATTTTAAATACTGGATTCAGTATGCTAGATAATTTTTTGAAAATTTATATGTTTAATGAATCAAATTGAATATTGTCGGTGTTTTGTTTGTGAATGGATTATGCCGTTGGCAATGTGTGTATTTCAGTGTGTTGCCAATGATGTCTACTGATGATGATGGAACCCTGCCTGACTCGCCACTCGACGGCGACCATGTAATAACCAGAAGAGTAGGTCGCCTTCTACTACTAATACCAGCGAAGAAGTTGCTACACCTCGTAAGACCTGTAGGGTGTCAAGGAATCGTTAACATGCTATCTTCGGCAAACAGAGTCATTGGATATTGATCGGATTGCTCTAGAAAAATCATTAATGTAGATGATAAATAGAAGTGGGCTAAGTACGCTAGATACTCCATACTTCACCTTGCGTTGAATTGATGTGTATATTTAATTAATTATATTTAGATGATAACTTACAACTTATTGTAAGCTGGCTGCGTGTATTGTACACGGGTACAACACTGTAAAAATGACGTGTAAATTTGACGATTTAGAATAAAAGAATATGAAATATGAATAAATAAGCCAAGTGCATTTGACGCCATGGACGTCCAGCTTGTAACTAAGTAGTCTATACTACTCTTTCTCCTCTTCTGTTCTCACTATTTATTAACTCGATTTCCAATCACCTTACTTCTTCCTACCACCTTTACGCTGATGATCTGCAGATCTACACACAGTCTACACTTTCACAACTACCTTCGGCTGTTGAACTATTAATTCTGACTTACGTCGTATCACTGAATGGAGCAAATCTTATGGTCTCAATATTAATCCGGCGAAAACCCAAATGATTGTAATAGGCAGATCTAGGATGATTTCAAAAATAGATTGGTTTCGCCTTCCACAATTCATTTTTGATGGTACAGTTTTAAAAGTCTGTGATACTGTTAAGAATCTCGGTATTTACATCGACCGCAATTTCTCATGGGTGTCTCAGGTAGCCGAAGTCAGTCGCAAACTCTTTGCTCGTTTTCTCTTAAGAGACTGCGAAATTTCCTGCCAATATCCACTAAAATTGCGCTTGCCCAGTCCCTGCTACTTCCAATACTTGATTATGCCGACGTCTCATACCTCGACTTAACCGAAAAACAGCTGAATAAACTGGAACGATTACAGAACGTTTGTATTAGATTTATTTATGGCCTTCGCAAATTCGACCACATCTCACAATTTCGTATTAAGCTGAAATGGTTACCGATCCGTTTGCGCCGGAATGCACACATTCTCTCTCTCCTTTATTCTATGCTTTTTATCCCTTCCACTCCACTTTATTTAAAAGAACGTTTTGAATTCCTACATCAGTCCCACACCCTATCCTTACGATCTTCTGACACACTTATCCTAAAAATTCCCTCCCATTCCTCAGAGTACTACGGCAAGTCATTTAGTGTTCAAGCTGCACGGTTATGGAACGCACTTCCACTAGATATACGACAGGCTATATCTCTTTCAATCTTTAAAAATATGGTGAAAAAACATTATCTATCACACTTGTAGGTCATTAAATTATTTATTTTATTTTATTATTTTTTTTCCATATGAAAGGTGTAATTTTATTGTCTATGTATGTTATATGTATGTATATATCTATATGTATGTATAGTATATATGTATATGTATTTATGTAATTTAGTATGTATTTATATATTTTCTTATATTATATTGATGTTTATTTGTGTGTACCTATATTGTAATATGCCATATCAATATTATTACAAAAATATTGGTTTTTGATTGTTGTTATTTATTTATTATTATTATTATTATTTTTAACTATAGTTTTATGCTATGCATTGTACCACTGTGTTTTTCTGCTTTAAATTCTGTCCATCCTAAGGTTGTCTGGAAGAGATCGCTTCAAGCGATAAGACCGCCCATTGTACTATCTTAGTTAAGTTTTCTTTGATATTTTGTTTCTCTATATTGGTGTACAATAAAGAGTTTTCTATTCTATTCTATTCTATGGTCATGGTCACAGTAGATCGCATAAACTGCATTATGGTTGTCAACATCGAAACTTGTATTCTGCTTTAAAGTTAATTGTTGTGATAATGTGTAAATCTATATCCCTTTTTCGTCACAGAAAATATCATATTTCTCGAAGTAGTCGTTTAATTGTAGAAGAAATATACATATATATATATGCATATCTATATTACATACTTTTCAAATAGTTTGGATATTATTGGCATTATTATTATGGATCGGTAGTTATGAACTAAAAATCAGCTTTCTTTGGATATCTGTATAAAAATGTTTTTAATTTTTTCTATTTTATTGTCTGGATATATACCTGATGTATCGAAAAGGTTACCTTTTCGTCGCATTCGTTTAAAGCATCAATATGACTCAAATCATAGCATATGTGTATGAACAGATTTGCTGTGATCGACAATGATGACACGTTTTATTATTTTATAAGAAATCGCATTATAATGAAATAAATGGAAATGAATTTATTTCACATGAAATAGAGTTTAAAAGGTTTTCAAAGAAATCATATAAGACCATCTATTTCGCCATGTCATGACATGTGAAAGAACATAAAATTAACATTAATGAAATACAATGTCAAATATAGCCGACACGATTGGTATTTTTCAGTGACCTTCAGTTTTAAAATATATTGTATTATATATGAGGTGAGGTATATAAGGGCACATGAACATACAATTTGTATTGCTCCTTATAAATAATAATAATAAATAAATAAATTTATTTATTTTCCAAAATGAGATATGTACAGAGGATGCATTAGAAAAATGTGTTACATTGTGTACTTAAACTAGCTGAGACATGTTAATTAACCAACGGCCCACACTATGCACAAGGCCCGTGTCGTGGAAGCCTATTTATACGAAAGTTCTGAGAGGAGTTCTATTACATGGAGGCATCCTTAATATTACATTTTTAAATACATGTTTTATTGTTCATATATGTTCGTATGTGTTTGAGTTTGTGAGTTTGTGTGTGTGTTTGTGTGTGTGTGTGTGTGTGTGTGTGTGTGTGTGTGTGTGTGTGTGTGTGTGTGTGTGTGTGTGTGTTTGTGTGAGTGAGAATTATGTTGTTATGTTGTTTCCAAATTGTGGTAGATATTGGTATGACTTTATTTACAATATAATCATTTAAGATGTAGGATATTTCTTCAGTATGAATTACTCGTACGTAACTTTAAAGTTATTTTACTTAAAATAATTGCGAATTAAGATAACATTTTGTTTGATATATTTACGTATTCACCACGACGTTTTCGATTTATTATTCGATATTTTTATTTTTGTGACATGGTATAAAATGTTTAATAGGAATTTAGAGTATTATTTTTATTTTCTATTTGTCGTTGTAGATTTGAGTGTAGATGTGCTGTAAAAAGTATCTGCTTTTTACTACTGATTTTCAATCTCCACACCGTATCAGCTGTGCAGTGTGTTCATAGAGTGCTAGTTTCAACAGTTCAGTTTTACAGTAATTTAAAAAAAAAACAATGCACGGAGTTATAAAACCAACATTGGTTCCTTTTTTATATAGTCTGTTGTTTAAATGCTAATGCTTTGAAAATTGAAAAATGCTAATAAAATGTCTATAATCAATTTTTTTAAAAATCATTAAAGTATAAAGGGATGTTAATTTTGTACGTCTATACGGAAATCATTATTACTATAATTATAATTTCATTACATAGGAAAACAGAAACATTTGTTCTAATTAAGAAAAGATCAATGAAGCTACAAATATTTTTCATGAGAATTACTACTTCATTGTGGGTTTTTTTTGTTCTCGTTATATTCCTATTTGGATTATTTCCTTGTGATTGATTTTAGCTCAAGCTCAGGAATTGAGATTTTCTACTCTTCAATTGTAAGTCTTGAGTATTCAACAGTTGGTAGACATAATAGGTATACTATTAGTATGTATAATATTTATAAGTGTACTATGTATTACATGGATATACCAAAGTGATCACTTAATATTCTGAAGTTCTTTTCTCGGATTAATGCAGTAATCATTCTCCGTAATTTCGCTAACTTCTTATCCATATCTGTAACAAGCTGCTTGTTGCTACTGACATTAATCTAAAGGTGGAATAGAATAGAATGATTATTTATTGCACATCAAATAAAATATACAGACAATAATTCATAACAAGATAATGTTCATACTATGGGCGGTCTTATCGCTTGGAGTGATCTTTATTAGACAAGCTTTGGGTGGACAGGATTCCACATATTCATGTTGCAAGGGAAAGGGGTGTACAGCTATAAAATTATACAACAATAATTATAATACATAAAATACATACACTAAATGTACATTACACATACATTTTATACATACACACACATATATATAGCCATATACATTATTATACACACATACATAAGATACTACTGGCACTACTACTACTACTACTTGTACTATTCATTATTCTGTGCTACTGGATGAATACGACAAGTTAGTGACATATTATCTGTCTTTTTATGATACGGTACATTATTTTCTGCCAGCGTTACTATCTTTATTTGATACTAGCAGCCCGCCCCGGCTTCGCACGGGTAGAACATATATGCCTACAAAATTTGCATCAGTTTGTTGCATCGAATATAAAATATGAACATATTTAACAACCATCGTCATATTTCATCCAATTTACACAAAACCTTAACGAATTATGCACCTAAACCTTCCTCATAAACACTCTGGCTGTTGGTGAAAACCGCATGATAATCCGTTCTACTGAACCGTTCAGTAGCTATTGAGATTATTGCGAACAGACAGACAGACCCAGTGATGAACTTTGTTTTATAACACTTACGTATTGATATTGGACGACCCTTTGGCGTAAAGGATAGTTACCCTGATTCTGACCCGACGGTCGTTGGTTCTAATCCTAGCTATATACCTACCAATGAAAGTTTTATGTGCATTCATGAATCATGAGTTTTCGTACTGTGGCAGTGGAATCATTAAATCTACCAAAAAGTAGCTTACCACCAAGGAGTACATCTGCCGCCGTAACCTTACGGCGTTCCCCGACGCAAAATGTAGGGGTAATATACGTTTAACGTGTGTATCTGTGTGTCTGTCTGTAGCATCTTAGCACCTAACCGGATGAACCGATTTTGTTTTTATTATTGATAGTTTTTTTTGTTTGATAGATGTCTTCATCGAGAGTTTTCTTAGCTTTGATTCATGAAAATTCGTTCAATCGTTATAAAATTATGAGCTTTTTTCTAGTTAATTGCGCTATGAAATCAACTTTCATAGGTCTGATCAATTCGAAAATCTTCTTCTTCAACGATATTGTAAGAACATGGAAGCCTCCTGGACTCTACAGAATACTCAAATCCTCACCAACTTACAGCTCAGATTTTAAATGTCGTGTTTAGAGTCATTGGAAAAAGATATTATACATAGATCAGTCGGGGTGGTTTATAATATTATATTATATTATTATATATATAGACTAGCAGCCCGCCCCGGCTTCGCACGGGTAGAACATATATGCCTACAAAATATGCATCAGTTTGCTGCATCGAAAATAAAATATGAACATATTTAACAACCATCGTCATATTTCATCCAATTTACACAAAATTTAACGAATTATGCACCTAAACCTTCCTCATAAACACTCTGGCTATTGGTGAAAACCGCATGATAATCCGTTCAGTAGCTATTGAGATTATTGCGAACAGACAGACAGACGCAGTGATGAACTTTGTTTTATTATACCTACTTACGTATTGATATTGGACGGCCCTTTGGCGTAAAGGATAGTTACCCTGATTCTGACCCGACGGTCGTTCGTTCTAATCCTAGCTATATACCTACCAATGAAAGTTTTATGTGCATTCATGAATCATGAATTTTCGTACAGTGGTAGTGGAATCATTAAATCTACCAAAAAGTAGCTTACCACCAAGGAGTACATCTGCCGCCGTAACCTTACGGCGTTCCCCGACGCAAAATGTAGGGGTAATATACGTTTAACGTGTGTATCTGTGTGTCTGTCTGTAGCATCTTAGCACCTAACCGGATGAACCGATTTTGTTTTTATTATTGATAGTTTTTTTTTGTTTGATAGATGTCTTCATCGAGAGTTTTCTTAGATTTGATTCATGAAAATTAGTTCAATCGTTATAAAATTATGAGCTTTTTTCTAGTTAATTGCGCTATGAAATCAACTTTCATAGGTCTGATCAATTCGAAAATCTTCTTCTTCAACGATATTGTAAGAACATGGAAGCCTCCTGGACTCTACAGAATACTCAAGTCCTCACCAACTTACAGCTCAGATTTTAAATGTCGTGTTTAGAGTCATTGGAATGCTTTTAATGAAAAGATTATACATAGATCAGTCGGGGTGGTTTAAAATATTATATTATATTACATTATTATATATATAGATGAATATTATTTTATACAATAGATCATATTATTATACTATATTGACTTCAAATTGATTGTGATCGGTGGGGATCTACAGCATAGCTAAGCTTATAATAATATTTTCCTAGAAACTATGACCTAATCTGTGGTTTCACTGCAAATATTTTATTAATTTTGCGATGCGTGTTTGTGAAATTCGTGAAATCTTCTAGAGTTTTCATTTGAATTATATACTGTAAAGGACAATTTTAATCTATAATATGTGGCCAAGGTAATTAACGTAATTATTTGGATAAGGATTAATATTATATACTTTAAAAATAGCCTTGGAAGTTATGTAATATTTTTTAACAAAAATTATAAGATTAAAATGGTTACTGTGAGTCAACCTTAAGAGATAGACATATGCTGTCGCGGACATTTTTGTAGGTCTTATTAAGTTGTACAACTCTTGCATTGAAAATATTCTTCTATCTATTTTCAATTAAGCAGCGTTCGTAAGAAACGTGTTTTTTCGACCGTTTATTTGCCGACTTAGGTTGCAAATTAGGTCTCCACGAATGTACCTTTCATTTAAACGGGATAATATATAGCCTATTTTCATTCCAAAAGTCCATTCTATGTATTAGTGAAAGAATTTTTTATATCGGTTCAGTAGTTTTTGAGCTTACTCATTACAAACATACAAAAATACAAAAATACAAATGTTCTCTCTTTATAATATTAGTATAGATTTCGAGCTCTAAACACAAATTTCTTTGTTGGTAATGTCAAGTGATATTTCCTTCTTTAGACATGTAGTGGATACTTGGGTTACTTCTAATGACTTGAAATAATTATGAAATATTTGTTTTTGGGTTCATTCCATAGTAATTTTCCGTCTAGGTCAACGCTGTCTTATTATACGTTGAATGTTTTTTTGGAGTCTATATTATCATAAATGTTTTAGTTCGGGCAATACACAAAAGGGAAAATACACATCAATGTATTACTGAAGATTTACTACTTTTGAGATGTAGTTAATAACTTCGAGTTAATGAAACTTTAAATAACTTTTTATATAGTTCGTTTCAAAGAGTTAATTCTTCATTCTTGCCTTTTAAAGTTTTGTCTTCAAGAGGTAATACTATAATTTCATTCTAATGTCTAAATATATAGTCCTGGAATTATTTCGGGAGTTCCATATTATTTTTCAAAATAATCAGGTAAACTACAAGTGGTGCTATCTTGGTTATCTGCTGACATTTCACTAACATTGATGTTGCTATTCAAAGTTACTGCGCTGGCGACAAAAAAGAAAAAGATAAATGACGATGTTCGAATCAGGGTCACGCAGATTGCAAATCAAAAACGCTAACCTTTCTGCCAGCGATTCTTACAGGCGACTGACGAAATTAGCGTTTCGTATTAAAGTGTATTTATTTTATTTTGGCTGGAGTCGAAGGTATTTCAAACAAAAGTGGATTAAAAATATTTTATTGTTTAGGTGCTTGATACCTTTGTAACGTTACAATTTATAATTGATATTTTAGTGATTTAGAGTTACTTTTGGTGATTAATTATGAACTCACTGCTTATGTTTTTGTTTATCAGCAGTTATGCTCTTGTTATTTATTGATCTTGTCAAATCTATGGGCTTAGACGTATTCCTTATTGTTCTGAATGTATTACGTTGTTCCGTGCCTTTTTCAGCATTTATTAAAAGCCGTAGTCATGTTTTCTTTTCATAAATAATCTTTCGAACGACTTTTCATACTTTACTAAGTTTTTGATAATTTTGTTAGATTAAAATAACTTGATTAAATAATACTTTTAAACTTATTAGTTACTGCGGTTACTGCATTCAATAGAATCCGACCTTGGATATATATTAAATCCGTAGATGTACAAAGCTATGATGATGGCATCTTTACTGGTAGTATGAAATAAGGTCTGATGTCATGATTTCAGCTACTGAGGTTATGAAACCAGGGTTTTATGTTATATATTTATTCGCACATTATATTTTGTGTCATGATTTAATTAAAGCATAGTTAAATAATTTGTGTAAAGCGAATTTGTCTAATTAATTAGTTTTGTTCGTACATATAAGTAATTATTTTTTAATTCGTGTGAAATATTAGTAAACATAGTAAATTTATATTAAGTTAATTAAACATTAGAGTTATTTGGAATTAATATTCGTGGAAAAGTTTATTTGATAAATATTGTAGGAATTATGTTATCAGAAATAATGTAATATGATATATTAGAATCATAGTTGAACAGTATTATATTCTTGATATTTCAATTATTATTAAAATATGATGAGTTATTTTTATGTGTATGCCAGGAGGCATCACGTTGTCGGATGGCCGAGTGTCATGATTTCTTATTTTTATAAGTTAAATTTACTTATTTTGATGTATTTTAATAATGAATTGTGCTCATTTGACTTATGTTTTGTGAAACTGCCATTGGAAACGTTTTGACTTACACTGTCAGTGTCAATCGATGGTGCCAACCTGCCAACTTCAAAACTACCGCGAATGAGAATTGTCTGTGACCTCTAAGCATGGATGCCAACCTTAAAAAGAAAACAAGAAAGTTAATGCGGTAGAGAGTTGGCAGTCGGGCTTCAGTTCGGTCTTGGCGTTTAAACTAGTAGGTCGTTGTTATAAAAGTACCTCTAAATTCTCGACATTTATTGCATAGTTTGTGATGTACCGACATTGGTCGGATTTATATTATACGAAGTTTGCGCCCATTACACGATGTTTCAATTGGAAGAAGGTATTTTACTTACAGAAGGTAACATGACAAGCATCAGGACAGGACTTACAGGCGAGCGTCGGTCCGCCTGGTGGTAAGCGATGTCGTCTACCTATTACAGATACAGAGACATGCAACATTCTGGATAGATAGAATGTTGTATGTCACTGCACTGCGCCTGTTACCTTGAGAGTTGAGACAAAGATGTAAAGTCTCACATGCCCTGGAATTTCACTGGACACATTGCCATTCAAAGCGAGAAACATTTATATTTCGCGACTGAATTAATTGGCAAAGTGGTGGTACCCTACGAACAAAATAATAAAGTATAATAATAAATCGAACCCGCACTCGTAGGGTTCCGTAACACAGTAAAATATTCTACAACTATGATATTTCGCAACTACAAAATTACCTTTGTTTTCATAGGGTTTGTATGAAAAACAAAGTTATCTTTGCGGTCGCCATATCTCAAAAACTGCTGACTGTATCTCGTTCAAACCAATTTTCGTTGTTAGTTTTTATTAAGATCTACAGCATATATTTTTTTATTAGATTTTTCACTCCCATACTTTAAAAGTTAGAGGGGTGGGGACACACACATTTTACCACTTTAGACGCGCCTATCTTTCAAATCTGACTTTGAGAAAAAAAAATTTTAGGAACCTCAATGTCATTTTTAAAGACCTATCCATAGACATCCCACACGTATAGGTTTGAAGAAAACATATTTTTGTTGTTTCAGTTCCATGTATGGGATGCTCCCCCTTAAACTTTTATATTTTTTATTTTTGTATAAAAATCGGAAAGCGGTTCACAGAATACATCTATCTACCAAGTTTCAATTCTGTAGTCCTAACAGTTTCGGAATAAAATGGCTGTGACATACGGACGGACAGACAGACAGACATGGCGAATCTATAAGAGTTCCGTTTTTTGCCATTCGGCTACGGAACCCTAAAAACACCACTACGTAGTACTAGCACAGTAAAGAAAGAATTACTCATGTGGTAGTAGCAGAAGTAGGACTTCTGCTACTACCACATAAGTAATTACACACTACACTACACATGACACTACAGAAATATATACATAGAATCTAATGGAAAACTGATTGCACGAGAATTGCATGACAAATCATAATATAATAATAACTTACTAGCTGTCACCCGTGGCTTCGCCCGCATTAGTTGAGTTTGAGTTTATATTACCTTTGAGGTCAAACATCGATTCGATGTTTTCTATCTATATCGTCTATGTAGTAGCATTTATTATGTACGACATACATACGAGTACATAACGTTATAGCAATCATTGCAATAATACACACTATGAGTAAATTTCAAATCTCTATCTATAACGGTTTGTAAAATGGAGCATAAAACGCCGGAAAAACACGTTTCTTGTATGGGGACCCCTTTAATAATTAATTTAATTTTGTTTTTAGTATTTCTTGTTAAATCCCTCATAGTAATACATACTTGTGAAAATTTAAAGTATCTACTCATTACGGTTAAGGAGATACAGCCTAGTGAGAGGCGGACGGAAAGCGAAGTCTCAGTAGTAGGGTTCCGTTGGTACCCTTTGGGCACGGAATCATAACAAGTAATATCTTAAAAAACCTTTTTAAACACAAGCTTTACATAACCTAGGACCAGAGAAAGTCAAGACAAATCCAACGAACCTAAACACGACGGGTATAACATGTGTAGTTTAGTAGTTCCTTTGGCCACCTTCCAGCTCTATCATCAGATCAGCACCATGTCATCATAATATTGCATTGTCACGCGATTTACATGTGTCATGTAGAACGAGCACGTTGTTCCGGATCCGATCCCGAATCCCTCTCGAAATTGTCACTAAAATGTTTACCTAGGGCAGACGCTCCAACTAGGCAAACACAACTTCAAGAAGGAAATTCAGAGAATAATTCAGCTGGGCTGGGCAGCTTTCGGAGAACTCCGTCGAGTCTTCTCGTCGCCAATACCACAGTGTCTAAAGACAAAAGTCTTTAACCAGTGCGTCCTACCTGTGATGACATACGGAGCCGAGACGTGGACACTCACAGTCCGACTGGTCCACTAGTTTAAAGTCGCTCAGCGAGCTATGGAGAGAGCTATGCTCGGTGTTTTTCTGCGGGATCGAATCCGGAACGAAGTAATTCGCCAGAGAACTAAAGTAACAGTGGGCTGGTCATATCTGCCGTAGGACCGATAACCGTTGGGGTAGACTGGTTCTTCTAGAGTGGAGACCGCGAATCGGTAAATAGCGTAAGACGCCCTGTGACCAGGTGGAGAGACGACATTCGCAAAGCGGTGGGCAGTGACTGGAAACAAAGAGCCGAAGATCGGGCTCAGTGGCGTGACTTGGGATTGGCCTATGTCCAGCAGTAGACTGATAACGGCTGATTATGATGATGATGATGATGACGGGATTTACATATATATGCAAAATTTCAGCTCAATCGAACCCCTGGAAGTCGCTGTAAAATCAATCGCAAGATTTGTGACGGACAAATAAATTCGCCGTGAAGTAGAGATAAAGCTTGAAAAAAAAAAGCGAATGGAAATATGTTCTCGTTTTTGTGTAGTCGGAAAAAGTCGATAAAATTAATTGGTACAGTCTCACAGTGAGAGAGAGAGAGAGAGAGAGTGAGGGGTGATAGACGTATAACATGGGGATAACAATGCACCCCTTTGCTATACGAAAGGGTGCATTGTTATCCCCACATGTTATTCGTTTATCACCCCTATACTATTGTGAAGGCCCCTGCGGCCCTTGATATTACAGAAGTCCACTTTGAGTGTGGAGTGAGCCACTGTAGAAATTGCTGAATAAAGACTGATTACTGTATTTTATAAGGCGTCACAGAATAATGAATAGTACAAGCTGCGTATGCCTCAGTAATTAATTACGATTCTGAATTTCTGACACACCTTAAAACATTTTATCACCACGTCATTTGCCGGGTTTGTCAAAAGATATGAATTTAGATAGATAATACATAGATAAGATATTAGCTAGATAGCAAATTTCTTAATGGTGATTTTAGATAACATTATTCCAACTCCAGATTATCCTCCTTTTGTTTTTCGTCAATTTACTGATAGTGATGTTAAGAGTAGCATTTCTTCTATCACTTCAAATGCCGTCGGTAACGACAGTATAAGTCGAAATATGATCATCCCTATCCTGGACGAAATTCTTCCAATAATCCTTCACATCCTCAACGATTCCATCACTTCTGGTAGTTTTCCTTCCTTATGGAAAGAAGCACAACTTATACCTCTTCCAAAAAAATCGAATCCTTTAACTTTTTCAGACTTCCGTCCAATCTCCATACTACCTTTCCTTTCCAAGGTCCTTGAACGTCTTATCCACCAGCAATTATCCATTTTCCTCAATAGAAATTCCCTCCTAAACCCGTTTCAATCCGGATTTCGTTCAGGCCATAGCACTGTATCTGCGCTAATTAAAATCACAGATGATATTAGGCTTGGAATGGATAATGTTCTGGTGACTGTACTGTCGTTACTAGATTTCAGTAATGCTTTTAATAATGTCGATTTTGATCTCTTACTAGCAATACTTGGCTCTCTTAACATATCTCCTACAGTAATTGCATGGTTTCATAGTTACCTGTATGGGCGCCGGCAGCGTGTTCGCGTTGATGATTCATATTCATCATGGTGTGATACGACTGCAGGCGTACCTCAGGGCGGCGTTTTATCTCCTCTTCTCTTTGAAACTTTCATTAATTCTATCTCTCAACAGCTTTCTACTTCCTACCACCTCTATGCAGATGATCTTCAAATTTACAGGCAGGTCCCTCTCGCTCAATTATCAGATGCAATCACTCAGACCAACTCTGACTTACAATCCATTCACGGCTGGAGCAAATCTTACGGTATCAGTGTTAATCCCCTTAAGACTCAGGTGATAGTTATCGGCGGTTCCAGGATGATATCTAAGATTGACTGGTTCCGCTTACCACAGGTAATATTTGACAGAACACATATTCCAATCAGTAATAGTGTAAAAAACCTAGGAGTAATTTTTGATCGCACTCTCTCTTGGATACCACAAATAGCTGAGGTAAGTCGAAAGATTTTCGCATCTGCGAGTTCACTACGTCGTTTACGTAATCTTCTCCCCATAACCACCAAAACTGCGCTTGCACAATCACTTCTGCTACCGATACTTGATTATGCCGACACCTGCTATTTGGATTTAACCGAAGAACAGCTTAGCAAGCTCGAAAGACTGCAAAACTTTTGTATCCGGTTCATATTTGGTTTGCGCAAGTATGACCACATATCAGAATTTCGGAAAAAGCTGAAATGGTTACCAATTCGCCTTCGCCGAAATAGTCATACCCTTTCTCTCCTTTATTCTGTTCTATTTATCCCTTCCACTCCTCCCTATCTTAAGGAACGTTTTACTTTTCTACATCTCTCTCATCCTTGTTCTCTTCGGTCCACAGAAACCCTACAATTGCAAATTCCTGTCCATTCTTCGCACGTCTATGAAAAATCTTTTACAGTGCAAGCGGTTCATTTGTGGAACGCGCTCCCCGTAGAAATAAGGCGTGCGAAATCACTAGCAATATTTAAAACAATGGTAAAATCTCATTATTTGTCCGAACAAAGCTAAAAGTACCACACTGCTGTAATATAATAATATTATATGATCTAATATATAGGTTGTATGTATGTGTATGTATAAGTATATTATATTATTATTATTGTATTGTATATAATATTTTGTGTATGTCTATTATTTACTTATTCTATTTTTATCTATTTCAGTTATAAATTGTACGCTACCGCCATGTTTTGTTTTTGTTTTATTTTTTTCCATACTAGGTTGTCTGGAAGAAATTGCTTCAAGCGATAAGACCGCCGATTGTGTTGCCATTCAGATATATTTTATTTTATTGTTTTGTTTTGTGTACAATTTGTTTAATTGGTAATCAATAAAGAGTTTTTGTATTGTATTGTATTGTATTTAGTTTAATAAACTGGCCAAGTGCGAGTCGGACTCGCACACGTAGGGTTCCGATTGAACAAAATTTGCCGGTAATTTACAAATGACGGAGTTCTGAGTAACGTAATAAACATTAAATAAACTGGCCAAGTGCGAGTAGGACTCGCAATTCGCAAAGCATAAATTGCAAGTCATTTGCATGACGGCCCGGTCACAGATTACTACAATTACACTACAATAATGTATATTAATGTACATTAGGTACATCCCGGGATGTACAGCTTTATATTATCTATAGGTATCACACACGCAGCAGGTAATGTAATTTTTCCTTTCATTCCCTTGGTGTACGTCTCAACTCAATTGACACTATTTTTTTTTTTTTTATGTATACCTCTTTGTATCTCTTTGTATCTAAAGATACAAACATACATCTTTCTTGTTGTGTGTGGTCTCCTGAGGATTTCTATATTTATTGAAATATATCGTGTCATAATGTATATTAATGTACTTTACATCCCGGGATGTATATCTTTATCCGGTATCACACACACAGCAGGTAATAATAAATGTATTTTCCATTGATGTACATCTCAGTTGATACTATATTTTCGATTCTTGAAATGTATATTTTAGTATCGCTCTGTATCTCAAGATACGAAGATTTATAAATATACATCACAACTCACAAGGTGTCCAACGGCTTTACTCGCGTTAAAAAGTATCCTATAGCGTAGTTCATAGTACTGGCCATCTCCGTGCAAAATTTCTGTGAAATCGGTCTAGCCATTTGACTGTGAAGAAGTCCCAAATAAACATACAAATTGACTTTCGTATTTATAATTGGTGTTGATGACTATATATTGTACTAGCTGTTACCCGCGGCTTCGCCCGCGTTATTTGAGTCTTTATGACCTTTGAGGTCAAGATCGATGATCTCTTAGGCTTTAAGTCAGCATAGATGACCCTAAAGTCGAACTCAATATCCTCTTTTGTTAAAGTCATTAATCATTTTGGTTAGGTATACGAAGTTGTGCTGTTTAAATGTTTGACTCAACACAAAAGTTCTTGAAACATTTTGACGACTTTTTATGACCCTGACAGTTTTTATGACCTAGTAAGTCAACACTGAAGACAATCAGGTTAAATTCGGTAATCACTTATTTTAAGGTTTATAATCATTATGATTATTGAAGGTTGTACTGTTTCAATTTATGACTCGTTTTGATGCATGTGGCTATTAAAATACAAAAGTTGTTAATATATTACCTTCAAAGTAGATAAAACAAATGCTTGCGCGAGCGTAGCGAGCGCTATCACTGCGCGAGTTAAGCGAGCGCGAACATTTTTTACGACTTTTTATGACCCTGACAGTTTTTATGACCTACTAAGTTAACACCGATGACATTGAGGTTAATCTTGATATCCACTTATTTTAAGGTTAATAATCATTATGATCATTGAAGGTTGTACTGTTTTAAATTATGACTCGTTTTGATGCATGTGGCTAATAAAATACAAAAGTTGCTGAAATATTACCTACAAAGTAGATAAAACAAATGCTTGCGCGAGCGTAGCGAGCGATATCAATGCGCGAGCGAAGCGAGTGCGAAAAATTTTACGACTTTTTATGACTGACAGTTTTTATGACCTACTAAGTCAACACCAATGACTCTCAGATTGAACGTGATATCCACTTATTTTAAGGTTAATAATTATTATTATGATTATTGAAAGTTGTTCTGTTTCAATTTATGACTCATTATGATGCATGTGGTTATTCATATACAAAAGTTGCTGAAATCTTACTTACAAAGTAGATAAAACAAATGCTTGCGCGAGCGCAGCGAGCGCGAAAAATTTTACGACATTTTATGACCCTGACAGTTTTTATGACCTACTAAGTCAACACTAATGACATTAAGGTTAAACTTGATATCCACTTATTTTAAGGTTAATAATCATTATGATTATTGAAGGTTTTACTGTTTTAAATTATGACTCGTTTTGATGCATGTGGCTATTAAAATACAAAAGTTGCTGAAATATTTCCTACAAAGTAGATAAAACAAATGCTTGCGAGAGCGTAGCGAGCGCTATGACTGCGCGAGCGAAGCTAGTGTGATACGACTTTTTATGACCCTGACACTTTTATGACCTACTAAGTCAACACCGATGATATTG
Source organism: Cabera pusaria (assembly GCA_954871355.1). Lineage (NCBI taxonomy): Eukaryota > Metazoa > Arthropoda > Insecta > Lepidoptera > Geometridae > Cabera > Cabera pusaria. The sequence goes on along the minus strand of OX940913.1, from coordinate 14,578,739 downwards.
AGGTTAAACTTGATATCCACTTATTTTAAAGTTAATCATTATTATGATTATTGAAAGTTGTAATGTTTCAATTTATGACTCGTTTTGATGCATGTGGTTATTTACATACAAAGTAAATAAAACAAATATTTGCGCGAGCGCAGCGAGCGCTATCAATGCGCGAGCGAAGCGAGCGCGAAAAATTTTACGACTTTTTATGACCTACTAAGTCAACACCGATTACCGTAAGATTAAATGTGGCTGTTAAAACGCGAAAGTTTCTGAAATACTTCCCACAAAGCAGATAAACACGTTGGGCAAGCAAAGCCAGCGCGTAAATTTTGATGACTACTAATGACCCTGACAGTTTTATGGCCTAATTAAGACACTAATTAAGTCATTATAGACGAACCTAAGGTCAAATTTTTATGATTATGTTAATTCTATATAAGTTTACAATAAATATAGGCACCTACACTTAACTGTCGAAAAAGTATTCTTTGCCCTTTTATGCCCTATTAAATGTCTTTGTACAAAATGTCATGTGAATCGGTCAAGCCTTTTGGCCGAAAAGAGGCCACACATTTATAAAATTCAATAATATAAAACTGACAACTGGACTCGATTGTAAAAAAGTAACCTTTTTGCTCGGATAATTCTAGATTATATAATAATAGATTTATAATAATAGATTCTACTCTTGGTCTATGTCTTATTGACTGTCTCTGTACAATTTTTGCTCAATCGGTCAACTCGTTTAACCGAGAAGAGGGTCACACGTTTAAAAAATTCAATAAAAAGTGTTACCCTGACTCAACCGCTAAAAAAATATCCTTTGTCGTTCTATGCCCTATTAACTGTATTTGTACAAAGTTTGAGCTGAATCGGTCAAAACGATTGCCGGTAAGAGGCCACACATTATTCCATAATAAAAATCTGGACACCCAAAATTGCCAGCCAAAAAAAAAGTATCCTATGTCTTATTGACTGTCTGTGTACAAAATTTCAGCTAAAATGGTTGACCCGTTTGACTGAGAGAGGAGGCCACACATTTACAAAGTTCAATAAAAAAAAATCTGGACACTTGGACTCAACTGCCAGAAAAAAAGTATCCTATGTGCTTCTATGCCATATGAGCTGTATATGTAGAAAATTTCAGCCGTATCGGTCAAGCCGTTTTGCTGATAAGGAGCCACACATGCACAAAATTCAATTAAAAAAATCTGGTTACCCAGACTCGATTGCTAAAAAAAAGTATCCTATATCTAAGTGTTACCACACCAATCGATAGACTATCGATCGACGCCATCGATCGATGGTAGAATGAAGTCGATTGATAGTTCATACCTACTACATCAGTCGAGCACCCACCAATCAGACATCGATCGACAATCGATCGGACATCGATCGTCGATCGATCGATTGGTGTGGTAACACCCTTATTCTGCCCTATGAAGTGTCTTTATACAACATGTCAGGAAAATTGGTCAAGCCGTTTATTCGAGAAGAGGTCTTATATTTACAAAATACAATTAAACATATTTGGGCCCCCTGACTCGATAGCCAGAAAAAAAGTATTCTATATCCTATTCGGCCCTATGAATTGTCTTTATACAACATATCAGGCAAATCGGTCAAGCCGTTTATTCGAGAAGAGGTCCTATATTTACAAAATTCAATTAAAAATATCTGGACCCCCTGACTCGATAGCCAGAAAAAAAGTATCCTATATCCTATTCTGCCCTATGTACTATCTTTGTACAAAATTTCAGCCAAATCGGTCAAGCCGTTTGACAGTGAAGAAGTCTCAAACAAACAAACAAACTGACATTCGCATTTATAATATTGGTGTTGATCCTGACGATTTCTATGGAAAGATATATTGAGATGTATTGAAATATATTGAGCTAATATACATCTTTACATTATACCTGCCATGTGTGAAGTCTTTAATCTGAAACTTTAATGAACTGTGAATACAGCCCAAAATTTAACAATTCTCTTGAATACTTTCAAGAGATTTTAATATTTAGTTGTAATTATGTGGACTTTTTAGAACACATGTGGTGACATACTGTTTAGTATATTGCATTATTTACCCCGATAAATTAAATCCTCGAGTTTCTACAAAATTATGACTTTAGAATAATAAAAGATCTTTATTGAAGTCAATAAACCCACAAAATACAATGCAATAAAAAGGTATATTTTAATTAATAAAAGTAAAATAAAAATTGTACAAAATAACCGTATAACTATGTAGCAATAGCAATCTAAAAGTTATACATGTCATTTACGGTTTTAGCTCTGATGCACATCTGCCGAAAACTTGTAAATAGGTAGGACTGTACAAACTATTTGACAAGCAGTGCAGAATGCTGTTATCGGATGCATACCAAAATGATGCAAAGAAGTCAGGTACCTGAGCATCAGCTAACATAGTCGACTCGCTGCAAAATCTAGGCTTTGAGCAGCTGGCATCTGGCATTACAACAAATTATATGAAACTCACCCAAACTACTGTGGAGATCTGCAAACTTCTTATATTGGAGCTGACTTCTTGCTTGATATTTAGTTTTCATTGAGGTTTGTGGGTGCTGCCTCTTCTTACTTCTGTTCTTCTTTTTTCTTATGTTGCACAATAGTTTCATGAATATTCTCTTGAAGTCTTCTTTTTTGCGCTAAAAAATTAGCTCCACTCATGAAGAGTGAAGAGCAGTTTGCGTTTTATCATATCGTTTAGAAACAAGTGAAATATTTGGCGGGCTCCAGAGAGCCCTGGGATAGGAAGGATCAAGGATGGGACCGGGACAGGATGAGGGATCGCTGCGGACAACTCCGACGCTGGATGCGTCCACACCTTCACTTAAAAAGTATACTTTACAAACTAATTATAAAAAACTTGTAAATTCCAAATATACTCGTTTTTTTTTGTACATCACAGAAGCTCCCACAGACCAGAGGGCCGCAGCTTGAGATCAATATACTATCTGTACAAACATATATCTTTCCAATCGATAACATCGGCTCACGCCGTATCGTTCAATTTTAAAATCTACAACTAGAATTAATAGGACGCGCGGTCAACGCTCAATCATTTTTTTAAAGCTCTGTTGGGGTGAGGTGTAAGGTTCTTTTTTTTGTGCATTATTTTTTTCGTTCCACTCACCTTAGCGCGACCGCTACGTTTACAAATAAAAATACATTGGTCTCGAGATAAATAAAACGATACGACTAGCGGAGCCCGGCGCGGTTTGGGGCCCCGTCGAATATAAACTTCTTCGACTTCGAAACAAATGCAACGACGGGTCCGCCGGCCGGCGCCGCCGCACCCGGGACAACAATAATGCCGGGGCGGCGCGCCCCCGCTCGTGGCGGAGGCCTAATACAACTCGGTGGCGTCGCGGGCGGCGCCGCCAGCGTCCGCCGCGCCGGGCGCCGCGCGCCGCGCCCCGCCGCCGCTCCGCTCCACTATTTTTTTGTGTTTTTCATCATTGTTTTGTTCGGGGAGCCGGAGCGGACGTCGGAGCGCGGCGCGCGGCCCTACACTTATCTACTAAAATTTTCACAAAATAATACCTAACGCCGGAATTTGTTCGGCGGCGGGGCGGCCCCGCGCATCGCGTCACAAAATAAAAAACTTAGCACGAGAGAGCGCGGGCGCGGCCCGGCGGTCAGTCCGGCGTCTACGCGACGTTGAGAAGCAGCTTGAGCGGCAGCGCGCGGTCCGGCTCGGGCCGGCAGCGGCCGTCGCGCCGCCAATGCGTGGGCGGCGGCGGCAGCGCGGCCGCCGCGGGTGCGGCGCCCCACTTGCTGGCGGCGTAGCGCTCCTCGCGCGCGCCAGCGCGCCGCACCAGCGCAGGCACCGTGCCGCGCGCCACCCGCCTGCGCGCCCGTGGCGGCTGCGTGCAGTTCATCGCGACCGTCACCTCGATCTCTTCTACTGCCGCCGACCTTCACTGATGTTCGACTCGATGTTACGTTTGAGCTAGTTGAGTTTGACTGTTCGCTTACGTGCGATGTGCGATCACAAGATGGTCGCCGTAGCGCGGAGCGGTGCGGTGGTCCTGGCGAGCCGCCTGTCGGCCTCGAGCCGCTGTCGATCTCTTCGGATGACACGTCGAAACACTTCACTGCTTCACTTTCACGACTATCGTCGGCGGTCGCGCTGCTAGCTCCAATAATGAGATTTGATTTTTAGCACACAATATAGACGACACCTCTCCATTATTCGCACCTTCACCTCTCGATTTCGACTACGTGACGTCGGCAGGACGGCTTGTATTTATACTCTAATGGCGGCTGCGCGTCGCAATCTGCGCAGTGGGGGTTTAAAGTTTCCTATTCATGACACTGTTTTTAACTGCTGTGTAGAACATTCTTGAATCATTACATTTATATATTATTCAGAATTTTCATTGTATACTTTTGCTTGATATATCGTATCTATAGCACAACAGTAGTACAATACAGTGTCATAAAAAATATATGTCACATATTCTACTGACATTGAATAAAATATCATGGAATGCAATGCATTTGGTAGGTAAAAAAAAAGGCGGAACAGACAAAAAAATATACCCCAGAATCTAGAGACAAAAGTCTAATCAGTGCATCCTACCTATGATGACGTACGGAGCCGAGTCGTAGACACTCATAGTTCGACTTGTCCACCAATTCAAAGTCGCTCATCAAACTATGGAGAGAGCTATGCTCGGTATTTTTCTGCGGGATCGAATCCGAAACGAAGATATTCGCCTGAGAGCTAAAGTGCTCGACATAGCTCAACGAATTAGCAAACTGAATTGGCAATGGGCTGGTCATATCTGCCGCAAGACTGATAACCGTTAACCGACTTGTTCTAGAGTGGGAACCACTAATCGGCAAACGTAGCGTAGGAGTTAGGACTTCCTGTGACCAGGTGGAGTGACGATATGCGCAAAGCGGTAAGCAGACTGGAGAGAGCAGAGGTGACTGGAAAAGAGGAGCCGAAGATCGGGCTCAGTGGCGTATCTAAGGAGAGGCCTACGTCCAGCAGTGGACTGACACCGGCTGATTATGATGATGATGATTACTAAATAGGTTATATATTACACGTAGGTACTGTTAGCTAAAAATAAATTATCAATAAAAACTATTTTTTAATACAAGCTTTTTATGGAATAATGATCTAAAATGTTGAAAATATATTCTAGTAATACCGAGTTCACACTGGTCGATTCCAGTTGAACAACTGGCCAATTGCAAGTGATTTGATAGGTGTGAATAGGCTTTCAACAAATTGAAGCGACTAGAATCGTTTCAACAGAAGTTAAACGCCTTTCAACTTTATACCGGGTTCACACCTGGCGATTCCAGTTGAACAACTCTAGTCGGTCAACAAAAATTTGAAAGCGATTTTGAATGCACGTGTTCACACTGTTGATCAACTCGACCAAAGATAATATTTAAACTCTACATTGCACAGATTAAATAGCGATACTATCACAGAGTACTTTTTAGGGTTTCGTACCCAAGGGGTAAAACAGGACCCTATTACTAAGACTCCGCTGTCCGTCTATCTGTCTGTCTGTCTGTCTGTCCGTCTGTAACCAGGCTGTATCTGCATGAACCGTGATAGTTAGACAGTTGAAATTTTCACAGATGATGTATTTCTGATGCCGCTATGACAACAAATACTAAAAACCGAATTAAGTTAAAGATAATAGAGGGTCCCCATACAAGAAACGTGTTTTTTTCGGCATTTCACGCCATCTATGAACGCTTAGTTAGGTAAACGTCCCATAGATGGCGTTATATTGAAATGTCGATCCCTAACACCTTTGTTAGACGTTAGATGGCGTTATAAGAACCAAAATGTTTATTAATTATTATTTTTTGCTGGCGAAAAATGATAGTGGTATTTTTTGCTCGATGTTATAAAATACTGTAGTGTGGTACGGAACCCTACCAGTGCGAGTCCGACTTGCACTTGGCCAGTTTATTTATTTTGGTTTCATTATGGCTCCACACAATATTGTATTTTAAGTAATTAATATTATTAAGTTTTTGTCATATTCACATTTCAAAACATGTCAGTGTCAGAAAGTCAGAATTATAAAACTTGACACTGGCTAAATACACTAATCGCGTGGAGCCATAATGAAAAGAAAAAAAATACAGTATTTTTTGTAATGTCTGATTATTAAAAAATAAAATACTAAAATTGAGATTAAATGGCAAAGCAAAGTAACACAAAGCTATAATGCCATCCATAAAGCCATTCCTGTGTTGGGTATATTTATAATTTATCTGTATTTTGTATATTAATTAAAATAAATAAAACAAGAAATGATTGTTTAAAGTATTTCTTTTTATACATTAAAGCCTTTTTACTATTTTTCACATTGTCAATGATAAGTTTTCTCTGGTCACATGTAATGAACTAAGAACTTTAACCACAAATTGAGTCTTGAGTCTTATCACATTGCTTGCACGAGAAACGGCACAAAATAGCGTTTAGTCACGAATTTTATGCACACAACAGTTTCTAACCATTTTGAAATACAAACTAATTACAAGAGACACTGAAAACTATTTCAATACAATTAAAAGTGGATAGGTTTTGCTGTTTGTAGTAGTAGTAGATCAAATTGCACCAAAAGCCACCAATTGAGTGTAGTTGGAACAATTAAACAAAAAAAAACGGCACATTGTTTCGCAACCGTTTCTACGCTGCATGAACAGCAAGCCTTATTACATACAAATAGAAAACAAGGAGGTTGAATTATAGCCCGACAAAATAAGGAAGGTCAGAAAAACAAAGATTTGGCTCATGTTGCTGCGATTACGCAATTAGGCCGTATTATCAACTAAATGGCTACCCATGATATTTTCGTATTTTATCGTATGATAACGCTGTTTGTTTTGGATTTGGTTTGGTTACTTGAAATATCTATAGCTGACTATTCGCTATCACATATCGATAGGAGTAGGTATTGACCTATCGCACAATGAAGTAGGTAATAATAATAACAGTACGTAGTAGGTACCTACCTACTATAAACTATAAAGTATTCTGTGCTAACAGCTCAGTTTTACATATAATTGTAGCACAGTTAAACAGTGACTTTAATAATTAATTGTATGTTAGGAAGAAAAGAAAGGTAGGTAGGTATAGTTACTCTTACCTACCTAGGAACGTAGTGGTTATATTCTCTTTGTACCTAGATAGAAAGTTAGGTAGAGTACAGTACCTACACTAGGTAGGTTTTAGAGAACTGACTTGACTAATTTATATTATTTGGTCGGATGTCGCTGGTTAGTACTACCTAGGTACCTACACCTATTACTAATATTACTATGATGTCGATGCTACACCTTCACTTCACGCACACCTTTACCACAGAAAAGATAATAGTCCTACCTCAGGGCTCAGACTATCATAAAAAAGGCAGACAGATTCGTGCTGAACTTCCGAATGACTAAATTCTTGAGTAATATGTTTCCGCGCTCTGTCCAGCATAGTCAATACGGCATGATTACTACGTAAGCAACGCTGGAAGTAATACTGCACGGAAGCGTCCGACCCTGCTGCCGCTTGGCAGCAAACTGAGCTGAGCGCGGAAGCGTATTACTCAAGCATTTAGTATTACTGAACTTTCGTTCACTCGGGTGTTCGACACGAATCCGTCTGCCTTTTTTATGATAGTTTGAGAGTCCTACCTTCACCATAGAAAAGATAATAATACTACGTACGTGCCTTCACACTTAAAATGGTCTAGTCATAGATGAAAGTAGGTATAGTACAACGGGGGATGAAATTATACAACAGTACCTATATTCTCAGTAATAGGGTTCCTTTGGTCTTTGGGTACGGAACCCTAAATAGTTAATAACTCATTATTTGCCAAATTGATGCAGAACCCTCGTTGCACGAGTCCAACTCGCACTTGCCTGGTTTTTTCAATGTAAATTTCAACTCGATACCTACACGGTAATATTATAATACCTGTGTAATAATATAATATGTGTAATATAATATGTGTACCGAGTGTGTACCGAACTCGAGGCACGTAGGACGCAGTAACTATTATATAATCTGTGACATAGGCATGACGCGCGTTCTGACCGTTAGTATGGAGTCACAATACTGTTTATTATATTACCGTGACACCTACCCCTACACGTGCCTGAGAAAAAAGGTCATAACAGACGGACAAAAATGTGATCCTATAAGGGTCCCTTTTGAAGTATGGAATCCTAAAACTAAAAATTCATCATGGAATAACAATGTACTTTTTAGGGTTCCGTACCCAAAGGGTAAAACGGGACCCTATTACTAAGACTCCGCTGTCCGTCTGTCTGTCTGTCTGTCTGTCTGTCTGTCTGTCTGTCCGTCTATCACCAGGCTATAGCTCATTAATCGTGATAGTTAGACAGTTGAAAGTTTCACAGATGGTGTATTTCTGTTGCCGCTAGAACAACAAATACTAAAAATAAAATCAAGTTAAAAATTAAAGGGGGCCCCCATACAAAGAACGTGTTTTTAAACGCCATCTATCTAATTAGTTTCGGCAAAATGACATAGATGGCGCTAGTAAACGAGCCCCGTCTTTGTAGATCGCGACCAAACCAAATATTCTGGGTAATATCAATTAATCAAATATATGAGGTTGAAACTCTGTTATGTTTCGTATTGTACGGAACCCTCCCTAAGTGTGCGATAAGAGACGCGATGCTGACTCGCACTTGGCCAGTTTTATTTTTTTTCATTATAATGTGTTTTTTTTCATTGACAAATTATTTACACCACAGTTCATTCAGTACGTGCCGCTAAGCACGTTAAAATAATGCAGTAACTATTAAATACTGCAATTTTATCTTTTCGTCTTTTGTTGCGTCATTTGATTTTATACATTTATTATTTTATTCAATCAATCAATAGATTTCACTCATTGTGGCGAGGGAAAGTCGTGTGAATTAAAAAAATGACTAAATAAATATTTTACAATAATAATACAAATTAATCTACAGCAATAACGGTAGGAAAAAAAACTGGCCAAGTGCGAGTCAGACTCGCACACGAAAGGTTCCGATTGAACAAAATTTGCCGAAAAGTAAGTTTTTTTTATTGGGACCCCCTTTTTTATTATTTTTATTTAACTTATTTTAGTTTTTATTATTTCATATTAGAGCAACAATTATAATACACACTGTGAGCAAATTTCAAGTTTGTATCTATTACGGTTTGTAAGATCGAGCATAAAACGCCTGAAAACACACGTTTCTTAAATGGAGACCCTTTCTTTTTTTTTTTTTTTTTTAACATCATTCTGATTTTAGTAGAAGTATGTTGTTATAGCGGCAACAGAAATACATGATATGTGAAAATTTTAACTGTCTAACTATCACGGTTCATGAGATACAGCCTGGTTACAGGCGGAAAGACAGACAGATGGACGGACAGCAGAGTCTTAGTAATAGGATCCCGTTTTACCCTTTGGGTACGGAACCCTAAAAACACTTATTTCCTTCTATAATGTTATAAACATATTTCTTTTGTATCAGCGTTTGACCAATCTTGTTCACACTCGTTCACATGAGGTACTGCTGCGTACTACGAAATTCAACCGTATTACGAACGCGATACGATTGAATTTCGTAGTACGAAATTCGAAACTCACCGCGGATTCCGCTGTCGAGATAGCTTACAGAATAGCCTAGCTGGTGCCTACTGGCACAGAATATTTAATGGTATGGTACTGGGCCGATTTATTAACCAACTTCACAATAATTAATGATCGTACAAAACGAATAAACCGATTATCCGACTTCAAATGCCGCGACAGTCAAAGTACTGGCTAGTTATAATCATGTCATCTAAGTATACCTATAAATTTACTTATATTGTTTAACTCTATATCTCCGGATATAATTATCATATTATTATCTCGATAAAATTTGAATGGGACCAAGCGGGAGGCAAAATCTCTCAAACAAAAAAATAATTTTTCAAATTTGTTAAGAATTGCTGGAGTTCTGAGGTAACAAACACAAAAACTAATTTGAAAAATTTATTTTGTTTGGGAGATTATGCCTCCCGTTTGGTGCCATTAAATTTATATCGAGATCTGATAATCATCTCCGGAGATATGGAGATACAATACAGATACAATGTACACATATTTGTATACCTTGATGACATATGATTATGGCTAGTGGCCTTCGAGCATTTACCAATGAAGATGTTAACGTTGTAATCCGCAAACATTTTTTTCTGCTGATACTTACGGGGGACGAGATAAACACGCATTGCACACACACAAATGACTCACTTGAACGATCCCGGACACTAGCTTGAAACACGTACACAGTATTAAAAATACAGCGTAGTTACGCACGCTAATATGGCCAACAATGGCTATATGGCCAGCAGAGGGGTACGCCTTGCGTTAACATCTCCATTGGTAAATGCTCGAAGCTAGTGGCTATTAATTTTGACTATCGCGGCTGATTTTATGGCTTTGATTTTCGTTAGAGCGCGCTTTAATAGTCGGTCTTACAGTCGCTTAATGTATTGCGACAGAAAATAATGGAACCCTAGTGCGCGTGGACCGACTCGCACTTGCAACCTTATTTTGTCACGCCCGCATAAGCACAGAATAATGAATAGTACAAGTAGCATAAGCCGCTTACAGATGTTCCAAAAAATCCTAAAGTAAAAGGGGAGAGTACCATTCATTTTAAGCATGGGGGTGGTTGAAACTAGAGGGTTGATTTCAGAAAGAAGTTGCAACTCCTACGTGTAATATCTAATAATAATAACAGATCGATCGACTCGAGTTCTTGTTATTTGGCACGGCCACGGAAAAACCTAACGAGACTCATGTTGATCATATTTTAAATGCTATTATTATTATTATGTATTTTTTATTTCATCTAGGCTGGCGTTCGATCAATATCTCAGTATCTCAGCATGTGGTAAGGATGATGCCAGTCGGGAATGGTAGCACGCTAGGCCTAGAATGGGAACTGGCTCTCAAGAATAGCTAATAGATCCGGAACACATTAGATGTTTGGTCACAGATTTTCTAACGTGAGGGTGGTAGCTGGTCAGGCGGACACTAGATAGTGTCCTTTGATCACCATGCTAGGTTTTGGGGGTTTCTTAACGACGTTTTCGAAAAGCGCACATATATTTTTCGATAAAAAATCCTTTGGTGCATGGCGGATTGAACTCGGTACCTCTGGCGTCAAAGCCGACCATTCTCCCAGTGCACCACTGGGACCTCAACACGATAAGCATTCATTCCCTCACATGATGAACTTACAAGACAAACGTTCCTTGGACTTGCGTACGGAATCCTATGAACGCCGGCTCTTTCTAGACTCTTTAGGTACCTACATAAATAACTAAGTAAATACAATACTAAGTATAGTAAATATAGTATCTCTGTTTATATTATGTAATAAATATGTAAGCATAATAAAAGTTTGTTTTGCTTTCTCATTTTATTGTGATCGATTACAGTTATTTGCTGTAGATAATGATATTTTGTAAACAATGACTTGATGAAATTTGTTTACCTACCTACATACAAGAGGTTGGTCTATACTATTATTTATTCCGCGGTTGGGATAGGCAGAGATTAGGTGAGAGAGAGGAGGTGTATGTATTTTGCGAGATTACTCCATCCGCCATATGTGAACCGATTTGAATGATTATTTTTGTTACAGTAGGTAGAGTTAATTTACAAGGTGGTCAATTTAAATTTTATCGAGATCTGATAAGTATCTTCAGAGTATGACCACAGATTATATAATAGTTACTCAGTACCTAAGTATGACGATAAACGTCTCAAACTTGGTACTGAAGTTGACTCGCGTGGCATGGAAGTCGGTTGTTTTAGTTTTTAATGTTAATTAAATTATATTATATTTATCTATTAATAATGTATTCGTCTTCTTTTTGAATAAACACACACACATTTCATCATCTTTACTAACCGATTCACCATCAACCACCTTCAACATTGGAATCGTTTTGCCAGCAACTAACGCCATATTCCATTAATTTTAATTAATATATTTCTAACATAACACGTTTTTAACCGACTTCAAAAAAGGAGGTTTCTCAATTCGACCGTATATATATATATATATATATATATATATATATATATATATATATATGTATATATATATATATATATATATATATATATATATATATATGTATTTTATCTTTAATATATGTTTGTTCGCGGATAACTTCGTCATTTATGAACCGATTTTGATGATTCTTTTTTTGTTGGAAAGTAGATATCCCTAGAATATAAATATACTATAGCTCAATTAATTTCATCAAGATCTGAAAAGTATCTCCAGAGATATGAAGATAAAACCTCAAACTTGGTACTGAAAATTAATATGTATATGGCATTTCAAGTCGGTTCTTTTAGCTTTTTAAACGATCTTATGTAATTTTCAACCTTTGCTGTAATACATAATTACATATTATATTATATTACCGTGACTACCCTCCCTCAGGAGGATACTAGACTAGTCCTCCTGAAGGAGGGTTCCCTTATGATAGGGTTACCATATCTCAGGATTTGTCTTGAGATTTCAAGATTTCTCGACTTTTCTCAGGATTGCGGCCGGATTTTGCAAATCTCGTGATATATCAGGATTTTCAATTCACAGGTTACATTTTAAAGATCTCTTTAATTAAAAGTTAAACAAACTAAAAATAATCTTCTTTTAGTAACAATTGAACAGTTAAAATCAATACTTATTTATCCAAGTAAAACAAACTAAAAACTAACCCCCCGCCCGCCGCTTTGAGTGCGTTGTGCAACGCGTGAGCTAGATCCGCAGTGTATAAAACGATAATAATACGTTTTTGAGAGAAAATTCTCAAACTGTATAAAATCTCAGGACTTTGCCATGGAAATCAGGCCTCTTCTCCGGTCTTTTGATTTTTTCATCTGGTAATCAATCACCTTAGGAGGACTAGTTTCTCCTCAGGTAAAAATATCTAGCCCCACATTTGCGTCCCACAGTCAAGTAAAAATTAAAAGAAGGCAGGATGTGCGTGTATAAGAACCTAAATAAAGAAAAAAACACAGGGCCCTTTCATAACAGCTGTCTGGCCAAACCTGTTCGATAAAAAGTCAACAGCTGATGTTACCCGTCACCTTCTTCTGTGAAGGAGTGAGGGAGAGGTCAGAGGGAATGCGTAGGATGTGGGAGTAAAACCTACCTGCGATGGTAAAAAATAAGGAATGCGTGTAACGGGTGTGGCGATGTTTGTATACAAAGTTGAGGTGACATATCACCTCTATTCTCATAAGAATAGAATAGAATCATATGGATTGAGATTCCATGATTTTTTATTAGTATATATATTTAGGGGCGAACGCGGGATGCACTTTTCCATACACATGTATTACCCCGTTTCCTCCCTGGAAAATGCTTCTAGAGCAAAAAATGCATCTACAAAATATCAAGGTCTGCTGTAACTACGCTTTGCTTTTTCTGGCAAAAAGAAATATGAGCTTTTTAATCTCTTCTTTAACATTTTTAAAGGGTCATATTTCTATTTGCAATTGGTAGGTCAAAAAAAAATGATAGGGGCATAGCTAGAGCAGACCTTGATTTTTTGTAGAAACAAATTTGGCTCTAGAAGCATTTTCTAGGGAAGAAACGGGGGAATACAATTGTATGGAAAAGTGCACCCGCGTCCCCTCTTTAGGTAAGGTAGGTACCATAACTTCTGCTCGTACCACAACTTTGTCTGATATGTATAAGCTACCTACTTAGTTATGTAGTAATGATAATGTAATGTAGTAGCTATTAGAGAATGGGCCAGCCGGTAGAGGCCGATCTAGAAGAATCGGAGGTATCACGACCAGTGTATGTATGTACTTAGCGATGGTACTTAGTTACTCTTATGAGGCACATCACATTACACCAAGCAAGCCATCTAGCGAGTGAAGTCGAACTATATTTTTTAAGAAAAAAGCCCATTTTGTATTTTTTTATTTATTTTATCATGTTTGGAAAGCCAATTGACGTCATATCTTTGTTCGGTGGATGGTTTGAGCCTTCCCCGAAGGATCATCATGCTGCTGCCTTATCTGATCAGCCCCTGTTCAATCGGATACATCCAAATTCAGAAGCGTCATTTTGATTTTCGAATATTTATTATTCCGTGAGCTATTTAGTTACGGAAACCTTTCCGATTAGAATCCTCAGACTATCATGAAAAAGGCAGATAGATTCGTGCCGAACACCCGAGTGACCGCAAGTTCAGTAATACGTATTACTCAAGCATTTAGTATTACTGAACTTGCGGTCACTCGGGTGTTCGGCACGAATCTGTCTGCCTTTTTTATGATAGTCTGAGTTAGAATCATAGATTTTTCGAAATAAAATATCAAAATGTTTGGATTAGTTAATTGTGAATTGCAAAATCTGAGTCGAAGGAGAGGCAGTTTCCGAATACGAATTTACTTTCGAATGATTGTGGCAATGATTGTGTTACTGACTGAATGACATAAAATATTGTCCAGTGATATCGTCAGTTGAGATGTTGAGAACGATACATTAAGATAAGTAATAATTAAGATTCACGGTCAAACAGCTGGACCGATTTAGGTATTTTTTTTGCACAGGGATAGCCAGTATAATTGATTAGGCTATAGGATACATTTTAACGCAGGCAAATCCGCGGGGCACAGCTAGATATATGGCAAATTCTTTTTCTTTTTAACCGACTTCACAAAAAACGAGAAGGTTCTCAATTCGTCGGAACCTTTTTTTTATGCATGTTCACCGATGATGATGATGATGATCGAAGATGCCTGAACCGATTTTCCGACAAATTGAGAACCTTCACCTTTTTTGTGAAGTCGGTTAAAAAAACCGACTTCCATGCCTTGCGAGTCAATTTCAGTAGCAAGTATGAGACGTTTATCGTCATATCTCTGGAGATATTTATCAGATCTCGATGAAATTATAATAAAACCACCTGAAAAACGTACCCTAGCGATTAAAAAAAGAATCATTCAAATCGGTTCACAATTGGCGAAATAATCGCGTAACATACATACAAAAAAAAAACACAGACGAATTGAGAACCTCAATTTTTGGAAGTCGGTTGATGATCAATTTAGTCTATGTATGTGGGGCATAAAAATTAAAATGAACCGCAAAGTGCAAGTTGAATTGGCTCTGTCGGACTAGCATACGGAGGGTTCCGTAGCACCGTAGAATAATAGTAAAATTTTAAAATTACTATCAAAAAAATGCGAGCACGCCTCTTATATGAAAATCAGAGCCCCTACATTATTATTATTTTATTAGGGTTCCGTACCCAAAGGGTAAAATGGGACCCTATTACTAAGACTCCGCTGTCCGTCTGTCTGTCTGTATGTCTGTCTGTCTGTCCGTCTGTCTGTCTGTCTGTCCGTCTGTCACCAGGCTGTATCTCATGAACCGTGATAGTTAGACAGTTGAAATTTTCAAAGATGATGTATTTCTATTGACTAATACTAAAAACAGAATAAAGTGAAAGATAATAGAGGGTCCCCATACAAGAAACGTGTTTTTTTCGGCATTTCACGCCATCTATAAACGCTTAGTTAGGTAAACGTCCCATAGATGGCGTTACATTGAAATGTCGATCCCTAACACCTTTGTTAGACGTTAGATGGCGTTATAAGAACCAAAATGTTTATTAATTATTATTTTTTGCTGGCGAAAAATGATAGTGGTATTTTTTGCTCGATCTTATAAAATACTGTAGTGTGGTACGGAACCCTACGAGTGCGAGTCCGGCTTGCACTTGGCCAGTTTATTGTTATAGCGGTCATAGCAATATCATTCTCAATTCAAGGTTCTAACTATATACTTATTTTATTATAAATGTATCAAATGAAGCGCTAAAACAGTTTAATTATATTACTTATACCATCTAGGTAACGTTAACGCAAAATGAAAAACTGGCCAAGTGCAAGACGAGTGCAAGAAGAGTGCGGACTCGCACTCGTAGGGTTCCGTAACAAAGTAGTGTATTTTATAACTACAATTTTTCGCCACCAAAAAATTAACTTTGTTTTTCATAGTGATTGTATGAAAAACAAAGTTATATTTGCGGTCGCTATATCTCAAAAACTGCTGACTATATCTCGTTCAAACCAAGTTTTTGTTGAGATCTATATCACTTATATATCTTAAATTTTTCACTCCGTCTTTAAACACACATTTTACAGTGTAGTCTTAATAGTTTCTTGCCATTCGGCTACGGAACCCTAAAATGCCAAAAAAATAAACGTTTCTTGTATGAGGAGTTGAGGACCCCTAATTTTTAGGGTTCCGTAGTCCTCACAAGGAACCCTTATAGTTTCGTCATGTCCTTCTGTCTGTCTGTTTGTCTGTCTGTCCCAGGTTTTGCTAAGAGACCGTTAATACTAGAAAGGTGTAATTTTGTAGGGGTATGTATATAAATTACGCCGACAAAGTGGTGAAATAAAATGTCGAAAAATATTTTCTAGGGTAGCTCCCATACATGAGAAGTGAGGATGATTTTTTTTCGTCGTCTACCCCATCGTGTGGGATATTGTTGAATAGGTAAAAATTTTTCGATTGAATGCTCCATTTACGAAATATTGAACTTTAAAGTGCAAATTTTTGTTCTAGTAGGGCGTTCCCCCTCCCCCCCTCTAAAAGCTAAACTGCTGGCTAGAAAAATCTGGAAAAAATCCTTATAATAGTGCATTTCATGAACTTTAAAGAAAAACTATAGCGGTTAAGATAACTTTATTAGTTTAGCAGTAATAGTCGTTGAACTTGGGTGTTAGATAATTTTGTACCAAATACAAAATCCTTTAGTGACAAAGACGTAGTACCTAGTTGCTTGTTTATAACGGGTAAAGACATGCATTGAATAACGGGCTACTACCGAACCCTACACTGCGCGTGGCCCGACACGCACTTGGCCGGTTATTGACTTTGTTTTGTTTTTATTATTTGTTTTTCTACGTCCACACTTCACAGTAACATTAACAACAACAAAGAAATTACCTAATAAAAGTGACTTTCACATTTATATTATTCATAGTGTTTGCTCAGGTAATTTGGTTTTGTTTTGTATAATGTTGCACGCAGCGTTATAAATTATCCTTGATTGTTTTGTCATGGTTTCTTTTACCAAAGATATTTTTTATACTGAATATGTCACAATCATAATCGTACGATTATGAATAATGATAACTTATCATCATAGCTTTTATAATTTATTACAAAAACAACACAATATTCGTATTTGATCAGTCAAGTTCTGATAATAACTACAATCAGTCTATGAATCAGTTCATAGACTGATTGTAGTTATTATCAGTACTTGTACTATTCATTATTCTGTGTTATCAGTAAGGTACAGTACCACAAGTATAACTTGGCGGTGTTGGTTTTTGGAACTAATTCTTTTAATTGAAACTGTGAGTTTGACGTTTGAGAGATTACCGCGACATTATTGTTGATAAATCTGCTACATTAAAATAGTTCAATAATGCCAAAAGTAATTAAAAGTGGTTTAAGAGAAACTATTATTAAAGTACAAAGTAAAAGCACAGTGGCGCACAGGCACGCCAATTTTTACTTGCCGGACTGTAGTTGTTTGTCGAACCCACCGAGGATAGATAGATCCTCCATGGTCGAACCAATGAGGTTTTTTTTTCATGATGTTTCAGAAAAATAACGTATAAAAAAAACGTACCTACTGAAACATGTCCTACAACCTGAAAAGATAATAGTCCTGCGTTGCTGTAGATGGATAATGCGTTGCCGTAGATAGATAATTCCCTCCACGTGCGTTGCCTTCTCTCACTACGGTCCTACGCCTTCACCCACCGGCCCACCGGTCAATGAAGCGCCGGACACACTGCCGCGGTCTGCGGCTTGCGGTCAGCCTGCGGTCATGCCGCGGTCAGTTGTGTTGTGCTGTATGGAAAATAAAGAAAATGCCCACACTCCAGCGTGTGGAACACAGGGACAATCAAGACTTTTCATAATTATTCTAATTACAACTCTTATTAATTATTCTGTGCCTTTGTCTGTCAAAAATGCGATGACAGTGGCAGAGGAATAAGTCCGTATTTTGTCGAACGCCTTAATACTTCGATCAAGTAGATTCTTGATCGAAGCCTTAATAGAATTCCACGTTATCACCCGTGGTTATCACCAACATTCCTCAGAAAGCATGTACACACGCCACACAGAGCCGTCACGCCCGGCGCGACGCTCTGTGTGGGGTGTTCAGTATTATCACATATCTGTGAGTATTAGCTAGTGCGACAGGCGACTAGTGCATTACAACTGCTCGGCGTCGCGTTACCGTCCTGTCCCGCCACGCCACGCTCGCTGCTTTAAAGTCCCATCTTTATTGAGGAAATCTAGAATTAGTCTCAAACTTGACTTGAATGTGATTATGACTTGACTTTGCTACTTGAATCCATGAAAAATGAACAATGCTTATGCTTAAACTCTGTCACTGGCTAAATACACTAAGCGTATGAAGCCACACTCAAACTTAATAAAAAAAACTAGCTTTTTAGGGTTCCGTAGCCGAATGGCAAAAAACGGAACCCTTATAGATTCGTCATGTCTGTCTGTCTGTCCGTCCGTATGTCACAGCCATTTTATTCCAAAACTGTTAGGACTACAGAATTGAATCTTGGTAGGAAGATGTATTCTGTGAACCGCTTTCCGATTTTACATAAATTAAAAAATAACGTTTAAGGGGGGGCATCCCATACATGGAAGTTCCATTGTCCAACATTTTTTTTTGTTTCAGTTCCATCATGGAAAAAAAAAGTTTTCTTCAAACCTATACGTGTGGGGTGTCTATGGATAGGTCTTAATAGGTAAAAATTATAATATTAATTAATAGGTAAAAATTACACTGAGGTTCCTAAAATCATTTTTTCTCAAAGTCAATCATTTGAAAGATAGGCGCGTCTAAAGTGGTAAAATGTATGTCCCCCCCCCCCCCTAACTTTTAAAGTATTGGAGTGAACACTCTTCAAAAAAATATGCTGTAGATCTCAATAAAAACTAACAACGAAAATTGGTTTGAACGTGATACAGTCAGCAGTTTTTGAGATATGGCGACCACAAAGATTACTTTGTTTTTCATACAAACACTATGAAAAACTAAGTAAATTTTTAAGTTGCGAAAAATCATAGTTATAGAATTCTTTACTGTATTACGGAACCCTACGAGTGCGAGTTTGAATTGCACTTGGCCAGCTTATTTAGAAATTCGACAGCTGTAATTTCATTTGTAACTGTGGCTGTCAAATGTCAAATAAAAGTCAAACAAATAAAGCGGAGAGAGAAAAGGGCGGGAAACTCGCCAACTTGGCGGGCGTGTTTTAAATTTGTGAAATTGGAAATAATATTTTACCTTGTAAATAATGGTCAGGAGAGTTAAAACTGTGAATCGTTTTAATTTTTATTGTATATAGTTTAATTAGTTGCTTGAATTATCTGTCGGTAAGCACTTTTTCTTTGTTTTTTTCTGCGATGGAGGAGCCCCCCGACCCCGGGGGCTCTGTTCCTCCTGTGGGCAATGATATCACTATTGAGACTACTATCGCATCTACTTCTTCATTAGTAATGCCAAATTCAACTGCACCTATGTCTGCATCTAATGAGTCTGGTATGGAGACCGATGGCTCCGTGGGATGGAATAGAGCCTTAAAACGATCTCGACCTAGCAAGATGTGCCGGCACTGTAATAAGCGTAGACGTAAACGTAATTCGGTGTCAGAACCAAAGGAAAATGACTGCGTTTGTAATACAACGGAAATAATTGCCGAGACACCTATGATAAAGAAACAATTGGACAAAAAACCAGCTTCAACTCCTGTTTCCACAAATGATAATACACATCCTCGTCCCTCACCAATCGGTAGGGAATTTTACGAATCTACAGATGTAGCACCATACCTAGTTCACATTCAAAGGGAGTCTAATCCTGACGACAACACTGTTTTACATCCCATCGCGTTCGGTAAATTATTACAGAAGCAACAATTTACAAATATTGTAAATGGTAGTTTAAAACGCATAGGCAGAAACAAAATAGCTCTTGCTTGCACGCACTTTGATGCTGCAAACACATTCCTGCGCCACGACAGTTTGCCTAAAAATAAGTTAAAAGCATTCATACCAACATTCAATTTGACGCGCATGGGCCTTATACGAGGTGTACCAGCTGAGTGGTCCCCGGAAGAGGTTACCGAAAATATCAATGTTCCCGTAGGATGTGGTAAAATTATTAAGATTAGACGTCTGAATTATAAGACAACTGTCAATGGGTCCCCAGTCTGGAAGCCATCTCAAACAGTAGTAATCACGTTTGATGGGCAGGTTCTGCCTAAGCGCATTTTCATGTGTTTCAATGCACTGCCGGTAGAACTTTATACTTATCCGACAATACAATGCTACAACTGCAGCCGTTTTGGCCATACTCAAATGCAGTGCAGGTCTAAACCTCGCTGCTTTAAGTGCGGTCAAGATCATACTGCGGATAGTTGTAGCATTGAAGAGGATTGTTCTTCATGTTGCCTCTGTTCAGGCTCGCACTTTGCTACTAGAAAGTCTTGTCCTGAACTCGATCGACAAAAGCGTATCAAGCAATCCATGGCAGAATGTTGCATTTCATACTCTGAGGCTTGCAAACTGCATCCTCAAGTGTCTAAATCTTACGCTGATGTCATTGCCACTAGTCGCACAACACCGGTGATCGGAAAAATGCCGCCACGGTCCTCTTCTAATATGACTTATAGAAAAACTGTCTTATTAAAATCGCGTTCAGCCCGTCAGCCCCCTAAAGGGTATGACCAAGCGGCTCACCAACAACTCATAAAAGACTATGATATGCCACCTCCTGCCAATGGTTGTGCGTTGAAAGCACAAAGTAGTACTGACACTGAACAGCAATCTTTGACAAACATTATTGTCGCTTTAATTACCACATTATCTCAGACCAACCTATTGAAACCGGACAACGCTGCCCCCATAATTGAATTACTAAAAAAATCATACAGATCCATAATGGATCTAAACCCTCAAATGAACACGAACTGTAGTCGTATTTCGGTGGTTCCACTGCATCGCACCAATTGTGTGATGATGCAGTGGAACTGCCGAAGTGCGATTAGTAAAAAACACGAAATCATTTACCTTGTAAATAAATTTAACCCTTCGATTATTGCCTTAGCAGAGACTTGGCTTAAACCAGGCTCTGTTTTCAAATTAAATAGTTACTCTTGCTATCGACAAGATAGGACTGACGGATATGGCGGTGTAGCCATACTCTTTAAAGGTAATCTTTTCCATAAACCAATCTCTCTGCCACATCATGATGATTATAGTGCTTCTGCCGTATTAGTAAATGGCATTTGCCATGTTTCTTTATATATTCCGCGACCTTCATCAAATATATTAAATCATTTTGATTCTCTGCTATCATTGCTTCCTAAACCGTTTGTTATTTTAGGGGATTTCAATATTCAGCATCAGTCCTGGGGGAGTTCTGTTTCTAGTGGTTACGGTGAAGATTTGATAGATATTATAGACAACCATAATTTATGTTTACTAAACACCGGTGCCGCTACACGGAGCACTAACCCTAATGAAAATGTTAGTGCCATTGATTTAACAATTTGTTCTCCAGATTTAGCAACGCAATTTTCTTGGAGTACCCTTTTATCAACTTTTGGTAGTGACCATTTCCCAATCATTATTTCCAGTTTAAAGAAAACTCCACCAATGACCGTTCAAAAACCTCGTCTCAAATATAAAATAAATGATAAGCATTGGGATACATTTAAATCATGTGTAGAAAACAAATGCTTGAATCTGCCGTCTATTACCTCAAATAACAGTAGTATTTGCTCTGAGGCTTTATCAAAAGCAATCTTGTCAGCGGCTGATGACATTTTTTCACTGAAAAATGCAGCCATTGGTAAAATACCTTCTCCTCCATGGTGGGACAGTGAGTGTACTGGTGCCGCGAATAAACGAAAATTAGCTGAAATTGTATATAATGATGATATGACAAAAGACAATTATAAAACCCTTATAGAAACAATAGAAGAATCTAAAAAGCTCTTTAAGAAAAAAAAGTTTTTAAGTTGGAGAAATTTCTGTGTGTCTATTTCTCCAAACACACACCCATCTATTGTTTGGAACAACATTAGGCACTTCAAGTCTGGAATGTCTAATACTAACCGCTGCATTCTCCCTCGATCATTGTGTGATTTGTATCTAAGTAATCTTGCGCCCCCATACGTTGCTCCTTCCTTACAATCATTAATAATGCCTATCCCATCTCATACACAAAATCTTTATTCGGCCTTTTCTTTAATGGAACTTAAAGGAGTTCTTTCGAACTTACGTGATTCAGCTCCAGGGGAAGACGGTATACCATATTCGTTCTTGCGCAATTTAGGAGATCAAACACTTATGTACTACCTTAATTTAATAAATTCTGTAATGATGTCTAACAATGTTCCAAATGCCTGGAAATCACAAATTATTTTGCCAATTTTAAAACCAGACAAATCACCGGCACTCATAGCATCATACCGACCTATAGCGCTCTCTTCAGTCATAGCAAAAATTGCAGAGCACCTCATTAAAAATCGCTTAGAATGGTTTATAGAGAGTCATGCTATTCTGTCTGAATCACAATATGGTTTCCGTAAAGGAAGAAGCACTTTAGACAGCTTAAGCATTTTCGTAACAGATATTCGCATGGCATTCTCCCGTAAAGAATCTGTTGTTGCAGCTTTTCTCGATGTTAATTCTGCGTATGATAGCGTACTATTACCAATTTTGACCGCTAAATTACAATCTGTAAATGTTCCATCAACACTTTCAAATTTTATTATAAACATGCTTTACGGTAGATCAGTTAAGTTAGACAACTACAATGAAATAAGATATGTTTGGAATGGCCTTCCACAAGGATCCGTCATCAGCCCTTTGCTTTATAATATATACACATACGATCTTGATAGAACTATAGATAGCCCTGTAAAAGTCCTTCAATATGCCGATGACCTGCTCATTTATTGTGCTGATAGCTCCATTGATAAAGCCAGTTTGCTCATTTCATCTGCTTTGAATAATTTGAAATTGTGGATGGAAAATAACGGTCTTGAGCTTTCTGCTCTGAAAAGTAATGTAGTAGTATTTTCTATACAACGTAATCCCTTACATCCTGCTATTTCTTACAACGGGGATAATATTCCCGTTCGTAATGAAACAAAATTTTTAGGTATAGTACTTGACTCAAAATTGACATTCCTTCCTCACTGCGAGTTCCTTAGTGTCAGATGTGAAAGGCTTCTCAATCTCTTGAGATGCCTCTCGGGAGTTTGGTGGGGTGCGCATCCCTCTTCTTTAAGGCTTGTCTACAATGCTTTGATAAGAAGTGTCATAGATTATGGCTCATTCTTGTTAGAACCTTGTAGCTCAGCTGGACTGAAGAAGCTAGATGCCATCCAGGCCAAGGCTTTGAGGGTAATTTCGGGAGCTATGAAGTCGAGTCCTATAAATGCCTTACAGGTTGAATGTGGTGAACCACCACTTCAATTGCGGCGACAATATCTTTTAGATAAATTTATTTATCGTTCGCTAAGATTATCTGATCATCCTTTGTTTTTAAAATTGCAACTGTTATCTGATGTCATTGTCTCAGGTGCTGACTACTGGACTCACAAATCTCGCCCCTGCTTGGTTTACAGTTGGACAAATTTAAATAATTTGAAGGCTCCTACCCACCGCATCAACAAACTGTCTATATATCTTGTTGATTACGAATGTTTAATTATGTCGCCTAACATAGTTTATAATATCGACATTGATAAAAGTGATCCTAATGCAAACTCACATTTTAATTCCGTTGTTAATAGCTATTGGGATGGATGGCATCAAATTTACACAGATGCATCGAAGCATAAGCCTTCTGATTGTGTCGGTGTTGGAGTATACCATCCACAATTCAAGATTGTACAAAAAATTAAATTTCCACCCGTAACATCTGTATTTACTGCTGAATGTTTTGGAATATTAAAAGCACTAGAATATATTATTTTGATGAAACTCCCCAAAACAATTATCTTCTGTGATTCTCTTAGCGCCCTACAGTCGCTTTCAAAATTTCCATTTAAATCACAAGTACATATTCCTATTATTACACAATCTAGGTATAAATTGTATCAGTGTACAATATTGGGTTTTACCGTGTCTTTTGCGTGGATACCAAGCCATTGTGGTATTAAAGGCAATGAGATTGCTGACCGCTTGGCGAATGAAGCAGTCGTGTGTGGAGATATTTTTCCATATAAAAACTATTATCATGATCTTATATCTTTAGCTACAATTTCTCTCCAGGAATCTTGGAGTAGAGCTTGGTCTGAAAGCACTCGCCAAAAAGGCAAACATTATTTCAATATTCAAAAATCCATTTCACACAAACCATGGTTTACTGTTCTTAAACTTGGTAAAAGAGCAACTTCTACTCTCATAAGAATGCGCTTGGGTCACGTCTGCAGTCCGGCACATCTTGCTAGACTTAAAATTGTAAGTTCGCCATCTTGTGAATGCGGAGAAATGATTTCAGACCTAAAACCTAAATCATTTAATTCTATCATGCCCTCTATTTGATTCTGATATGTTGTATGAGACTCTAAGAAATCTTAAGATTCAATTTCCCACTAATATTAATTGCTTACTCACAGATTTTCAGCCAAATGTGTATAAAGCCTTAGCTGAATACATAGATATAAATAATATAAAATTATAGTAAATTGTATGTTGAATGTAACTTGTAAATATTTTATAATGTATATAGTTTAGTTTTACTTGTTCATAAATTATTTATCATTCTTCTCTCCTGATCGTTAACTAATTCTTTGTTTATCGTAATTGTTAAATTATTTTTTACATTGTCATGGTTTCCCTCGTTTTAATGCCATCGAAATTCAACCAATCCATCCTGTAAAAATGAAAACAACTCATGAACAATGAACATGCAAGATCACTGCAAGATAGAAGCTAAACCTAAAACATGACTCTGGCAAATGCACAGAATGTGCGGCGCCAAAATCCCAGGATTGGGAAAAAAAAAAAAAAAAGCGGAGAGAGATAGCGACTAGCGGAGCGATTTTGTTTATAAAATAAAATACATACATACACACACGATGATAAAATATATATAAAATAACCAACACTACATTAAAATGCCAGAAATGCGTCGTGAATTCATAATATTATTAGTAGGAATTATATGTATGTCAACAATTACCTCGTTCTTATCTGGATATGTGCAAGTAAACACGGATAAAGTACTACTGGATACAGTTGTCGGTGCTGTTGGTGAAGGGAACTTTTCATATTGGCAGCTAGAGCATACAGGGCCTTTATTAGTTGAATTAACTTCTCTGTCCGGTGATGCAGATCTTTACGTGTCTGATACAATAAGGTTTGTTCTAGAAATAACTTAAGATTGTTTACATAACGATAAATAAGTAACTTCACATGCCGCGCTAGTCATTTTCAGTACTAAGTTTTAGGTGTTTATCTCCATATCTCTGCAGAATCATCTGTGGGCAAGTTTTCAAAAGTTGATATTAGTCGCCTATTGTAGCTTCAATCGCTCGTTATCGATTTTATTTATAATCGAAATACTGCTTTTTACTCATAAAATGCATCATTTGTGACCACCGATGTCATACTTAAGCAGTGGGTCTTCAGATGGTAACGAGTTACCAGAGCTTTCTAAGCCAGTGTAGATTAAAGACAGACTTCAATGTTTTCTATCACGCGAGTGACCTGCTTGTCTTATTACCTTTTTGTCTTGAACTTTTGATTTATTAGAGAGCCCAATTGGCGCAAAGTATTAATATATAAGTATAGACTTGATATAGGCTTGACTTTGCAGCCAGAAGTCGCTGGTTCAAATCCTGGTTTTCGTCCAAAGGTGGTAGGAGGTTCTAGGCCTAGCGTGTTCACCATCTTTAACTACATCTTCGCTTACCACCAGGTGAGATAGTGGTCAAACACTAGCCTATGAGATATTAAAAAATATACAAAATACCTACCCAGTCTTCAGCTTTAGCAATTTTGACTGTATTACAGAAGTCAGTCAACGTAATTTTTTGGTCTTTCAAAGTTTTAGAGATAAAGATTATTTATTTGTTCAAACATAAGTTGAGCCACTGTGGCATACAAGTTTATAAACATTTTACATAGCCCAACTTTTTTTAATAAAATTACAGTTTTATAATAAAAACATTCACACAGTTTAAATTTGCTCAGCAAGCTCAGGAGAGGGCTATGCTTGGAGTCTTTCTGAAGGATTTAATTCTTTATCTTCATCATCAACCATCAGAGAACCAAAGTTATCGACTTAGCTCAAAGGATTAGCGAGCTTTTGTGGCAGTGGGCTGGTCACATCTGTCATAGAACCGATAACCATTGTGGTAGACCTGTTCTAGAGTGGAGACTACGGCTCGGTAAACGTAGTGCAGGAGCTAGAGGGAGCAATGATAAACGCAAGATGGCTGGCAACGGCTGGAAACAACGAGCTGAAGATGGAGCTCAGTTATGTCCCATAGGAGATGCCTATGTCTAGCAGTGGACAGAGATAGGCTGATGATGATCAATGAAAACGTTTTGAAACAATATTTACTTTCAGACCCAGCTATGAAGTTGATAAGAATAACTTCAGTTCGACCACATGTGGCGCCGATCTGGTCTCAATACCCACAGACTTTCCGAGACCTATTGGTAAGATACCAGTTCTGTTGAGTTTACTGTACGCTTAGTATGAGTTTTCATCATAAACGCTCACAGATCTTACATAATTTTCGACTTATTCTGGATCCCTGATTGGTCTAAATTTATTGAAGTGTGAAAATCACTAGAGTCGCTGTACTGTTTTTCATACAAAATTTGTTTGATATACAATATCGAGTTTGGTTTGAAAACTCATACTAAGGGTACTGTAAAGTACAATAGTCTCATTGATCTAGCACTATTCATAATTTAAAAACGAAAAAAACCGACTTCAAATTCCCCACTAGTAATTTTCAGTACTAAGTTTGAGGTGTTTTTCATATCTCTGGAAATACTTATCAGATTTTGAGTATCCGGTGTTGTCGTAGGAGAATGGTCAGCTTTGACGCCAGAGGTACCAAATTCAATCCCCGCCGTGCACCAATGGATTTCTCTATTGAAAAATGTATGTGCGCTTTTCACAGTGGTCCTCCGGTGAAGGAAAAACATCGTTAAGAAACCCCCAACCCCCGCATGGTGGTAGGACACTGTCTAGAGTCCAGTCTAGAGGCCAACTACAACCCTCAAGTTAGAAAATCTGTCGCCAAACATCTAATGTCTTCCGGCAGCTATCCTTGAGAGCCAGTTCCCATTCTAGGCCTAGGGTGCTTACCATTTTCGACCGCATCATCACTGGTGAGATAGGGGCCTAACGCTAGCCTATAAGATAGGTATATAAAAAATGGCTGTTTTTATGGTACTTACCTATGGTACTTCCCATTGAACTAGAATTATGAAATTAGGCAAGAACCAAGGTCTTGAAGCACTTGTATAGGAATAGATCTGAAAACCGTAAATATGTAACTTACTATTACAACTTATTATTTGTGGTTGGTGCAATACATTTTTTATGGATCGAACTACAAAGTTATGTTTGTACTTTAACCTAGTTTGACCAGTTTGTACGGAAGCCTCAGTGCGCGAGTCCACTAGCACTTGACCGGTTTTTTTATTTTTACAGGTATTGGGGTATTTGGCCACTGGTCTTCTCATCTGTCAGAGTACAGCATCCAGGTCTACTTGGAGACAAGGTCACTACATACACATATGCAGATGTTTCAACATGGACATGCGCAGAAATATGGTATGTAACCTCCTCCTTCTTTTTTATGTTGGTTAAAAACTAAGATAGTTTAAAAACTAAAACAACCAACTTCCATGCCCCGCGACTCAATTTCAGTAACAAGTTTGAGACGTTTATCGTCATATATCTGGAGATACTTATCAGATCTCGATGAAATTACAATGGGACCACCTCGGAAACGTACCCTACTGATTAAAAAATAATCATTCAAACCATTCACAATTGACTGAGTAATTGCGTAACATACATACAAAAAAGAAAAAAAAATGTACAGACTAATTGAGAACCTCATTCTTTTTGGAAGTCGGTTGAAGTCCTTGCACTATTGAGCTGGCTTCTCACGGTGCGAGATAAGATATCTTAAAGAAACATAATAGCTGTATAATTTCGAGGGCCCAGTGGTGTAGTAGCTTAGGAGAACGGTCGGCTTTGACGCCAGAGATACAAAGTTCAATCGCCGCCATATACTAATGGATTTTTCTATCAAAATATGTACAAACCCCGCATGGTGGTAGGACACTATCTAGTGTCCGCCTAGCCAGCTACCACCCTCATGTTAGAAAATCTGTTGCCAAACATCTAATGTGTTCCGGCAGCTATCCTTGAGAGCCAGTTCCCATTCTAGGCCTAGCGTGCTGCCATCCTCGACTGCTGCATCATCACTTACCAACAGGTGAGATAGTGGTCTATATCAGCGGTCCGCAACCTTTTTGATATTGCAACCCCAAAATTAAAAAAGAGTTAAACCTTAATAAAATTCGATAAGTACAGGATCTTGTTGACTTTTTTGGCGACCCCATAAATATCTTTCGCGACCCCACACGGGGTTGCGGACCGATGGTCTATATGATATAAAAAATAAGCTTTTCTTATAGTTACATTTCTTAATTAAATTCTTATTTCTTCTAACTTAAATTTCAGAACTAGATAAAAAGACAAAGGACAAGTCGCAGCAAGGTAACAAACCAGACGAAGAGAGACCACGCTTCCTTAAACTGTTAAACATACTCGATATGATATTCGAGATGTTTGTTTTGTAGTCTAACTTAGAACGTCTGAGGCCCGTTCACGACCTACGCCCGGAATGCAACCAAACGCTCTAATCGCGTTCACGACCTCAAAGTGTCACACTCGGTTAGCGCAACTGTATGGTTCACGACCTCAGTGTATCACACTCGGTTAGCGCAACTGTGACGTTCACAACTATTAAAAAGTTGAAACTTTTTAACCAACAAATTCGATGGTTAAAAAACGCTCTAAAGTTTGTAACAGTAAAGCTGTAATTTTTATTACAGATTAAGTGAATGGGAAGAAGTTTGCATTGTCGAAACCGAGACGTGACATGACGAGACATTTATCTTAGAAACAAAAGGAAAAAAAATATTATTCAGACAATGAAATATAAATGTACATAACCTCAAAATTTGAGTCTGCGCAAATGTCAAAGTCACAATTTGAGTGAAAAGCACCCGCGGTCGTTTCGGACTCTCGAGCGAGTTGCAAAACAACCAAACAACCTTCCCCAGAGGACGTGAACGCAACCTGAACCCTGGTGATTAACATGGTAGTGACGACTGAGTACTTTAGGTTGAATGTGTTATTCAAACTGCCGAAAATCAAAATGCCACGGTATCTATATCTTTACTCTTTATTATTATTATTAATATTATAAAGAGGAAACATTTTATAACGAATTCAAATTTTATGATGTTTGATGACGAAGCAAGTGCATCAGGTTCCAACATCGCGGAAAATATCGTTTGCGCGATGCAGGATCTCATACATTTAAGCAATATATATATGTTTTTATCTAAACTAATATTATAAAGAGGAAAGAATTGATTTTTGTTTGTATCGATTTAACTCAAAAACTACTGGATGGATTTTAAAAAATCTTTCACAAATGGAAAGCTACATTATCAGCGAGTAACATATTTAAAAATGTTTTTAAAATGTTAAAACAAGTATTTTTAAAATGTTAAAACAAGTATGGGAAGAATTAAACAATAGAAGATCTGGCATTGCCTTATTTTTAGACTTGTCAAAGGCATTTGACTGCGTAAATCATACCATTTTATTGAATAAATTAGAGCGATCGGTATCCGAGGTACTCCACTATCATTATTAAAATCATATCTTCAGAATAGAAGTCAAGCAATAATATTAGATGTATATAATAAAAATACAAAAACAATGCAACAGATTAAATCAGAAATGCTTCGCATAACTTTAGGAGTTCCGCAAGGTAGCATCCTTGGACCCCTACTATTCCTAGTGTATGTCAACGAGCTCCCACTTATTGTAAAACATCAATGTATTATGTTTGCCGATGATGCCTCAATTTTCATTTCCCAAAAGAACTCTAACAACTCTCTTGAAATAGAAGTCAATAGCACTCTAAATACAATCGTCAACTGGTTGAAATCTATTAATCTTAAAGTAAACATAGATAAAACTAAATTAATACAGTTTAAGAACTACAAAATGTCCTCACTTCATCTTGATATTCAAAATAACGGCATCAAAGTAAACTTAATTGAAAAAATTAACTTTCTAGGAGTGACTTTGGATTATAATTTAAATTGGAAAGCTCATATAAATAAAGTAAATAATAAGATATCTAAATACTGCTACGCTTTATCGATACTAAGTAGTATAGCGTCTAAAGCAATAGCAACAAATGCATACTACGGTTCCGTGTATCCTCAACTCAGTTATGGAGTTATTTTCTGGGGCAATTCAGTTGATGTTCAGTCAACTTTTATATTGCAAAAACGATGTCTTAGAAATATTTTTAAAATAAAAGAAACCGATACTTTACGTGATATTTTTAGAGCTAAATACATATTAACCATTACATGTATATACATTAATGAACTTTGTTTGTTTGTTAGAAATAATCCTGAATACTTTTTCAATAAACAGTCAAGTCGCGCCGAAAACCTTCGTAGTAAACATAAATATAATATATGTGTACCCCAGAGTAACAACTTTACGTTACAACAACGTTACTGCTATCAAAGTTTACAATCATATGCCCACAGATTTTAAAACTTTAAGCCATAAATATTTTAATTTTTTTTTTTTTTTTTTAATTCTTTAAGCCTAATTTTTACTTACTTACTTTACTAATTTGACATCTAAAGCGTATTACAATTTAAACGAGTTCTTTAACGATTAAGTTAATTATATTGTAAACTTATTGATAAATTCTATTAATGTACTTAAGCCTCATTAGATTAATTAACATTATATTGTACGCCCGAAAGGGTAAACTGTTGATACCAGACATATTGTACATAAGACCATCTTGTACCAACACAGTTATACAATAAAAATATTTCTATTTCTACTTCTATTTCATAGGCTATATATTATCTCCGTATTCTCACGAGTACGGGAATTACGCGAGTGAAACCGCGAGCCACTGATAGTATGCTATAAGAAGACATCATAGTGCTTACCAGATTTCGAGTGTCTTTCCTGTCCCGTTAAATATTTACTTGATATTTAAATATTTCGGGCGCTGAGGATATTTTTAGATAGGTATTAATAATTAAATATTATGTTTCTTTGAAGTGTTTCACACTTTATATTTTTGTAAATTGTTAAACACAATCCAAAATTTCATCGTACCGACGGGACTTGAACCCGCAACCTCCGGAATAACATGTTCCGGTGCTTTGCCAATTAAGCCACGGTGCGAAGTATCGTTACGACGAAATTAGTGGATTGCGTTTGTTAACCCAATTATGCATTGGTGGCGCCATCTATGGCTACGTATTAATAATTATCTTGCTAAAGGTGAGTATAGACTGGACTAGAACTTTACTTTTGTTGGTTCCCACACTCATGTATGGTAGTGAATGCTGCTATGGCAGAAGAAATATGAAAGTAAAATTAATGCTGTAGAAATGAGAAGTTTGAGAAGTATGATTGTAGTGACTCTGATAGATAAGGTGGTGAACCGCATGATGGGGAATGTTGTGGTGTGGTAGAAGATGTAGTGACAAAGATTGAGAAAGGGATGCTTAGATGGTTTGGACATCTAGAGAGGATGGATGAAGAAAGACTGACGAAACAGATTTATGAGACGAGTGTGAATGGGGCAGCCGGTAGAGGATAACCTAGGTGAACGTATCACGACCAGATCGGAGGCGTTTTAAAGAAAGGCCAAGTCAAAAGTACCTATAACCAGCGAGCATGTATGAAGGCGCTCATGAAAGTGGAAGAAGCGAATGAGGTATGTCAGGATCGTAGCATGTGGGAAGAAGTAGTCTCTGCCTACCCCAACGGGAAAAAGGCGTGATTGTATGTATATAGAACTTTTATATAGCTTTACTTTTGTTGTGGCAATGATTGGTATAGCCGGTCGCGAACACTATCAAAACGTAGAGTCAATCCTCACGTCTAGCAAACATAAAATCAAAATTAAAAATATAAAAGCACGTAAAAATATAAAATCACTCAAGCATCAAGCAGACATTATAAACAAACGTTCAAAAAGCTTGGCTCAAGCTAAAATTTTACGTGCTTGACGCTTGGCCGTCTCGAAACCTCTTTTACAGATAAAAATGCTCCGAAATGAGCATGACGTCGAACAATTCTACACCAATATTATAATGATATTTTATAAAAAAAAATAAAGAGGAAAGATTTAATTTTTTGTTTGTTACGATTTATCTCAAAAACTACTGGACCGATTTCAATGATTATTTCACTGATGTAAAGCTACATTATATCAGCGAGTAACATTTTATCCCCGTATTCTCACGGGAACGGGAACTACGCGGGTGAAACCGCGAGGCGCTGCTAGTAATAAATAATAGTACTATCATACATATTCGCATGAACGTTACATTGTAAAGCTCTAGGTCTAGTCTATATCACCTTTATATTATCAATGTAAAATGTGTATCTTTTTAATGTATGTAATTTTACATGACATAAAAATGGCTAAATATATTTAGATGACATTTGTCTCACAAATAATGTATACCCTAGATGTATTCAAAGGCAACTTTTTACAAGTATAGTAATGTGTGCGATGTCGCAGGACGCAGTATGCTATACACTCATAAAAAAGGCAGACAGATTCGTGTCGAACACCCGAGTGAACGCAAGTTCAGTAATACCCATTTTCTCAGGAACGCGTAGAGATCAACGTGAAACTTTTGTCAAATACTTGGGTCTACGGTATCTCTCATCTGTGAGAAAATAAAACCTGGAAGTCAACGCGATTAAAAGATATAATGACCGTTTATGTCGCATATTTTGGGATTTCACAAGGGAATCAAAACCTATAGCATAGAAAAGATAATAATACTACCTTATAGGGTACTTCCCGTTGACATTGATAATAATGAAATTTGACAAGAAACAAGGTCTTGAAGCACTTATACAGGAATAAATCTGAAAACCGTAAAATTGTACTTTGATATTACAAAAAAAGCGAATTTACTATTTCAAACATATTATTTGCGATTGATACACTAACCGTGTCTAGGCATCGAACTATAAAGTTAAGTTTGTCCTCCAACCTAGTTTGACAAGTTCGTACGGAAGTAGATTGGCGCGAGACCGCTAGAAATCGGCCAGAGATTTTGACGGGCCGATGTGCCGGCGTCAGGCGCGTCCACACAGAGCGAGCAGCCTCGCGAGGAAACTAACCCACGAACGAGCGCGGCAGCCTCGGAATCATCGCGAGGCTGCCGCGCGCGGCAAGCCCGAGCCATTTTGGCGAGGTACGAAACAAAATACGCGAGCGTCCAGAGTGCGCGCGGCAAACGACTGAGGCGCCTTTGAGCAAAACCAAAAGCCGACACTCGATGGCTCGGTCGCTCGGCCGTGGCAGCGCGCGCGCTTGCCTCGGCCGAGGCACGTCCACACTAACCGGGCTGCTTGAGGCTGCTCGCTCTGTGTGGACGCGCCTATAGACTAGCCATACATCACACGTTTGATCTTGTCCACACACTGCCGGCGCCCGGCGCCATTCGATCGGTTATTGTTTTTTTGTCTGAGGTTGTTTGTTTTATTTCTATGGAATCGCATCTGCCACGCATGACAGCTAGAAGAAACAGAACCACCGGAATTGGTGGCGGTGGACAAACGATCGCCGGCATGTCATTTTCAAATCGGCCCCAAAGAGAAATAAATACTACGTAAATCGGCCCGAAAAAATCTCGGTGCCGGTGACGTTGCTGTGGACAAACGGCCCTTTGAATGGACGATAGAAATAAGTAATTTATTGTTTCTGAGAGAACTAGCTAGTCAATAAATGTTTTTAAAAAATCCGTTGTTGTTTTCCTTATTATAATTTCTATAAATATTCCGTAAATATTTATTTATTCCGTAATAAAGTAGTAAAGATTATATTATATAGATGTTGCGCCTGACTTGCTACCAAAAAGTAGCTTACCACCAAGGAGAAAATCTGCTGCCATAACCTCACGATGTTCGGGCAGCACACAGCCCTTGAAGAGTCGGAGTATTCTAGGCCTAGCGTGTTCACCATCTTCGACCACATCATCGCTTACCACCGGGCGGGATGGTGGTCAAACGCTAGCCTATAATATGTATAAAAACTATATATTTTCCCCCTTTTATCTCAAAGAGCGCTTTCAATTCTTGCACCTTTCTAATAATCTTTCTCTCCGCTCCTCTGAATCCCTTCAGCTGATGTTTCCTCTACATTGCACTCGATTTTACGAAAAATCTTTTACGGTGTTTGCTGTCAGATTATGGAACGAGCTACCTCAAGACATCAGATGTGCTAAGTCACTCTCAATTTTTAAGTCTATGGTTAAGCGTCATTATTTATAGTCACTGCTATATTAGTATTGTTTTGTATGTATTTATGTATGATGTATGTAATTTATTTATATGGAAATATATATGTATATGTCTATATATACTTAGTTATTTCATGTAGATATTATTAGGTTCTTAGTACATGTTTTTACAATGCAAAATATATTTCAGCTGTAAATAGCCCTCCGCCATAACTTATGCATTTATCCAGTCCCTACAAAGGTTGTCTGGAAGAGATTGCTTTAAGCGATAAGACCGCCGTTTGTGTCGCCATGTTATTTTTATTAATGATGTTATTGTACATGTTTTATTTTCTGTTTTTGGTGATCAACAAAGAGTTTTAGTATTGTATTCATACGACTAATTTAATATTATTTTAAATAAAATGAACACACAGCAAATAAATATGTTTATGAACATCTAACAATAAATAACAAACACAAGCAAAATCTACTAAAAATAAAATGCAATACAATTTCATTCCGTTTTTTTCACTTATAAATCAAAATGGCGGAAAATTTTCTTAAAACTAGGGTTGGCGCTCATACTAGGTTTAGAGCAGGCGATTTTTGTTGTTATGTAGATGGAGTATTAAATGGATCTGGCATTTAAATAACAAATAATACTATGAGAAGGATAAAACTATAAAATCACTAGTAGAGAGCGAGATGGACAACAATTTTGTATCCTAATTTTAAAATTATCGTGAATTTGTAACATTATTATTGTTATATACCGGCTGTAATTCACGTACCTTTAGTCGAATTTTCTCGACCTAGGTTTCGAGCGAGTCAGTCGCTCTTCCTCGGGAGTGAGGTCACGCGGTGAGATCGCGATGTTGGCTTTCACACTCTGTCATGTATGACCCGACCAAATTACGTTGTTCATTTTATCTTATAGCTGGCATATGTATCACGTGTTCATCATTTTAGTCGGGTTATATCTCTATAGCTATTTCATTCGCATACGCTAATGTTCTCTCGTATTTAATTTTCCCTCTACGTTGTTCAACTTCCTAGGGATGTACGATACGAGTTACAACGAATACTCATCCGATACTTTTCTATCGATTAAATCGAGCTCGATTAGCTAATCAAATAGCTTAATTCTAAATCTTATTATCGCTGTATAATGCCCGCCTAAATGTTCTTCCGAGACAAATAATTAAGTAACGAGACGAGTACATTTAACCGGTACCTACTCAGTATCGATTCAAAAGTATCGATACTAAAAGTACTTTGAATCTAAAGAAATCCCTAGGAAGTTAAACAACAAAAATCGCCTGGTTTGACCTCTGCATTAGATAAGCTCAGATATGGCAAATCGGTGAAATAGGACACGAGATACTTTTGAACGCGGGTGAAACCTCGGGGTGTAGTTATTAAATAAATCCTTACTAATATTATTAACGCAAAAGTTTGTATGTATGTTTGTTACTCTTCCACGCTAAAACTACAGAACCGATTGAGCTGAAATTTGGTATGTAAATAGCCTAGACCCTGGAATAACACATAGGATACTTTTTATCCCGATATTCTCTCGAGAATGATGTCTACGCGGGTAAAACCGCGGGGCCCACAGCTAATAAATCTTATTTTTAAAATCTTTGTCAGCCATTAAATTTTCTTATTCTATAAATCTACAACGGCAGTTTCACTATACAATAGAGATTCTTATATTATCTTAAATTACCTATATTCAATGTGGGTAAATGGAAGCGCATTCAATAGGGATGATGACTGGGCAGGCCTGTCGCACTCCGCGCTGTAGCTATGAAAATGCTAGTACCTCCGCGGCAGCCGGCCGGCTACAAGTTCAGTCAGTAGTGTCACGCGCGCTCTAGATCAACGCGCGCCTTTACTTTACTATTCAATCTGTTTTCTCACAACACTCAACCTTACAGTAAGAGACAGCTGACGGCCCGCGAGCTGACCGAGTGATACAGACTCTCGCCGCATGGATTTACGGTGCGCAATACGCGGTTCTTATTAACTATAAGGCGGCCATAGCCCAATGGATAAGGTGTCGGACTGGCGATCGAGAGGTCGTGAGTTTGATCCCCACCCTGGGGGGGGGGGGCATTGCAGCATTGACGTTAACCCACTCCAGACACAAGCATTTTAGCTTAGTTGGAGGGTTAACAAGAATACTAGAAATGTGCAACCCATTGCGAGTAATCTTTTAATTAAAAAAAAACTATTAGCTTATTCTGGGACGAATTCAAGTATCTAACGCATACGAGGCGTGTATATTGAACGATACCGACGTTGTCACTAGGTTTAATCTCGCATTTTTGCTCGCAGGGAGTGCAACTTCTGTACTTGTACTATACATTATTCTGTGACCAGGGTAAAAAAAAGATCTAATGGGGTTAAAAACTGCCTTTTGCTCACTGCAGATGGCGCTACTGTTGAGTGTTCCTGACAGCTATCTGTCATTTTCAATGGTAATTTTGTAAACAAATAAATTCGCATTGGAATATTTACTTATTATATTGCTATGTGCAGCTATGAATTACAAAAGCACTGTTATTAATGTGTTCCCGAATGAAATTAAAAGTAATTTAATAAATTATTTTTTTAATATTTTTATATCTACAAAAATTGATTAAAAATGTTAAACTTTGCCTTATTTCTTCTTATAATTGGCTGAAAGTCCAGGTCGAATACATAAGTTTATCATTTTAGGGAAATAAGTTTGTGAAAAATCCATACAAAATTTGCAATACGGCGGTTTTTAGGAACACTCAACAGTAGCGCCACCTACAGTTAGATTATCAAAAAATATTTGACACGTATTTTTTTATTTTACAAATCAATCGAAATTGACAAAGATAAAGAGCGTCAAAGTTAGGGAGTGGGGGCTCGTGACGTCACTAACCGCTAAAACGTATAGTGAGCCGAGTGTGTCTTAGTAGACAATAGAGTGTATACGTTCCGTTTCACAAATATAGATATACAAGGTGTAACATAAGGGTGTAGTAATATTGAAAGGTGTGTATGTATAGCATGTCACGAATCCTATACCTAAATATCAAACTTCAAATCGAAACTTTATTTCACCATACAAAGTTTAAAAATTAATTATTCGCAATATTTTGGACAACCCTAACTGTTTTTTCGCCACTGGTCGCCGCCATTTTTCTTCTCTTCCTTTCTTTCGTGTTGCTATTGGCTGGCCGTATTTCAAGGACATGGCGCTCGTATCCGATTGGCCCGCGGTATTTCAAAGAAGTGATCGTTTCCGTACCCAATTGGCGAGCGGCATTCACAAAAAATGATTTATGGCTTGTCGGTTCCTTTGACCTAAATAATAAATTTTATTTTAAATTACTTTAGTCAATGAAGAAGTTTACTACTTGTACTATTATTTATTCTGTGCGTGTACGTCTAATGCTGACTGCTAATCAGCTGACATTAGGGTTATAAATAGCGAAGTTTTTGGAAGAGTTCAACTTGTCATAACTCTGGATCCATGCTGCTGAGGAAAGCGAGACTTTGCAGGTAGATTATACATCAGGCTAGGTATACACAGTTTAAATATTACTACACCCTTATGTTACACCTTGTATAGAAAATAAATATATATAGAAAATATAGATATATAAAAAGAAATATAGATTAAATAATTGTGTATGTATCTAGTGATACATACACAATTATTTGATCTATATTTCTACACAGTATAAAACACAGTAGCTCCCGCTGTATGTACACTTCAAAACGACTTCTTATCTTTTAAACTACGCAACTGATTTTAATAGAGTTTTCAGCAATAGATAGAG
Organism: Cabera pusaria; assembly: GCA_954871355.1. NCBI lineage: Eukaryota > Metazoa > Arthropoda > Insecta > Lepidoptera > Geometridae > Cabera > Cabera pusaria. Next base: position 14,540,181 of record OX940913.1, on the reverse strand, counting down.
TGATTTCAGAGGAAAGTTTATAACTAGGATAAAACGCGGGCGAAGCCGCCGTAGCTAGTAGAAAATAAATCAATATATTGTATTTTATAGGCAATAAAGTATTGATGCGTTTGTATTTACCCACAATTATTATATACATCTTTAGTGTTAAATTATTCAGTTTTTTTGTTACTTTTAGTGTTGGACAATTTCAGTTTACATTCATCGTAGATGCCGTCAATGTTGAATGCTGCCTTTACATTGTCTGCTGAGAAGAGAAATCTAAAAATACAATAAATATAGTTAATATTCATTTTTTTTACATTATCTCACCTGTTGGTAAGTGATGATGCAATCGAGGATGGTAGGCACGCTAGGCCTAGAATGGGAACTAGCTCTCAGTGATAGCTGCTGGAATACATTAGATGTTTAGCGACAGATTTTCTAACTTGAGGGTGGTAGCTGGCCAGGCGGATACTAGATAGTTTCCTACCACCATGCGGGGGTTGTTGGTTTCTTAACGATGTTTTCTATAGAAAAATCCATTGGTACACGGCGGGGTTTGAACTCGGTACCTCTGGCATCAAAGCCGACCGTTCTCCCGATTACGCCACCGGGCCCATTATTTATTAATATTTAGATTATAATTTAAGATCGTTTAAAAAACTAAAAGAACCGAATTCAAACGTCGCGCTAGTCAAAGTAACCAGTAGCATATCATCGAAGTATACAAATGTTGATATATTAAAAACGACTCCATAGACTTTGTTGAAAAAAAAATAATTTCCAAATCGGTTCAGGCATCTTTCCGTAATTGGTGAACATACATACATAAAGAAAAAAATAATTCCGACGAATTGACAACCTCCCCCTTTTTTGTTAAGTCGGCTAAAAATACTTTAAAATGAGACTTCACATAGAGTCTGTGCAAAAACCATAGACGTAATAAAAAGGATAGTGCACTGCATATGTTTTGAAAAATTCAATTTAATCCGTATGCTTTAACTATAAGGTTGTAATTGCTTTGTAGAACAAAACGGCCCAATTGAGAGACACCAGGGTGGGAGCGTGTCCTTGTCTAACAACCTGATAGTCTTATATATGTTCTATACTACATGTATGGTATACGTATGGTATATATATAAGTAGTCCATACAAAAGAAAGGGACAAACTCCGTTCAAGGTCGGTCTCATGGGGGCCGGTGTGCGCGATCAAGTTTAATATGTAGCAGGTCTGTGGCAAAAAGAGAATCGTCGTAGAAATTGAGGGCGCGCGTGTTGATCGTTCTAATAAATAAGTTAAAGTAGCGTTCTAAAGAGTTAAAAAAAAAACAATGTTACGTAACGCGTAGTTCAAATAACCCCCTCCCGCCTGCATCGTAACGTTTTACCAGCCTCCCCCCAAATTCGTTACGTAATACTTAAACGCTCCCCAAGTACTTGGTGAAAACTTACTTCTGCAGCTTATTGTTGGAGTCAGGTTGCGGTCTCCTCATGACCTCCTTGCCATCCTGCAAGAGTAGCAATGTGGGCAGTTGCCGACTTGTGGGACCGTCCAGGACTCGGTGCTTCGCTGCCGCTTCAGGGTACCTGCAACATGTATTTATTTATATTAATTGACTGATCAGTTGGTCTAATACAGCGGTTCTCAACTAAACTACAGTATGATCCTATCATATACTTATACCCCCATCATCTTTTTAGGGTTCCGAACCCAAAGGGTACCAACGGAACCCTATTACTGAGACTCCGCTGTCCGTCTGTCTGTCTGTCTGTCTGTCCGTCTGTCACCAGACTGTATCTCATGAACCGTGATAGTTATACGGTGGAAATTTTCACAGATGATGTATTTCTCTGTTGCTGCTATAACAACAAATACTAAAAACAGAACAAAGTTAAAAATTAAAGGGGGCCCCCATACAAAAATCGTGTTTTTACTATAGCTAGCGCCATCTATGTGAACGATTGTTTAACTTATTAATAAATAATATTAATTACCTACCTTTGTGTTAACGTTCACTTAGTTGGTGTTAGAAGTTCGTTTAATATTCGTTAGATGGCGTTGTAGTTAATAAGCATGTTTAGTATTGACACGGTAATATAATATAATAATATACTTATATATTCGGTTCGGAACCCACCGTGTGCGAGACAAAAGTCTGACTCGCACTTGGCCAGTTTAATTTCAATCGGACAACCAGATGTACTGATACGTCCCACTGCTACATGGTGGATATTCCATCAATCCGAATGAAGCGATTTGCTTCCACATTCATCATACGCACCGCCAGGGATTGCAACTCCTTGCCTGAGTCTGTTTCCAGAAAGGTACCATCTGGGGGTCTTCAAGTCTCGAGTGAATAGGTATCTTCTAGCCAACCGTGCTACATCGTCGACCACATCGTCACTTAACATCAGGTGAGATAGTGGTCAAACGCGTGATTATAATGAATAAAAAAATATACAGGGTGAATTTAAAGGTTTTATAGGGACGTAACGTAAGAAAAATAAAACAGTATTTTGTTAAAAATGTGCCCTTTCTTTGAGTTTGCCGTATGTTCTTACTTCCCATAAATACGTTACTTATTTTAGCGACATCGACTATCGAATGGTGTAATAATACAGGGTGCGTTATTTTTCATAAATCAACAGGTTCGGATTCCTGGCTAAAAATATTGATTTTTCAAACATCCAATGATGCAGTTTTAGTTTTCATCAAAATCGGGCCCGAGACTCCTTTGATTATTTTTCGCTATTCCTCATAGTTTCGGATTTTAAAAATTCAGCCTGTATAAATTCTAATAATGTTTACATACGTAAAATCACGCCTTTTTTCCTTTGGAGTACGCAGAGACTACTTCTTTCCACATACTACGATCCTGCAATACCTCTTTCGCTTCTGAACACTTTTTTTTTAATATCTTATAGGCTAGCGTTCGACCACTATCTCACCTGATGGTAAGTGATGATGCGGTCGAAGTTGGTAAGCATGCTAGGCCTAGAATGGGAACTGGCTCTCAAGCATAGCTGCCGGAACACATTAGATGTTTTGGCGACAGATTTTCTAACTTGAGGGTGGTAGCTGGCCAGGCGGACACTAGATAGTGTCCTACCACCATGCAAGTTACTTTCATGAGCGCCTTCATACATGCTCGCTAGTTATAGATACTTTTGACTTGGTCTGTCTTTAAAACGTCTCTGATCTGGTTGTGATACAGATGAAACTCCATCTGATATGATTTTTAAATGCAGTAGTTCTCAACTAAACCACAGTAGTCTGCAGGCCAGCACACAACAGTTTCTATATACTTTGGCATACTCGTAGTAGTCAGCATGTTGTCTCCATCACTGCCCAATTGCTACATAGCATTGTTTGGCCAATTGTCGACCATGTAGCATGCTTGGCTTAAACCTTAAAATCCCAAACCAGGCCTCCCTCACTCGCCCATAGCTACTGCGATTTACACCTAAACTTTCGTCAACGCCGGCGGTACTATCTGCCAGTCGGTTGTCACTGCTCACGCGCGCGCAACGTATATTCGTATTCTATATTAGAAACGATTTAAGTTTTTCATAGTCATTCTGCGGTTTGACAAAAACAAGGATAATGTTTCATTTTTTTATGCTAACGATACTAAAATGACAAGACGGCGTTAAATTCACTTTCTCGACTTCAAATTCGACTCGTAGTTAGGAATTTTGATGTTATTTTGTGAGGTAAATAAAAAGAATTCGTAAACTTTTTTTTATTTCATCGAGTCAACCCTTTACTGTATCAGGCGCGCGCCGTTACATCGCGCGCTGAACGAAGTAATAACAACGCTACGTCGAGCGCCTTAGACAAATTTTTGCTTGTATGGTCTGAAATAAACGTTGGTATTGTGTTTTTGTAGGGGAGTGAAATATCTGTTACGTAGTAACTATTATATAATCTCTGCCCAAACCCCCGTGTGGTGGTAGGACATTATCTAGTGTCCGCCTGGCCAGCTAACACTCTCAAGTTAGAAAATCTGTCGCCAAACATCTAATGTGTGTCTAATGAGCCAGTTCCCACATTCTAGGCCTAGCGTGCTACCATCCTCGACCGCATCATCAGGTAAGATAGTGATCAAACACTAGCCTAAATGATTAAAAAAAAATAGTCAAAATAATACATACCTGCCCACATCAAGTTTCCCAAACTTCAAGTTGGTCAAGCTGTAGCTGGCGGACAGCTCAGCGAACACCGGAGCGAAGTTGACACAAGCTGGATGCCACGCTGCATACAGACACACCAGCCACGTCACTTGTTTGTGATGTTTCAGCTCCTGGAATTATTTGTAAAATACAGAGTTGTTTATTGGTTCATATTTCGCAACACTAGTGCTTGTACGTTAAGGTGTACTGTCAGTGAGCTAAACATGCTTCCCTATCCAGAGAAGTGGTTATTAACGAATTTCTTTATTTCACGTCAAATGCTAAATAACTCGCGCAATGTTATATATATGTAATTATAAAACTTAAAAAAATACAAATTTACAGAGCATGCAATAGCAATGCATAAACAAAGCAATTTGAAAATGTTTAAACTTAAGCCTGAGACAAATTCAGTAGCAAGTTTGAGACGTTTATCGCCATACCTCTAGAGATATTTAGCAGATCTTGACAAAATTTGAATGGGACCACCTTAGAGATGAATCCCACAAATAAACAATAAACTGGCCAAGTGCAAGTCGGACTCGCACTCGTAGGGTTCCGTACCACACTACAGTATTTTATTAGATCGAGCAAAAAATACCGCTATCATTTTTCGCCAGCAAAAACTAATAATTAGTAAACATTTTATTTCTTATAACGCCATCTAACGTCTAACAAAGGTGTAAGGGATCGGCATTTCAATATAACGCCATCTATGGACGTTTACCTAAGCTTTCATAGATGGCGTTACATTGCAATGCCGAAAAAACACGTTTCTTGTATGGGGACCCTCTATTATTTTTTACTTTATTCTGTTTTTAGTATTTGTTGTTATAGCTGCAACAGAAATATCATCTGTGAAAATTTCAACTGTCCAACTATCACGGTTCATGAGATACAGCCTGGTGACAGACGGACAGACAGACAGACAGACAAACAGCGGAGTCTTAGTAATAGGGTCCCGTTTTACCCTTTGGGTACGGTACCCTAAAAAGAATCATTAATTCTAATTGGTTCACAATCGGCGGTGGCGTAATCACGTAAAAAACATACTGACAAATTGAGAATCTCCTTAGTTTGTTAATAGTTACCTCCTCCATTACTTCGGGTCCTCGGAAGTATGTGACATGCTCGGGGCCAGAGTATGTCGGCTCTGGGAGCAGCAGCGCCAGCAGGATAATCAGTGCTCCATACGGTAAACCGTATCTGGAATACATTGTTTTTCTTTTAACGGCCTTTGAATAATTTGCAATATTGAATATTGATCTAGGCAAAATTCAGTTTTTCCGTTTATAACACCTATACTAAAAATTCAACGGTTTTTTTAATGAGTTTATATCTCTATCTAGCGAACCGCCCCAAGTTTGCACAGGTAGAGCATACGTTTTTGCATCAGTTTGCTGTGTTTGGTACATCTTCAACAATCATTGTCATATTTTTCAATCAATTTACACAAAACCTTAACGAATTATACTCATAAACCTTCCTCATGAAACACTGTGTATTAGTGAAGACCGCATGAAAATACATTCAGTAGTTTTTGAATGTATCGTGAACAGACAGATGCAACAGAGGAATATGTTTTGTAAAAGCAGTGATGATAATAGTGGTGGGCGTTATTTAACGTAAGCGGTTCTAGAAACTACTTACGAGGCTAATAACTGTATACGTAGTTTTGTGGATCAGAAGTAAGCAGTTATTTTTCGTAAGCAATTTTGTGATAAGAAACATTCCTTTTCTTAACGTACTTCGATGTAGTTTAGGCTTAGAGACATATTTTTTTTTTCTGACACTATTATAACTTTTTATGACTAATGGCAACATTTTATTCTACTTCACTTTTGTACGATATTTTTCTTTTATAGGCTTCACACGTATATTGCATTGTTGTGTTCAGTGTATATCAATTAGTCATTTTACGTTTGTACTGGTATTACAATGTATTAGTCACTATTTGTACTTAATTGTATTTAAATGATGTTCATAAGTGTACGATGTACCCAAATGGAACAATAAATAAATTGAAAATTAAAAATGTTATGCAAATTGGTTATTATGTAATACATACGCAGTTTTGTGCGGCGATGTGCTGTGACTAACTGTGTACAAAGTAGTACAAACTAATAACATTATTCACGAAATAGTGAATAAAATCAAAATAATGTATTACCAATATAATGCGATGCTTTCTTATCTTTGTAACGTGATATTTAACAGCATCAATTTTAGTACGTGTGCAAAACAGTTTTCCGAAGTATATGTGTGTGCTGTGAAGAAATAACAGGTTACTAAAAGCATTTTTAAAACTACTTACTATCATCATGAAACTATGTATAACTAGTTACGCGAACATTCGATTACGAACCACTTCTAGATGATAATATGATAGGCTAGGGTTTGGCCACTGTCTCAGTACATATAGATCTCTATCTAGATAGTTATAGAGCTAATAGAAGTGAAGGTCTTGGGGCCAGTTGCAACGGTTCCTGATAGAGATAGCCCTAGAACTAATCTGGCAGATTTTTTAGTTTTTCTAAGGCGTCATCTGTCAGATAACTATCTGAATCATTATCAGGAATCAGTGAAACTGGCCCTTAGTCTAATAACATGCTAATTGGCACTAAATATAATCAACACACCTTACATCTGCATAGAACCATAGCACTAGATTAGCAATCTTCGTATACACAAAGGACGACGACAAATAGTTCACCATCGTCACACTTCCGGCCTTTCTGGTCCGCAGCATCACCACAATAATTAGGAAGAATAGGATTTCCGTTTCACGACTGTCCAGGTCACAGTCGGACTCCGGAAATAAATAATTGCAAATTATACCCGTACGCTTGCAGGTAACGTACGATACACTCATCAAAATGTTCACCCAGTAGTAGGGCTTTAATAATTGCCGAAAATCGGCTTTTATATTCAACATTTTCAGTGATTTCTTTTACAATTTTAATAAAATTATTACAGGAACCGAATCGTGGAATAAAACGAAACCACAGACAAAGTAAGCCACAACTGTCACCACAAGCACAGATTACTATGGTCACAAGTCTAGAGTAGGTTGAGTAGAGAGATGATATATTCCGTCTACACCACAGAACACTTTTATTACTCACTACACTCAACTAGCTCTAGGGATGTGAGTGATTGCAGTTAATAATCGATTGATTAATTCTCATACTCGATAATGTAAAAGCTCAAAAATGGTAAGTAGTCATTTTTAATACAATGTTTTTATTGGTGTTCATAACAGTAAGTACAAGAAATTACTTAAACTAACACATAAATTCAAAACCTGCCGCGACTGATGTAGTCTGTCGTCTCCCAATTCCAAACAACCACGTTTTTAAGGTTCCGAACCCAAAGGGTACCAACGGAACCCTATTACTGAGACTCCGCTGTCTGTCTGTCTGTCCGTCTGTCACCAGGCTGTATCTCATGAACCGTGATAGTTAGACGGTTGAAATTTTCACAGATGATGTATTTCTGTTGCCGCTGTAACAACAAATACTAAAAACAGAACAAAGTTAAAAATTAAAGGGGATCCCCATACAAAAACGCGTTTTTACTATAGCGCCATCTATGAACGATTGTTTAACTTATTAATAAATAATATTTACTACCTACCTTTGTGTTAACGTTCACTTAGTTGGTGTTAGAAGTTCGTTAGATGTCGTTGTAGTTAATAAGCATGTTTGGTATAGACACGGTAATATAATATAATACTTATATATTATTATACTACGGTTCGGAACCCTCTGTGTGCGAGACAAAAGTCTGGCCAGTTTTATTATCTTAAGGCCTGAATTCACTTTGATTAGTGCAGGTGATTAGTTGGCTGCGTAGTAACGTGATTAGAAGCGTGTTCTATTTTTTGCGAGTGAACTGCGAGTAGCCACGTCCCGCGCGCCCTCCCTTCCCCCTCACCTCACTCGCAGCGTGCCTGCCACTAAACACGTCTGGATAGACAGTTTAGTGTTTCACCCATACTTTTCTTGGTCTTGCAAGTTCAGCTACCAACAGTTCTTGGGTTTCAGATACCACCGCGTTTAATACTTCTTTCAGAACTTCTTCCAATAGGGAATATGCATGAAGCTCAGATTTATTGGAAATAATTTTTTTTCGAACCTTTGTTGTCCTGGAGTTATATGTAAAACCTTTTTTTTATGTAATTCCATTTTATTTGCTTAAAAAAATAATTAATTAAAAATGCGATTTAAGCCAGGGAAATTTAAGTTTGTTAAACAGATCACCGTTGGTCGAATCGAAAGTTGACGTCATTATGCACTACTCCACGTGATAGAAACATTGAGCGCGGGAACATAAATATAAATGTATGGTGTGGTCTTATTGTATTTATTTCCAAATATTGTGTTTGCCGCGTATTATTGTGCAAAAATGTATATTACTAACCATTTGATATAGATAAAAATGAGTACGAGATTAGAGAAACTGTATAATTTAATAAAAACATGCCATTGGCTAAATACAATAATCGCGCGGAGTCTTAGTTAAAGAAAAAAAAGCTAGTTTGCTTCAAGCGGCGTGTGTCTGACGTAAGTGCGTGACGTCACAATGCATTACCAAAGAGCCTGGGAAATGATGGCGTTTAAACTGCTCAAATTTATTTGTACATTTAAATGTTTATTTAAAAAAATAATTGGAACAATTCCAGCAGTATTTTATTTTTTATTATGTTATATGGATGTAATGAGTGAAATAAAAATATTAAAAAAAAACATGCATATTCTCTATTGCAAGCGCGCTTCTCGATGTTCGTCCATACTTGCTGATCGACAGCTAACAACTGAATTTACTTAACAGAGCCAATAAACAAGAATTGTTCACTACTTACTTGCATTACACACCTGCCTGCACACATCATCCTTAATTACTAATCACTTGCACTCGCACTAATCAAAGTCAATACAGGCCTTTAGACAGCATCATTAGTTTACATTAGTCACAGACATAGCTGGGCACCGTTAATCAAATAGTTAACTTCGTTAATCGTTAAGCCGCTACAAAAAAAGTTAGCTTCGTTAAATGTTAAAGCGTTACATTTAGAAAGAATTAACGCAAGTTAACGTTAATCCGTTATTATGTGTAAAATTGCATCCTTATATCGTTGCGTTAGTGAACTTATAAAACCTGTTGGTTTAGGTTCTGGAAGTTAACAGGTTAGAAACATAACAAAATACTTGTATAATTCAAATGTGTAATTTAATCGTCGGGCATAAGTTAATCGTCGGGCATAAGGTGCATATTCCCCTTAATGAACATTAACATGTTGAAGTTCTCGTCTGAAAACTAGGCTCGTTTTGGTGTTAAAATGTCTTTACCCGTGGAAATAAGATAGTTTAAAAACTAAAAAGAACTTCAAATAATAGAAATAAATAGCGCGGCATTCCGCGCTATTTATTTTCAGTACCAATTTTGAGGTGTTTATCTCAATATCGCTGGATATACTTATCAGACCTCGATAAAATTACCATGGTACCACACTTGGGATATCTCCTTTCCAACAAAAAAAAGAATAATCAAAATCGGTTCATAAACCACGAAATTATCCGGGAACAAACATTTAATATATATATACGGTCGAATTGAGAAACCTCCTCCTTTTTTTTGAAGTCGATTAAAAAGACGTTCAACTGCAGCGCAGCAAACAAACAAACAAAACACTTGTCACTCTAAGCACGGGCGCTAAGTAATGCAATGATCAAACGAAACAAATCTCTTTGCAGTTTTCTTTCTCACTCGCACGCGCTGGCAAAATATATCTAGTTTTGTTTCACTCGCTGCCACGCGCCGCTCGGCACGGAAAGTAACGGAAGTTAACGTGTCCGTTAATATTTTTAAAAGTTAACTTTACAGTTAATCCGTTAATCAAAATTTTAACTTCGTTAATGAAGGGATTAACGAGTAATGCCCAGCTATGGTCACAGAATAATGAATAGTACAATGATTTGTACTATTCATTATTTGCATTAGTGCAAGTTAGTAGCACTTAGTTGAAATAGTGCCAAGAGCTTGTTTGTGAAATAAACTGAGAATCCAGACTAGTTAATTTTTTTAACCGACTTCAAAAAAAGGAGGACGTATCTCAATTCGACCGTATATATATATATATATATTTTTTTTATGTTTGTTCGGGGATAACTTCGTCATTTATGCACCGATTTTGATTATTATTTTTTTGTTCGAAAGGAGATATCCCAAGTGTGGTACCATGGTAATTTTATCGAGGTTTGATAAGTATCTCCAGAGATATTGAGATAAACATCTCCAAATTGCTACTGAAAATGAACATTGAAGTCGGTTCTTTTTTAGTTTTTAAACGATATTATTGTAACTATTTATTTATAATCAGTTAAAATAGTTTTTGGCAATAATTTATTTTGAAGTTGTATAATTATGTACTATCACAGAATAATGAATAGTACAAGTACTGGTAATATTTGTAAATATTTGATGTATAAATAAATTATGAATAAAACCAACTTCAAACGCCGCGCTAGTCATTTTCAGTACCAAGTTTGAGGTGTTTATCTCCATATCTCTGGAGATACTTATCAGATCTCAATAAAAATTACCCTACTAAATAAATAAGTACCATTCGAGTCGGTTCACAATTGACGGAATAATCGCGTTACATAAAAAAATAAGATTCCGATGAATTGAGATGATCCTCTTTTTTTGTGAAGTCGGTTAATAAGGATGGTACTGCTACGGCAGCGCCGTGCCTTTGTTTAGTGCTCGACCAGTAGTACGTACGTACTACGTACGTAGTATTATTATCTTTTCTAAGGCTCGACTTAGCGGGGGCACCTCCGCCATAGAAAAGATAATAATACCGCGCCCCCAAATAGTCTTCTTCAAAATCTTGTCATATTCTACCATCTTGGTAATCGGTGTGCCAAATTTCATTAAAATCTGTTCGACCGTTTTTGAGTACCAAATATTCACATTTCTTAATATTAAATAATGGGATTCAGAGGATTACAGTAAAATAAAAAATACAAATATTTCGAAATATAAATAAAGTTTATTGCGCAAATACTAAGTTCATTACTAATAATAATCTAAACAAGTCTTTTGATAGGAATATAACACATAATTATAAATTAGTTTTTAACGAAGTTTTATTTGTTATTTATTGTATTGCAATATACAAATTATATATTTCTAACTAACTATTGTCTAATCTGTGCTTTCATGCGCATTATTTTAAATCTGTGATATCTTCTAAAGTTTTCACTGTAAAGGACAATCATAATCTATAATATGTGACCATGGTCATAACGTAGTTGTTCGGATCAGGATTAATACTGCATATTAGAAAATAGCCTTGGAAGTAAAGTAATATTTATTATTAAAAAATTATAGATTAAAATAGTTACTGTGAGTCAACTTTAAGAGATAGACATAATATGCTGTCGCGGACTTTTATAGGTCTTATTAAGTTCTACAACCTTCTCATAAATGCTTGTTTCATCTATTTCCGTTTTAGCAGCGTTCGTATTATCTCGACCGTTTAATTGTCGACTTAGGTTGCAAAATAGCTATGTACTTATGAAATATACATAAAACCACGAATGTACCTATGATTTAAACCGGATCATACATAGCCTATTTTCATTCTAGAAGTCCGTTCTATTTGTCAGTAAAAGAATTATTTAAAGGTTTTTTTTAGCCTAATCAATACAAAAAGTTCAAAAACTAAAACCAGCCTACAGAGACTACTGAAAAATCACACTCTAATTTTAGAAATCATTCCCAATTATCGGGTGCATGCAAGCAAAGCCGCGAGCAACAGCTACGTATTTTTTTACATACATATTATAAAAAAAAATGTTTAGGCTCATTGCAGATACATGAAATGTTTTGTGATTTCATTTCAACACTAAATTACTTAATTTTTTGTTTGCTAGCCTAGCATTTGGTCACTGTCCCACCTGGCCATGATGTGGTTGAACATATTAGGACCTAGAATGGTCTGAACTCTCAACTCTTCCGTCATCAGTCTTTTTTGGGTTCCGTACCCAATGGCAGCCTATTACTGAGACTTTGCCGTCTGTCCGTTCTTCTGTCACAAGGCTGTGCAAATTTACTATAACCCGCCACACAACTCCTGTGGCATTTTCCACTCAATATTCTGCTCATCCTTTTTAACATCAGTATTATTATGAGCCTTATTCAAATGATTTTTAAGTTCACTTTTCCTAACAAAGCTTGCCGGGCAAAGCATGCACTGAATTCTTATCCCTTTATTATGTTTTCTTTTCGCATGTTCCAATCTACGCGAGGAAGAAATGAAGGTAGCGGAGCAATCTTCGCATTTGTAAGGTTTTTCACCCGTATGCCGCCTTCTATGGTAAACGGCGGCCATTTTGGAAACCAATTTCGCGCCACAGATATCACAAGAGAAGTTTCGCGCGCGAGTATGAACGACGCTGTGTTCAGCCAGTCTCGTGATGGTATAAAACCTTTTTCCACAATATTGGCACTGATGAGGTCTGACATCCATATGAATCCATAGTATATGATTTTTTAATTGCGGCCGTGTTGTATATATTTTATTGCAGTAATTACATATAAATTCTCCTTTGTCACGCAGGTTGGATCGACGATTCCGTGGCACTGTTTTAGCGTCGGGTTTCGCGTCAGGCTCGCAATGTACCCTATGCTCTCTGTAGCAACTTCTATTTGTAAACTGTAGGTTACAAGTCCTACAAGTTCTTACAACATGCATTTGCAAATGATTTTCAAATGTAGATTGCCTCGGGAAAGATCTACTACAATCTGGACAAGTAAAGACGCCTGGCTTATTATGACAGTTTTCGATATGATTCTTCAATTCACTCTCTTCTGGGAATAAAGCGGGGCACTGCCCACAGAGGGCGTGAGTCTGCTTATGTTCTTCAAACATATGCTTCTTCATATCGAGACCTCTTTGAGTAACGACACCACAGATTAGACAGGAATCTTTCTGATTGTTTTTCATATGATCGTGAAGTAAAGTCGGATTGGAGAACACTTTATTGCAATCTGGGCAAGTTCTGACCGAGTCTTTGCGATGACATTTCGGCCTCCGTGACGTCTTATTGACTCTAGTTTTTGTTCTATTCACTATGGTCTTAGGATTGCCGTCGGTATAATCTGTGGCCGTTCGGAACGTGACGTCATTCTCTGAGAAGTATGCGCAGATTGACTTCGCCTGGTTGCCCGTGTCTTCATATTGAAGGTTGGCTAGGTTGGTAATAGCTTTGTACCACAGTTTGTCTGCGGTTCTGACGAACATTCTAAACTCTTGCGCGGCGAGAGCGGCGCTCGCACATGTCACGCATACTCCGGACGGACATGCGGGTTCTTCCACTAGCTGTAACAATGTAGATAATTCTATCAAGACTTTACACTTTCACAACCTAAACACTTAGTTGTAATACGAAACTATTCGACGAAGGAAAAATAAAAAGTAGATATGAATTTAAAAAAATTTGAGCGCAGTATGTCCTGCACTAGAATAGTAGTTATGAAACGGTTGAATAATGAGTGTTTTGATACCAACTAGGTATTAAAACACTCATTATTGTGTGCCGTTTCATACACTACTTTATTTATACTCATGCAATAGGTAGAGTTATCTATTAAAATAAAACACCAAAGCTAGCGAAATGTTAGCTAAACAAACACAACAATGGTTCTGTTCAATCGGTCAACCACGCATGCACCCCAGCGAGGTCGAGGAATCACGTTTTTTTTTCAAACGCTGCTTTTATGGCTAAAGATAAATGAAAAAGTTTTAAAACATAATAAGACCTGTATAAAAATCTGCGATGGCATATGAGGGTTAGTAAGTTAAAGTATATATAACAGAGTAGCAGCGCCATCTGCAAAGTTTGCACTTGCCCTTTAAGGCAAAACATGACGATCGTTTTATTATATTTTTGTCACAACCTTTTGTAATACGCATGTTTTACGCAAATAAAATATTTTTATCTTATCTTTAACTTACAGAAACTATATTAATCTTAATTTTTTAATAAGAATAAGTAGTACGTTTTTCTCCATTACAGTATCATTAGAGAAAATATTTGCAATGCATTGCACTCAATACATTAATTCTATTTATACCGAGGTTTCCATTAAGTAACATTGACGGTGGTGATAGAAATAATAAACAACTGTCAGTTATAGGACTGCACGTCAGAAGTGAAATGTTACAAATAAAACACTTGTGTATTTTAACGGTGTACAACGCTATACGCTATACTCGAGCCGACTTTACCCGAACGAGCTTTACGGCTTAGTCTCATTCAATGCCCACAAAATAGTGTTCAGGACGCTTAAAGAAGTTTCCACTTCAGCAAAGACGTCTCTTCGTGATTGTTTTTAGTTCGATAAGTCCCATAATACAGCATAACTGGCTGTGTTAAGATCGCGAAAAGTTTTAAGTGCTTATACACACACACACTAAACAATATTATTGAATAATTAATCGATCAATATTTGCCGCGTAAGTCACGTTAAATTTCCGATTTTAAATCAATAAGGCTGAACGCAGACTACAGTCACGAAGGTTTTAAGACAGACTTGGCTCCTTAAAGACAAGTCTGTCTTAAGTCAAGCCTGTCTGTCTTAACACCAGCCTGTCTGTCTTGTCGCGTCAACTACGTCACGTCGCTATATAGTCTGCGCGCTCGCATACTTTAAAGGGAAGCCGACAGTCGTTATTCAGACCTGTCGCCGTGCGTGCAGCATTAGATCGTACTGTTTGAAGTGAGCGGCGTTTTCATAATTATGTTTTGTACAGCAATAGTCTGTTTTAGGCTGTCGTGACTATGGTCTGCGCTCAGTCTAAATATTAGTGAATATTTTAAGACCTATGGACCTACCATTCAGACTTAATTTTGGCGCGTTGTCTCATCGGATTCACAGCTCTAGGATAATGTTTGACATCAACAACAGATCTGTGTACGCTCAAATAATGCTTTTTGAGTTCCCATGGCCTTACGAATTTAGCATCGCATTGTTCACAGCAATGAGCAACATCGACGATGTTCTGATGACGCCGCTTCATGTGGTCTAAACGACGCGACGACGATAGAAACTTCTCGAAACAAATCTCGCATTCGTATGGTGTATCACCTGAATGTATCCGCATATGGAGTTTATGCCCTAAATGTGAGCGGAATTTCGCTCCACAGTGGCAATGAAAAGTTTTCCGTTGTTGCTCATGCGTTTGCTCATGAGACCTCAAATGTGCAAGAGTGGAAGTTCGCTTCCCACAAGTATCACAAACAAACGGAAGCACGTTCAAGTGTTTCTGTATTATATGTATCCTCAATGATGGCTTCTTGTCATATTTTACGCCACAATCGTTGCATTCGAAGACTGTTTCCACGAACGTTTTCTTTGTTGCATTTTGTAAGGTTCCGGTTTTGCATTTTGTTAGGTGGTATTTGTAACATCGACTGTATTCGAAACTTTTGCCGCACCTGTGGCAGTGGAAGAGTGTGTGCAAGTATTTATGGGCCCTCAACCCTCGCGGGTTTGGAAAGCCTATGCCACAAACACTGCAGGTGTGACTGAAAGGACCGTGGCTTTTTGTACAATGAGACTTAAGCCTGACAACATCTTCAAATATCTCATGGCACTTATCACACTGAACAATGTTTATATTGTGTTGTAATTTCAAATGTTTCGCTAAACCCTTTCTGTTTTGAAGCTCGCCGCATTCTAGGCAGTAGCTCCTTGGAGTATATCTTAAATGTTCGTTCAATTTTTCTAGGTTGCCGAAACTTTTGCCACAAGTAAGACATTGGCAAGTAACGGAGCGCTTTTTTCTCTTTTTCTTATCTTTCGGTTGATTTAGAATAGTTATAGCGTCTTTTACAGTTTCGATCTGGGCTTTTGATGCGTCAGTTTTGGATATTTGTGATTGAGAGTCTTGATCGAGGAAAATAAATAATGTCTTATCATCTTCATAAGCGTTTTGTACATCAAGTATGCATGTTGTTGCTTCAGTCCAATATCTTGCCGATACCTTGCAGAGTTGTTGGAAAGCTGCCGCCTTAATAGCGCTTTCCATGCAATCTCGGCAGAGGCTGGTCGGCATTTCTGGTGTCTCCTCAACCTGAAACCAGGTTTACCATCAGTCCGTTCTTCTGGCAACTTCTCTGTTTATCATAATTACAAAAACAACAGGGTCCCATTTGAAGAAAGAATAATCACGTTAGGTTGGTTAAAAAAAAAAAATTGATATATATCCTTGTTTTTGCAATTTATCTAGTAATCTCAGTTGTATGATTCAATGTATGTGCTACCAAAATGTAGCTTACCACCATCCAGGAGTATGTATATCGACCGCCATAACCTAAGTCAGACCATTATAGGCCTAGCGTCACCTCTTTTGAACATAATGCTCACCAAAGGCGAGATATTACATAAAATAAAAAATATCTCTTAAGATTTGAACATAGAAGTGTTCACAGGCTTCGAACAGTATACATTTTGGACATCATTTGATAATTTGTTAAGAATGATGACTAAAATTAATTGACAGTATGACAAAGATACCTTTAAAGGTTAGAAAGACTGCAAATCGTGATTCCCTTTATGTTTTGTAGCTAAATGGTTCCGCAGATACTTTTCACTAACAAGAAATTTGTCACAAATATGGCATTGGTATTTCATTTTCAGTTCAGGATTATCCTTATAATGCTTTAGTCTTAAATGCCTTTTATATCCATGGTTGGTACTGTATCCTAAATCACAGAATTGACAAGTAAATCTATCGAATCGTCTATCGTGTTTGTAGCTGTGATCTACTAAAGCTGCAAGACCGTAAAACTCTTTGCCACAGTCGTTGCAAACGTGGGTTCGTTTTTTGCAATGGATATTTTGAATGTGTGATGCTATGCTACTTTTGTTGTTAAACCGTTTTGTGCAATAATTGCAAATGAATAATTTTTCTCGTTTCTTGTCACAAATTCTCTTATGGCTTATGTAGCATGCTTTGTTACTGAAAGTGTTATTGCAGACACATTTTACATTGACATGTCTGTAGTTAGTATGAAGGGTCAGTCTGTCCATTGTTTTGAAATTCATTTTACAGTCGGGGCACGTAAAATTTCCATTCGCGTGCACCGTTTTGTGTTTCACGAAACGATCTCGCGATGGAAAGTGAGAGTGACATTTATCACACGTAAAGCATACAACATCATGAGATAGCAGATGCTTTCCATATGACTTCATATCGATTATGAGATAGCAATACATGCAACACTGCTTGTCACTGTGACTCAAATGTCTATTGAATATATCTAGTTCTTTATAACTCCTTTTGCATTCTGGACACGTCCAACGCTTTTCCTTTTCGTTTTGTTCTTCCATCTTCTTCTTTTTTGTATTAGATCTATTAATCTTGCGTTTATCTTCATAACGAGCATGTTTTAGTCTTTGTTTCAAGCTACTTAAAACATCTTTTGGTGTATTGGGTCTTGCACTTCTGTCCGATAGAGTTTTTAGTTCATTGCCTAATAAAATAAAGACATTTGTAGCTTTTTTATTGACAGAAACGTTTTCCAAATGTTCTGTTATTTGTTGCCATTTATTTGTGGACTGTCTGCATAATTTGTAGAAGTGAATGAAACTGATGATGTGTGAAGCGCAGATGTCGCATATTTGGTTCGGCAGATTAGGCGCGTTTTCCATCTAAAACAATTTATTTCTTCGTAAATATCCAGGATTTTCTTTTTGGCGTAAGTTAGAGATCACGAGCTGGCTGGCAGCTGCTGGAAACGAGGATCTGAAGATTGAGCTCAGTGGCGTGCCATAAGAGAGGCCTATGTCCAGCAGTGCACAGAGATAGGCTGATGATGATGAGGGGTCACGTAAGAATTACAAGGAATGGTTTGCAATATCCGGGATCTTCTTTTTTGGTGTAGCTATGGAACAAGAAGATCTTTGGTCCGATTTATTGAGATAATTGTGGAAAAATATACTGATAGTTAGTCATCGACATAAGTTTTTTAAAATGGCCTGGCGATCGAGAGGTCTTGAGTTCGATCCCCACGCACACATTGCACTATTGACGTGAATCCACTACAAACACAAGAATATTTAGCTAAGTTGCGAGGGGTTAATACAAGTAATGTGAAACCCATATTGCAAGAAAGGTTTGAAAAAAATTGCCTGTCTATCCATAGCAAGGAGTACCTATATTCATTTCCAGACCACTAGCATCAAAATTTGCGGAAGTCTAATACAAACTTCTATCCCCTAGATTAAGGGGGTGAGGGGGACATTACATCCCGAGAATTTTATTTATCTGGTATAATCTAGCCATGTGCAAACCATATCCTTAAAGAGAAAAGATAGATATGTATAATTTTGAACAAATATATATATATATATATATATCTTTTATATCTCTATATCCCTAATAACTCTGTGACGCTACGCTCCCTTTCTATCACATAGATTGTTATATGTTTACATCTCCCTTATTCTAACTCCTTCACGCTCTCTTTTTAACGCATAGAGAGTTATATGCATCTCGCTTACTCTCCTTTATGCTCTGTTTCTAACGCATGGTATGTTATATGGATACATCCCGCTAACTCCGCGAAATGAGTTGTTGGGTTGAAGATATAAAAGAGTTAAAGAGATGGTGGTGAAATGTAAGATATACGGAATAATACGGATATAATCTCTGGTTTAAAGACATATAACTCTTTTTAGTCAATCACTCCTGAGTTACACACGTCTAGTATAATCTAAACCCAAGCTATGAGGATTCAAAAAAACGACGAAGCGTGTCGAGAAAAGGTAGCTTAGGTAGTGAGGGCCCTTGCGCTTCGCTTAGCTCGTCTTGGCGGGGTAAAACTACCGTGCCCCCAGATAGATTACCTTATTATAGATAGATTACCCTACCCCTCTCTCTTGCCCTCATTCTCCTTCCCCTCTTCCCCTAACTTCCCTCTTTTCTCCCTTAACTTTTACAAACTTTGAATGTCATATTTATTTGTATCGAATCAACAGCCTAAAAAATAAGTTTCATGTTTCTAGCTCTTAAAATGACGATACTTTCATACAACTTTTCATCCCCCCTTTCAACCCTATTTTCGCATTAAAAAGTAGCCTTTGTCTTTTCTCAGGCTCTAGACTACCTGTGTACCAAATTTCATTTAAATCGGTTCAGTGGTTTTGGCGTGAAAGTGACACAGACAGACAGACAGAGTTACTTTCGCATTTATAATATTAGTGAGGACTAGGATTTCACAATCACCAGAATTTGTATAAAATGGTAATAATAAACATATACAAATATTCTTGTTTGTATTTTTATTTGTTTTCAACATTTTGTTACTTTAGCAAATTATACAGATGGTTTAAGGGGGTACGATTTCCATACAAAAGTATAATGCACAAATTGCACCTTGCACTGAAATCACATCTTTTAGTCTTGTATAAGTCTTTACATGTCGGGAATTATATTTATCTAATAATTTGATTGAATAATTTGAAATTATTTTGTATGATACAAAAATTTAAGTTCAAACAAAAAATATTGATTGAATAATATGTTTATATTATTCATTTAAATCATGTACGTAAATATAATTCCCGACATGTGAAGACTTATACAAGACCAATAGATGTGATTTCAGTAAAAGTTTTTGCTTCATTTATTCATATTTGTGCATTATACTTTTGTATGGAAACCGTACCCCCTTAAACAAAAAATGTCACAACTAATAAATGCTAAAAATTCTGACATCAGATACCACTACTGCACTGTAGGGCTTTTCTGTAAGCTAGTTTACGCATCTCGCAAGCGGTAAGATATGAATTTAGTAATACGAAATTCAAACGTATTACGATTTGAAATTCGTAGTACGAAATTCAAATCTTACGGCGGATTCCGCTTGCGAGATGCATAAACTAGCTTACAGCATAGCCCTACAGATTCAATTTAATTCAACCATAAGTAGCTACACATACATTAAAGATAATTTAAAAACTAATAAAACAGACTTCAAATGCCGCGTTAGTTATCAACCGACTTCCGAAAACGAGGAGGTTCTCAATTCGTCCGTATGCTTTTTTATGAATGTTACGCGATTACTCTGTCAATTGTGAACCGATTCGAACGATTTTTTTTAATTCGGTAGTGTACATCTCCGAGGTGGTCGCATTGTAATTTCATCGAGATCTGATAAGTATCTCCAGAGATATGACGATAAACGTCTCAAACTTGCTTCTGAGACTGACTCGCGGTGCATGGAAGTCGGTAGTTTTTAACCGACTTCACAAAAAAGGAGGAGGTTCTCAATTCGTCGAAAAATCGGTTCAGGCATCTTCGAGTAATCGGTGAACATGCATAAAAAAGGTTCCGGCGAATTGAGAACCTCCTCCTTTTTTGTGAAGTCGGTTAAAAAGAAAAATAATTTGCCACATATCGGTTAACTAGCTGTGCCCAGCGGATTCGCCTGCGTTAAAATGTATCCTATAGCCTAATCAATTATACTGGCTATCCCTGGGCAAAAAAATTACCTAAAGCGGTCCAGCCGTTTTTGACCGTGAAGAAGTCCCATACAAACAAACTGACTTTCGCATTTATAATATTGGTGTTGATAAATTAATGAGTTCTGAGGTAACAAACATAAAAAAAATTACAGGCGAATGGAGAATCTCCTCCTTTTTTTGTGAAGTCGGTCAATAATAGCGACCAAGTGCGAGTCAGAGTTCAGTACCATTTTGCAAAAATATTAACACATATGATTCTTATGTATTAGTAGTTGCGCCTTGCGGCTTTGCCCGCGTTTGTTGTGTGTTGTGTTGTTCTGTTGTGTAGTTTAAAAGATCTTAGCGTACAGACGCGGGAAGCCACTTTGTTTTATGCTATATGCTAGGGCTTCCCAAACTGTGCGTCGGGACGCCCTGGGGCGTCGCAGCGATGTCCCAGGGGCGTCGTGTGTCGAAGCGACCAACTCGTGAGCGCCGAGCGCATTTTGTCGTCGCGACTCGCGAGTCGCGGACTAACTGTTTGAATGTTGGAGCCTACGAATAAATCATAAGTCAAGAAAAGTAGCTGCGTTATAAAAATGACCCAACAAAAGTCGTGTCCAGCGCGTCATCAGGCGGACATTTGTCTTGTTTGACTCAACTGTCATAACAGACATTGCAGCACATGCGCGAACCAATCCCTGTTTTCGTTCCGAATGTAATTATTTATTAATTTAATTTTAATTTAATTATTTATTTTAATTTAACTATTTATTTATTAATTAATTATTTTATTATTTAATTTAAATCAATCTACAAGCCTATCATTTGTAACTTTGAAAGTTATTCTTATTTTGAATCTAGGTCGTTTTGGTTTGAAGGACGACCACTTTTTGTGTGGAATTTGTTCTGAATTAGAGTTCCTGACTTATTATTTATTCGTAGGTTGGAGCTCAGTTTTTCATGAATATCGTGCCATCAGAACTGCAGCATTAAAGGTTCAAATACTTCATTACCTTCCATTTGCGACTTTGTACTTTGTTGCAGAAATAAAGAACAAGCCCGGTGGCGTAATCGGGAGAACGGTTGGCTTTGATGCCAGAGGTACCGTGGTTCAAACCGCCGTGCACCAATGGACGAAAAATAGTATTAGCAACCCTTAAGTCATTTTAATAGACCTATTCAATGATACCCCACACGATGGGGTAGACGATGAAAAAAAAAACTCATCCCCACTTCTCATATAGGGGAGCTACCCTAAAATAAATATTTTTCACAATTTTATTTTAGCACTTTGTCGGCGTAATTTATAAACATACCAGGGTTCGAAAATATCCGATATTATATATCAAGTTTGATATATATCTATTTTGATATATATCAATTTTGTATGGAAGCCATATTATTATTTTATTGTACGAGGTGCATTCAATAAGTACCTAGCCTCATCGCCAGAGGGCGCTGTAGTTTCAAAAGAGTTTTACTACAGTGTAGCACATTCTTTTTAAATTATTTTTTCAAATTTTCATTTCAATCCCTTCATTTGTTTTATTTTGACAACTTATGGAAGCGAACGTATCGATCGGTTTTACAATAATATCGTTTAAAAACTAAAAAAGAACCGACTTCAATGTTTCAATTTTCAGTACCAATTTTGAGATGTTTATCTCAATATCTCTGGAGATACTTATCAGACCTCGATAAAATTACTATGGTACCACACTTGGGATATCTCCTTTCGAACAAAAAAAGAATTATCAAAATCGGTGCATAAATGACGAAGTTATCCCGAACAAACATAAAAAAAAATTATATATATATATACGGTCGAATTGAGAAACATCCTTTTTTTGAAGTCGGTTAAAAATGGAAAAAGAGCAATATCGTTCGGTGATTCGATTCCTATTTTTGGAAGGGAAAACGCGCATCGAAATCAAAGAGCGCTTGGATGCTGTGTACGGCGACTCTTCTCCATCGATGGCCACCGTCAAGAATTGGTTCAACGAGTTTGCACGTGGCCGTACGTCGGTTTTTGATGAACCACGTCCAGGTGCACCGAAAACAGCTGCTACGGAGGAAAAATTAAAAAAAATCCATGATCTCGTATTGGCAGATCGCCGATTGAAGGTTCGGGAGCTAGCTGAGACTGTAGGCATTTCAGAAGGAATAGTGCATCATATTCTTCACGTGGAACTCGGCATGAGAAAGCTGTCGGCACGATGGGTGCCGCGTTTACTCACACCGGAAAACAAGTGCAACCGTGAGACCACATCGGAGACGTGTTTGGCGCTGTTTAAGCGGAATCCAGCGGAGTTTTTGCGTCGTTTTGTGACCGTCAATGAAACCTGGATCCACTAGTACACACCAGAGACCAAGGAGCACTCAAAACAATGGATCCAGACCGGGGAACGTGCTCCAAAGAAGGCGAAAACTGTAAAATCATTCTGGGATTCACAAGGTGTGATCTACATCGATTACCTCGAGAAGGGTAAAACAATTACAGGGCTTTACTATGCCGATTTATTGGGCCGATTCGAAGCCGAATTAAAGAAAAAATGACCCCATCTGGCTAAGAAAAAAGCTGTTTCACCACGACAACGCACCGGTTCACACGTCTACCGTTGCCATGGCCAAATTGGTCGAATTACGCTACGAATAGCTGCCCCATCCACCGTATTCTCCAGATTTGGCCCCTTGTGACTTCTTTCTGTTTCCGAATCAGCTAGGCTATTCTGTAAGCTATCTCGACAGCGGAATTCGCGGTGAGATTCAAATTTCTTACTACGAAATTCAATCGTATCACGTTCGTAATACGGTTGAATTTCGTAGTACGAAATTCAAATCTCACCGCGGATTCCGCTGTCGAGATAGCTTACAGAATAGCCTAGCTGAAAAAATCTCTCGCCGGGAATAGATATGGATCAAATGAGGAGGTCATCGCCGCCACGGAGGCCTATTTTGCAGAGTTTGACAAAAACTATTTTTCGGACGGGTTAAAAAAGTTGGAGCATCGCTGGGCTAAGTGTATCGAACTAAAAGGAGACTGTTGAAAAATAAATTGCCACTTTTCCAAAATTTTCGTTTACTTTTTGTAGGCTAAGTATTTATTGAATGACCCTCGTATTACTAGCTGACCCGGCAAACGTTGTTTTGCTAAAACCCAAATATTTTACGGAACCCTATTTTTTTCCACAATAAAATTTAGCCTATGTTACTCGTGGATAATTTGGCTTTCGAATGGTGAAAGAATTTTTAAAAACGGTCCAGTAGTTTTTGAGCCTATTCATCACAACCAAACAAACAAAGTTTTCCTCTTTATAATATTATAGTGTAGATATATGAATACTATTTGCATATGTGTTAGATAAACATACTAAAATTATCAAATAAAAACTGCAATGTTTTATTTATTTGTATGTACTTAAAATCAGACAAATTAGACCAAAACATATAATCTTCTTTTAGATAAGGCAAAATCAACTAAAACATAAAATAGGATGTAGAAATAGTAGATACAGTAACAAAAGCTTAAAATTACTAAATAATATTAATTTTTTAAACCATTTTTGTATTGCAACAAAATTTAAAAAAAATTTCATATATATTGTCAAATCAAGTTTGATATATATCAGATATATCGATATCGATATATCAGATATATCGAGGATATATATCAAATATATCCATTGATATATATCCTCGAACCCTGATACATACCCCCACAAAATTACAGCTTTCTAGTATTAACGGTCTTTATGAAAACCTTGGACAGACAGACATACAGACGGACATGACGAAACTATAAGGGTTCCTTGTCAGGACTAGGGAACCCTTAAAAAGGAAACATTTGATTTGTTGTCTACTGAACCGATTAAAAAAAATCTTTCACTAATGTAAAGCTATATTATCAGCGAGTAACATAGGATATAATTTATCGTGATATTTTCAAGGGTACGGTAACTACGCAGGTCAAATCACGAGGCACTGGTTAGAACAAAAGATTACACAGTATTATGTTTCCTGCTATGGTATAATAAACTTTGACAGGTTGCAAATTTCTTGTCACATTCGGAACAGACATACCAAAACTTATCATGTACAGCATTAATATGCTGCCTTAATCTATACGGCAATCTAAATCTAGCCGGGCACTCATTACAAACATGCTTTAAAACTATATCAGACTTTTTTACATGTGTGTTACGTATATGTTCAGAACGTCTCGACGAAGCAGAGAAAGATTCTCCACAATGCTTGCATTGGTATGGTTTTTCACCCGTATGCAATCTCATATGCTGATTGAAACCCAGTTTGGATCTGAGTATGACTCCGCATTGTTTGCATTTAAAGGAGTTCTGCTGATGAGATCGCATATGTGTAGTCATGTGAGCGGCTGCAAAGAGCTTGCCGCAGTGCGAGCACGGTCTGTGAGTATCTCTAGTGTGAACGATTTGAATATGAGCAGAAACAAACTTCTTCCCAGCAAACGTTTTCTTGCAATAATCACAAATGCATGCATTATTCGCACTGCCACGTAACCCCATCTTAACTTTCTTATTATCTTTATTAGATAATGTGACAGTGATTTTAGATTTTGAAGCATTTCTAGTATCCATACGGCAGCATTTCTTGACGTGATGATAATAACAGGGTTGGTTGCGGTAATTTGTGTCACAGTTCGGGCAGTAACGGAGTTTGTGTACGGATTGATGAGCGTGGAATGCAGGTGCTGATTGGAAGGTACAGCCGCAGTCCCCACAAGTACACGCCCCAGGTGCATGTGCTTTCAGCAAGTGTGCTTTGTATTGTCTTCTATGGAGAAATAACGCTGGACATTTCTTGCAGTCATACGTAGTCATCTCGTGTGTCTCATTTAAATGTACAACTAATTCATTTCTGTTCATGATTTTGGCACAAATATGACACGCTCGTATTAAATCTGCAGACTTTTTCAAATGTTGGTGCAAACTATGTGCGTAATCAAACATCTTTCCACAAAATGGGCATTCACATTCGTACTGTCTACTAAACTTTTTTAACGACGTATCATAGTTGTGAAATTTATTTGATTTTTGAGGGTTTGTGTTTTTATCTGATATTTGTATACAATTATCTGTTAAAATGCTCAATAATAGATCGCTTTGCTTGGAGTATTTGTGTTTGGGGATTTGTTCCAATAGGCTAATTGAGTTGCTCCATAGGTGATCAGCAACATGCACCAAGCGGCGGAAACTTGCAGCTGCAATAGCTGACGTGGAGCATGCAACACATAGCACTGAAGGCAGTAGATCCTCAGTCTGCACCTGCAACCACCATTCTAATCAAAACCGCCACACTATTATCTTTATACTTTAACTCCTCATGTAATCCTCCCCTCAGGCCATGACAGGACAAGTCATTTGCAAATTTTCAGGCCATTACGTTCGCATATTTGACAATAGGCTAACCCACTGCTTAAGTGGCTAAAAGAGTTCTTATTCGTCGAATACAGAATATGAAATAGATACTACAATTAAGTATTATGATTTTTATAAATTGTTTTTGTGAGTTTACGCTAGGTCAAAACGATATAGCATGCATAATGTGACCATGTATTTTTTCACTCAAAATGGGACATTACTAAAAAAAAACTAGAAATTAGCGTAGCTATTGGCTAATGAACTAATTTATTACTGTCTATTGTTGCACCTATCTGCCTCTAGATAAAATAAGAATTAGTGAGAAATTGGCATGGCTATTGGCTAATAAAGGGATGAGTATCAAATAATCCAATCATATTGACTGTCTGCGTACCAGTCTGCATCGTGGTGACAAGTTGCTAGGTAACCTAAACTGGTTAGCTTAATTTTCGCAAGGTTTTGAAAAACGGGACAATTATGCGTCCCAGAGATTTCTTTCGGGACACCGAGACAGATTACCTAAAAAAGGGATGGTCCTGTTCAAAACGGGACGACTGGTCATGTTAAGCATGCAGAACATAGTGGTTGTGGCAGTATTTATTCATTCTCTAGAAATCCTATAAATACATTGGAATATGATTGCCTGATTATCACAGGCCCATATGATCTACATGTCAAGTCAAGACCACTGATCTTAAGTTGCAATGGACTTTTTGTATGGAGACATGCCTAAGGCCGGTTTTGATGCTCGACTGACCGTCGGTGCGTACATTTGGTCCCACTTGTAATTTGTATGAAAATTCACAAGTTGTTACAGTGCTCGACCAACCATACGCACACATATTTCCATACAAATTACAAGTGCGACCAACGTACGCACCAATAGTCAGTCGAGCACTAAAATCGGCCTAATATATCGTTTGAATGTTTATGAAGACAGCCAAATTCTCAAGTACTGCAACACCTAAAAATATTAATAATTTAATATTGGCAATATATTTTACTCTATGAAGTTTTAAGTATGCAACCATATATAGTTTAGGTTTAATCCGAGGTCTGTGAATGCAACTTATAATTAGTGATTGCAATAATATTATTTGAGTCATTTTTACATCGCTCTCTTACCTTCTCTTACCTACGTTACGTCATCGAAATGGAACGGACTTTGAAAACGCACCTACCGATCGCGGGTAGCTTAATCTAAGCACATATTAATATCAAACCCAAAATGTATAATAGTCATAAATTTGCTATCATGATAAGAGAAACAAAAAACAGTTAGCGAGCATCAAGTAACGTGCATTGAAAATTGATATGCAATATAATTTAAAATTTTCATACGCCATTTTGCTTTCATGAACGCGGGAATGACGCCGTTCCGTTTTTCACAGAAAATAAACAAATCACTTGATGCTCACCCGAAAGGAGATTGTTAAGAATGCTTTACCTGGACTCCTGTTATGATTTCTAGAAGTTCAGAAAGCGTGACAGGATTCTCTCCATCCATCATTACAGTGTCTCCAAGATGAACTAGTCCTTGTGATGTGTCTCCCAGGCATATTCGGCATTTGTCCAAGCCGTCTCCTCTGATTATATGAGATACAAGAGCTTTTATATCCACTACCCGGCTCATTATTGGTATATTCTCAGACCTTGTAACGGTGTTTAATCTAAATTATTCTAATTAATTAGCCATAAAAATGTAAAATGCGGTCACGTACATAGTAGCCTTACAAGTTATGACTTATGATTATTTTGACAGACAACTAGACTTGAGTATAGACAATAATGACAACTGACAAGAATGTTTGACAATGACATTCACAAAGCCGGCTAGTGCTAGCTACACACGGAGCGTAGAGGGAAAAATAAATAGACAAGTCATTAGCGTATGCGAATGAAATAGCTATATGTTTATATAATATCCTTCCTATATATTTTTTTTTTTTAATTTTTTTTTAAGTTTTATTATGGCTCCACACGATTAGTGTATTTAGCCAGTGTCAAGTATGGAAATTCTTCAAGTTTTTATTAATTTTAGTCATAGAGATGGGTCAAAGTCACATTTCAGGTCAGTTTTCAAGTAAAAGTCTAGTCCTAAGTCATACCTTCAGTAAAGATGTGGTGTTTACTGAAGATTTTCAGTGGAATTTTGGTGAGAACGCAAATAGCATGTTTTACAACATTGTGCAGTTTCCCTACACTCGCACACAATCACCGGCACTTAATGGTTAATAATCCACATTTATTACACATTAACACGCGGAAGAACACAAATTTTAGGAAAAAATACAATGATATCACACATACTTTTCCACGTTCCCGCCAAAACCCCTTCCTATATTAGTGGGGTTCGGTATAGTAATATTTTTTTTATTTCTGCATACACTTCTTTTATGCCGTATCTTCTACAACACAGTCCATTTTTAACCGACTTCAAAAAAAGGAGGAGGTTTCTCAATTCGACCGTAATTTTTTTTATTTTTAATGTATATTCATAAACGACGAAGTTATCTACTTCGTCTTTTATGAACCGATTTTGATTATTATTTTTTTGTTGGAAAGGAATATCCCAAGTATTGTACCATGGAAATTTTATCGAGGTTTGATTCGGAACAATGACTAAAGCAGTCATTATTCCGAGTATATAGTACTAGCAGGTTGTTGGACAAGGACACACTCCCACCCGGGTGCCTTTCAATTGGGCCGTTTTGTTCTACAAAGTAATTTCAACCTTATCATTAAAACATACGGATTAAATTGAACTTGTCAAAACATCCTGCAGTGACTATTAATTTTATTACGTCTATGCTAAATTGACAATATTGACATTGACATATACGGTGCGTCAAATATATGTCAAAAGCCTAAACGTCAAATCAAATCTTATCATTGTCGTTTTTGTTTGTGGAATTGTTGAAATAGAAATTCAAAATGGTAAATAAATTTGAATTTTCTAGTGTAATCTTTAGAGTATGTAGACTGTTTTTAATTGACTTATTATGCGCGATCTATAAATTATTTGTTTGCATCAATATTTCGTGCAATTTTTGTGTAAATCGCAGTGAAATTGTGAATAATTATAGTGGTCGCAAAAATTGTACAAGACCCGTTTTATAATAATTTTGTGTCTAAAAATAAGTGCTAAGCTGACGAAATGGGTATGGAAAAATGTCGCAAAGTTTCACGCAGCTTAGGCAATACATATTTATTATAATTATCATATATTTCTGGTGTAATTTTGTCAAAGTCGGCTTAGTCGCCGATAGTCAAATGTCAGGTGATCTTACTTACCAAACCAACTGCTCACATGACTTGTATTTTATGAGTTAAAACATCTTTATTTATATATAATTTGACTCTGTCTGAGTCCTATTCCCTGTAATGTTTATGTTTCAATAGGTTTTGGTTGCTTTGCTTTGTTTTACCGAGTTAACATTTAGTAGTAATAGGGGATGAATCATTCACCAGTCTATTCTATGTATACTTATTATACTTTAATTATACTGTATGTATATATACTTAGTTCTATACTATTTAATATTTTACTTTTTACTTTTACTTTATCGGGTGAACTCGGCTGAGTGGTGTGGTGACTCGATTGTCAGTCGGTCGGTGGATTCTATTGTTAAAACCAAACTTGTTTTTTATAAAAATCTGAATTGGACATTCACTTAAGTCGTTGCGCGTGAAAAGGGAACAACCACACGCGACGATACACAAAACATTTTCTAAGGACCTATTTACCAAAAGGAAATGTGACTGCGGAATAGATACAAGTGAATACATAGTAAATGAATCAAAGGAATATACGATATGAGGAATCGGTTCCGAGAGTGGAGCCGGAATGAGTGAATGGTTTCACTTTGAGGAATAAACATTACCCATCGCTACTTAAATGAATGAAAATACATGTTATTATTAAATTCTCTATTCATCATCATCCAGTGGTGTAGCGTGAGATTGTGCCGTCCGGGGCTGAGACAAATTTTGCTGCTCCTTTATTTAGGTATAAACATTTAAAAAAAAAAATAAACGTTTTAACTAAGTTTAATTTGTAACTTTCACAAGTGATAAAATATAAAGCTGGATAAAGATAAAACTCTGCCAAGTCTGAGTTAACTTGCTCACCGAGGCTTCCGTACCAACCAAAGAGAATATAAATACTACGTAAGTACCAACGTTGGTAAGCACCAATTAAGCTAGACCTCTAACTGTATCAGCACTCATATAACTCTACCTTAATTGGTGTAATCTATGCATGTATGGAGGCACCCTTTAATTTTCAACTTATTTTATTTTTTGGATTTTTCCTTAATTTGTGCTGTAAGACCTTGCTTCTTACCAAATTTCATGATTCTAGGTCAACAGGAAAGTACCCTAGGTATTGGGTCAAAAACCTATAGGGTACTTCCGGTTGACCTAGAATTGTCAATTTTGGTTAAAAGCAAGGTCTTACAGCACAAGTAACGGACAAATTCCAAAAAATAAAAGTTAAAAATTATGGTACATATTGGTACTAACAAGTATTCGCGAAAATTTGCCCATATCTTTATATTGTGTTGACTCAAGACCTTGATTTTTATACACCCAATAGGGACTATAGACTTCAGTATCAGGTATAAATTTCAACTTGCTAGGTCCACCCGTACCTGAGAAAATCAGTGGTGACACACGGACAGACAGACAGACATACGGAAGAAAGTGATCTTATAAGGGTCCCTTATTTACCTTTTGAGGTACGGAGCCCTAAAAAATCATGCTATGTAAACATATGTATGGCAAAAATATCTCTTAAATCAGTAACAGATGATAAGGTATGGTGACGTCAGTATGCAAGCGTAGCGAGCATGAAATTTTCACACAAAAATTTTCACCAAAAAAATGTATCCCACGCTACGCCACTGTCATCATTTTCCTATTCATATCCCACCTAAGTGGGGTTGGTGCAACAAATCCCTCCTTCCCATTCTCTACTCAAAAATAAAAGGTTATTCGTTACTTACTCATTTCATTTGCCACCACAGTCCACATTTCCACTTCCAGCATGAATATAGAGATTTTAACTAAATTCAATCGATTTGTTTATTCGAGAATACAGGAATACATTAATATACAAGATGTTTGTTTTACAATGATTTAACAAATACTCGGTAAAGTCAGTCAGTCAGTCTGTATTCAGCTATATAGACATTCAATAAGAACCTAAATGATCTAAGTACTTACTTTAATTTAGGAGTGTAGCAGTAGGGGCAAGTAGAAATGTTAAATCGCGAAAGTTTGTATGTATATTTTTGTAAATTATTAAAGACAATCCAAAATTTCATCGTACCTACGGGACTTGAACCCAAAACCTCCGGAATTTTCCGGAAAATTAGATTGCATTTGTTAACCCAATTACTCATTGGTGGCGCCATCAACGACTACTTATTATGTAAGTTAATCATTCGGAAGAAATAATTACAGTTCTCAATCCCGACGAGAGATTTGCACTGCGTAAATCAAATATTATGTTGCTTTGAAGTGTTACACACTTTATATTTTTGTAAATTGTTAAGCACAATCCAAAATTTCAAAGTCACCGTAGCTTAATTGGCAAAGCACCGGAACATGTTATTCTGGAGGTTGTGGGTTCAAGTCCCGTCGGTACGATGAAATTTTGGATTGTGTTAAACAATTTACAAAAATATAAAGTGTGTAACACTGCAAAGAAACATAATATTTGTATGTATAGATGATACATACAAACTTTCACGTTTATAATATTAGTAAGGATATTTATTAATTTACTATTTTTTATGTCAAATGTGACATACCAACTGATTAAAACTTATTAGTAACTTACGTAATTGGTATCATACCATTTTAATCAAATAAATAAATCACCACTGCCTGTAAACATGTGCAACAGTTCCTACTGCAGGTAGTAGAAGCATACTATATAGCTGACTTGCTACAAAAAAGTGGCTTTCCACCATTAAGGAGAAAATTTGCCGACGTAACCTTGCAGTGTTCCTGCAGCACACAGCCCTTGAGAATCAGAGTATTCTAGGCCTAGCGTGTTCACCAATCTTCAACCATATCATTGCTTACCACCAGGCAAAACAGTGGTCAGACGCTAGCTTATAAGATAATAAAAAAAACTACTAGTATTGCTAGTGCGAGTGCAGTTGCCACTAGGGTTGCCAGTTCTCCAAACCTAATAGCCGGATAGACCAGGCAGTTTGGCCGGAAGTTTGTTTAAAAAGGCTGGATACCCTAATAAATTATTCAGGATTTTGTGTCTAAATATTAATAGGTATGATATAATATCGTTTAAAAACTAAAAAACAACCGACTTCAATGCCGCACTATTCATTTTCAGTACCAATTTTGAGATGTTTATCTCAATATCTCTGGAGATACTTATCATACCTCGATAAAATTACCATGGTACCACACTTGGGATATCTCCTTTCGAACAAAAAAAGAATAATTGAAATCGGTTCATAAACGACGAAGTTATCCGCGAACAAACATAAAAAAAAAAAAAATATATATACGGTCGAATTGAGAAACCTCCTCCTTTTTTTGAAGTCGGTTAATAAAATCAACCTTTTTTGTGTTTTAAATTAAATAAATTAAATTTTTAAATTACCTAACTGGGAGTGTATCTGGCGGCGGCTGCGTGGCGCAGGGGCCGGCCGCGCGGCTAGCTTTTGATCTCAAGGACAGGGCCGAGTCACAATACTGTATTATTATATTACTATGCCATTAATTTTGGCCTGACATGCAATCAAAAAGCCTAACTATGTCCGGCTTTGTCCGGATGCCTGGCAACCCTAGTTGCCAGTATATAATATTGGTGTTATTTGCAGCAACCACAAATCCTAGTGCTGAAGGAGGGGACAGACCAGACGCAGGGCAAGCCGCAGCTCGTCTCCAACATCAACGCCTGCCAACTTGTTGTAGATGCGGTGAGAGGAACTCTCTTATTTCTATCTTTATGATATGAGGTATAACAAGATGAAACTCTACAAGCAAAAGAGCGTGTTACAAACATGTAGATTGTTTGATTTTTGTGTCACCACACTACCTGTTACCTATAATTTTGTGTCGCCATTCAACATCTGTTACCTACAAAACCCAATAATATTGGTTCACCACACTGTATGTTACCTAAAGACATTAAAGTCTCCTACTTCCGGTTGACCTAGAATTGTCAATTTTGGTCACAAGCAAGGTCTTACAACACAAGCAAAGGAAAAATTCCGAAAAATTAAGGTAAATTTTGGTACTTACAAGTTTTCGCGAAAATCTAAATTTGCTCACATCTTTTTATTGTGTTGACTCAGGACCTTTATTTTTATACACCTAATAGGGACCTCAGTATCTGGTATAAATTTCAACTTGCTAGGTCCACCCGTTTCTGAGAAAATTGGTGGTGACACACGGACAGACAGACAGACGGACAAGAAAGTGATCTTAAAAGGGTTCCTTTTTTACCTTTTGAGGTTCCGTACCTCAACCCTAAAAACAGGCAATAGAGAACCACCTCCTTTTTTGTGGAGTCAGTTCAAAAGACATTGCCTCTTTCCTTTATGTGGAAACAGACAATTTCTATTAATCCAAACACAATCCAAAAATTCATCGTATCAATGGGATTCCAACCCACCTGGGAAACATGCCCAGGCGCTGTAACTAACTAAGCTGCAGTATGATGTAATAAAAAAATTTGGTTATAAAAAAATATAAACGTTACTGGTTGTAACATGAAGGTTATAGAGTATAAAAAGCTAAAAATTAATGTTAGGTAGACAGTATTTATGAATATCGAGCGCCCTTGTTCTACCAAGATCTAAAACTTACCAGGATAAATCAGCGGTGTCATTGAGACTTTTAATCTCGGACCGGGGGACAGGGAAATGATAACACGGTTTTGGGAATGTATGACAAATTTTAATACTTCAAAACGTCCCTTACCTCCAGAATGAGATACATATACTTAGTTAAAGCCGGAATACTATGTCTAAACATTTGACTATAAATACCATTCGGTTTTCGTTACTTTTTAGGTTAATTTATTTTACATTTTACTACAAAAATTTGGTTATTGTCTTTCTTGCATCTTGCAAATATGAAATTAAAGTTTTAAGGGTAATAAAAAGAGTTATAATGAAATTGGCTTAGCTGCAGCGTCAGGGGGCGTCTGAGCACACCACTCTAAACAGACGTCATTCATCGTCGCACCAACAGCTCAAAACTACGACGACATCGAAACGGTGTGCGTCGCACGAACACCTCAAACTAACGACGTCTTCCAGCGTCGAACCAACAGTTGGCGACACCCATAGTCGTCCAAACAGTAGACGACAGTCGTCCAAACAAACAGCGCCAAAGGCTGTAACCAAAAATCCGATTGTAAATATATTTGTCGCCATGAAGGATGACGCGAAACATTTTAGGTTATCAAAAATTGACTCACCGCAAAATCACGACGTTATCATATGGCACTACGCCATAAGCACGCCGAGTATCATCGCAAATTTAATTAACAAGATGGATTAATCTTGTAAAATCTGATTAAGAAAAAATACAAAAAGTTTAGCTCTTTGTAGGCCCCAGGGACAAGAAAAAGTGACGTCTCCGATCGAGAATTGACAGATGTCAAAGTCATTTTTTTTTTTTGAAAGATTGTCTATAGGATATTGAATGATCCACAGACCAAGTAATAACTCGATTATTTAAAATCGACTAAAAATGGCTAAATACGAAAATGCTCCAAATTATTTAAAACCAAAAGGTAATTTTGTCAGTCTTAGAAGCTGAAATGTGCTTCCAAACGAAAAATATGTAACGAGTCGAAATACCTCGTTACAGTACATACCTTCCCAAAAAAAAATAAAAGAATGAAACTTCTTTTATTTTTGAGAAGAACTCCCAAAAAATTCCTAATAAAAACTTATTCAAAAAAATTAATAAACAGAAAATATTCCGCCACCAAAATATGAAATTTATTCAAACTAAAAGAAGACACTAATAAAGCATAACATTAAATCAGTTAAGCTTCTAGCCACTGACTAAGTTGCTCTAGAAAAACAAGTTATAAAAACTTTCTAACTAAGTGAAAAACAATGTTAAGGTTTACCAAAACTAATCCATCAATATGACTCAATCCTAAAATCCATCACAAATTAATTATACTCAAGAGTGGATAAGCACCATAGCCTCCATCTACTTATCTGTATTACAAACCAAATAAATATTTCTGAAATATTTAACAAAAGTGTAGATAAGCACCATCGCCTCTATCTTTTATAATCTCAGAACGATTCTAACTAAATTAAAAGGTAATAACAAAGGTTATCCATATTGTAGTACGGTTAAGCATTAGCTGCCGACTATAGATAATTATTCACTGCAAAAGATTCAGTGAACAAGTTTTCAATGAAAAAGTTGAACAACAAAAGTTCAAATTATTCTCATAAAAATAGAGAACCAAAAATAATAAGTAGTGACCGGCTCAACTCTACCGACTTTCCGAACACTAACAAATTAATAAAAGGGTTTGTCAAAAAGACCAAAAATTGTATATTGTGACCGGCTCAACACCACCGACATTCCGTGCACAAAAACAAGTTAACAAAAGTTTGTTGGGAAAACAACAAAGTTGTATTGTGACCGGCTCAACACCACCGACTTTCCGTTCACAATATCTAAAGTTTCCAACGCTTGAACCAAAAATGTCAAAGCGAGGAAAAAATAAAGAGTAAAAAACTTACCCAAAAAGGTTAACTGAGACAAAAGCTCAAAAGAGTCAAATCCGAGAGGCAAATCCGGGTAAAAATTATATAGAGCTCTAAGTGTCAAATCCGAGGCTTAGGTCTAC
This sequence comes from Cabera pusaria, assembly GCA_954871355.1. Taxonomy (NCBI): domain Eukaryota; kingdom Metazoa; phylum Arthropoda; class Insecta; order Lepidoptera; family Geometridae; genus Cabera; species Cabera pusaria. The sequence continues at coordinate 14,504,235 of OX940913.1, read as the reverse complement.
AACAAACACAAACTAAATAATCTAAATAATATATAACATGCTTCACAAAGACTGAAACACATTTATATTAAAAATGTATTTACACTATGTGCAGGCTATTTGAAAAGTGGAAAGCTTTTCATAGCAATCTAAAACAATATTTATACTAGAAAAGTGGAAAACTTCTCAAAGTATCTAAAAGAAAGTTGAGTACTTGAAAAGTGAAAAGCTTTTCAAAGTAACCAAAATAATAAAATATACAAAAATATACATAAGATCTTTTGATGCCAAGAAAATTTCTAAAAGAAAATATAATCGTTAGATGTAGTTTTTAAAGTTGGGTAAAAGTTCAAAATTAGGATAAAAGTACCAAAAATAGAATAAAATTACCAAAAATAGACCTAAGTTAGGTTTAGTATATTTAAAGTTGTATTTTAATAAAGTGTTGGTTTTCCTTGCAGGCAATCATCTTTCACTATGAACCATCTCTTTCATGCATCAAATCTCATTCTTCCACAAACATGGTTCCTCCCAAGCAGAGTATCAAAACAAATCTAAATAAAATGTTAAATCCAAAAATGAAAATTTTAATATTTAATTATATCTTTAACATGATAACGTCCAGTACTTGTTTTATTAAATTCCTTTAGTACATAAACGTTAGGAGAAATTCTCTCTACAATTTCACATTTAATAAACTTAGGTGCTAATTTAGCCGAAAAATATGCAGGTGCATTTGACTGTACAAAACTTCTACGCCAAACTACATCACCAACATCAAAAGAAATGACTTTTCTTCCCCTATTATAATAAAGAGCATTACGCTTATAAGCTTTCAAAAGATAAGCTTGAACTTTAACAAAAACTTCACTAAGTGAATTTAAAGAGTGAGCATAAGTATCTCTAGTACCAAGCTCAAGTTGATCTAAGTTATCTAAAGAGTTACTAAAACGGTGTAAAGATGCATCAAAAATAAGTTCTCTACCGAACATCAAAAAGTTAGGAGTGTACTCTGTAGCAAGATTTACACTACTATTTAAAGCTAATTGGACATGAGGCAAAAACCTTGACCAAGATCGATGATCATTTTTAACAAAACAAGAAATACATGTTTCTATTGTCTTATTATATCTTTCTACTGGATTATTCTGTGGAGTGTATAGTGCATTATAAAATATTTTAGTGATGTTGAAATTTTTTAAGAAATCTACAAAATATTTAGATATAAATTGGGGTCCGTTGTCGGCCACTAAAATTTTAGGTACACCAAATTTAAGAAATATTTCTTTTTCAAAGATTTTACAAATTACTTTAGAAGTAGCATTTATCATAGGAAATATCCAACAATATTTAGTAAAAACATCTACAATTGAAAGAATGAATCTATGTCCAGAATAAGATTTAGGTAAAATCCCAATAATATCAACGGATAACATTACCATAGGTTGATCAACTTTCTTAGGGTTAACCATCTTACCAGCAGGAGCAGATGTTGAATGTTTATAAGCTTTACAAATGTCGCAAGAAGAAATATATCTTTGAACGTCTCCGAACATTCCTTTCCAATAATAATGTTGTTTTATTTTATTAAGAGTTTTATGTATTCCAAAGTGTCCAGAATTAATATCATCATGATTAGAACGAATAGTATCTAAAACATGTTCTTTAGGTATAACAATTTTCCAATTCAAACGACTATTAGGGTCAAATTTATTTTTACAGTAACGATACAAAGTATTATCTTCTACTCGAAGGTTTTTCATTCTAGAAGGGTATTTTTGACAATTTATAAAGACTTTTCTATACCAAGGGTCTTCTATATCTTCATCTGGTGAGACAATATTTATAGCGGAAACTAATATTGAAGTTATATTGATTCTAGATAAAGCGTCAGGAACTTGATGTAAAGATCCTTTTTTATGAACAATATCAAAAGTAAATTGAGAAATACGTGCAGCCCATCGAGCTAAGCGTCCACTAGGGTTATTAAGTTTTAAAAGCCACTTAAGACTAGCATGATCTGTCACAACTGTGAATTTCATTCCTTCGACATAAGGTCTAAAATGTTCAATTGAATCTAAAACTGCCAAAAGTTCACGTTCAGTGGTACTATAATTTCTTTCACATTTATTTAAAGATCTTGAATAATAAGCAATTGGATGTTGTTCATTATTTTCGTCTTCTTGACTCAGAACACTACCAATTCCTACAGAACTAGCATCGCAATGTAAAAAGAAAGGTTTTTCAAAATCAGGACACTGTAAAACAGGTGTAGTTATTAAGGCATTTTTTAAATTAATGAAGGCTTCTTCAGCTTCTTCATTCCAAACAAAAGTACGTTTTATCTTTTTACTTCCGGAAGTTAATTTAGTTAAAGGGGAGGCAATATCAGCGAATTTACAAATGAAACGTCGATAATATGAACATAATCCTAAAAAGCTTCTAAGTTGTTTTACGGACTCTGGTCGTGGAAAGTTTTCTATAATTTCTAATTTAGACGGATCAGTATGTAGGCCTTGACTGTCTACAATATAACCGAGATAACGGAGTCTTTCTTTGCAAAATTCACATTTTTTAAGATTTACTGTTAAGCCTGAGTTTTTAAGTATTTCATGGACTTTTTTAAGGTACTCTATATGATTTTGAAAATTATCATTTACTAAAATCAAATCATCTAAATATTTAAACAGGACATTGTCAAATTCAGGTCCAAAGAGTTTATCAACCAAGCGTTGTAACTCTGCCGGTGCGTTGGTGATTCCAAAAGGCATCCGAACAAAATGGTACAAGTTTTTTCCAGGAACTACAAAAGCAGTCTTTTCACGAGAGGACTCTTCAAGTTTAATTTGCAGAAATGCTTTAGAAAGATCTATGGTAGATATGAATTTAGCCCCACGAAGGCTGTCTAATATCCTAGAAGGGTACGGCAAAGGATAAGAATCTTTAACAGTTATTGAATTTAATCGTCTCGAATCTAAACATAATCTGGTTCCACCATCTTTTTTATCGACGGCTAATACAGGGGAACACCAAGGAGATTTTGAAGGTTCTATAATTCCTTCCTTTAATAAAACTTCCACTTCATCATAAAGTTCTTTTTGTTTAGCAGGACTCAACGGCCAATATCTACTTTTAAAAGGTTCGCCAGTAACGTTAATTTTATGTTCCACAAGGGTGGTAAGGCCTAAACCTTTTTTCTCATAAGAAATATCTTCAAACAAAGCAATGGTTTCATCTAATTGTTGTTTCTCAGAAGGAGTTAAATGAACTGTAGAAGTAACAGCGTTCACTTGAATTTTATTATTGTGAACATATTCAATATTTTTCCACAAGTCTTTAGCTAAGTTAAATTTCAACCAAAAATCAAATCCCAATATAATAGGTGGATCAAAAGAGGGTATTATTAAAAATTCTACAAGTTTACAAACATTGTCAACGGTAACCGGTAATTGCATAGAACCGATAACTTTTCTTGATGAACCGTCAGCAGTACAAGCGGAGGCATCAATAGGTTTAATTTGAAATCCTAGTTTAGAAAAATGCAAGTGTTGGTTATTACCTAAAACACAGCTATTTGAACCACTATCTAGCAATCCAGAAAAAGTTTCATTATAAATGGTAAATTTTAAAAATGGTCTAGTATCATTTTGTTTAGTAAAAAGTATAGGAGCTGCTTTATGAACAGAAAAAAATGTTTTTAAATAGTCAAGCCATTCTGAAAATTCTCTTTTACACGTATCATCATTAGGTTTATAATTGGATATCGGAGCACCTGAAGTTTCTTCAAAAACTTGGGCCCGATGCCTTACAAGTTTTTTGAATTATTATTATTTTAAATATTGTCAGAATGACAAGTATCACAGTTCTTTGTCAAAACGCCTCGTTTATGACATTTAAAGCACACAGGTCCAAGAATCTCTGTACACTCTTTATAAGTGTGGTCAGTCGACTTACACTTCAAACAAGAAAGTTTGGTTTCAACCGCATGAAAGTTTTGTTTAATTTCCTTTACAGGTTTTCGGTTAACTAAAATCTCTAATTCCTTACTAATTCGGATAAACTGTTCAATAGTGTCTATTGATTTTCCAAATAAAAACGGTGTGTAAATAGGTAACATGTTGTGTTTAATTATAGTTATCAAAACATTCTCAAAAGTTGGATTAGCTAATCTGCTAGACATATCTAAAATCTCAGTAATGAAATCAGGAAGTGACTCATTACTCCGTTGTTCGCGAGTTCTCATTTCATACTCCAAATGATAATCAAATTCAGGTTTGTCGAATCTGTTCAACAATTCCGTTTTAAGTGTTGTCCACGAAGAAACCCTAATTCGAATACTACGGAACCATTTCGTTGCTGTTCCAGTGAGCAGATCAGAAAAAGAACCGACTAAAAAGTTTTCATCAAAGTTTTTATACAAAAAAATACTCCTCAACCGAAGTGATAAAGTCTCTAACACAAGTTTTCCCATCAAAAGATATCCTACTTCGCTTCAAATCAGGAAGTTTATTTGTTGAAGGCAAATGCTTTTTCAATTGTTCATTGAGTTGAACATTCATAGAGTTAAACGAAGGTAAAGGTGTAAAATTATGCAAGCTATTATGACCAAGGTTAGGTAAGAAAGGGTCGACAACCTCTGTTGCATTCTGCATAACTAAATTATCCAACGCCGGATTAGAAATAACATCCCTAGAATTACCAGGTAAATTCTCTTCCAACAAGGGTGGAAATTGAACCTGTTTGTCAGTCATGATGAATAATCAAAAATATTAAAGAAACAAAGACAAACAACCAACTAAAAATTCAAAGAATAGTTAAAACTCATCAAAGTTTATAAGATTTTTTGTTAAAACCGGTTTAAGTTATTATGTTTTAAAGTTTATGTTAATATTTAATAATGTTCAAAAGTATTTAAAGAAATTTGAATGTACAAAGAAACATTCAAATTGTGAAGTATGTAAGATGCAAAAAAGATTCACAATTTATCTTAATTTTCAAGATTATTAACAACGGCTAAGGTTATATCTATTTGTGAAAAGTAAAATCAATAAACTAGTTAATAATTATGTTAATAAGCTAGTATTTTCTAATATGAATGTAGCTTAATGCTTCTCAACAGTAAACAAACGTTATAACTTTATATAAGACAAAGTCATATCAATTCAAACAAAAACTTAGCACTTTCAATGTGGTCAAGGTCAGTTCCTTACAAAATGTAAACAACGCATATCTCAAATGTTATTATATAGTAAGTACACACTTAGATTAGTCTATCCAGTATATAAGACATATAAAGAACATTGTATGTTAATTAGTTTTGTTAAAATACAAAAAAGTTGTACACAAAGTTACAATTCTGTTTTCAAAGTACAAAAACTGTAAAAATGCTAAAAAAATAACACAAAAATTGCACTAAATTGTGACAAGAAAAACAAAAATAAGATGCAAGAAAGATTATATATGTGGAGGTAACTCCGGTCCCTGTTCTCGCGCTAATTGTAATAAAAAAATTTGGTTATAAAAAAATATAAACGTTACTGGTTGTAACATGAAGGTTATAGAGTATAAAAAGCTAAAAATTAATGTTAGGTAGACAGTATTTATGAATATCGAGCGCCCTTGTTCTACCAAGATCTAAAACTTACCAGGATAAATCAGCGGTGTCATTGAGACTTTTAATCTCGGACCGGGGGACAGGGAAATGATAACACGGTTTTGGGAATGTATGACAAATTTTAATACTTCAAAACGTCCCTTACCTCCAGAATGAGATACATATACTTAGTTAAAGCCGGAATACTATGTCTAAACATTTGACTATAAATACCATTCGGTTTTCGTTACTTTTTAGGTTAATTTATTTTACATTTTACTACTGAAATTTGGTTATTGTCTTTCTTGCATCTTGCAAATATGAAATTAAAGTTTTAAGGGTAATAAAAAGAGTTATAATGAAATTGGCTTAGCTGCAGCGTCAGGGGGCGTCTGAGCACACCACTCTAAACAGACGTCATTCATCGTCGCACCAACAGCTCAAAACTACGACGACATCGAAACGGTGTGCGTCGCACGAACACCTCAAACTAACGACGTCTTCCAGCGTCGAACCAACAGTTGGCGACACCCATAGTCGTCCAAACAGTAGACGACAGTCGTCCAAACAAACAGCGCCAAAGGCTGTAACCAAAAATCCGATTGTAAATATATTTGTCGCCATGAAGGATGACGCGAAACATTTTAGGTTATCAAAAATTGACTCACCGCAAAATCACGACGTTATCATATGGCACTACGCCATAAGCACGCCGAGTATCATCGCAAATTTAATTAACAAGATGGATTAATCTTGTAAAATCTGATTAAGAAAAAATACAAAAAGTTTAGCTCTTTGTAGGCCCCAGGGACAAGAAAAAGTGACGTCTCCGATCGAGAATTGACAGATGTCAAAGTCATTTTTTTTTTTTGAAAGATTGTCTATAGGATATTGAATGATCCACAGACCAAGTAATAACTCGATTATTTAAAATCGACTAAAAATGGCTAAATACGAAAATGCTCCAAATTATTTAAAACCAAAAGGTAATTTTGTCAGTCTTAGAAGCTGAAATGTGCTTCCAAACGAAAAATATGTAACGAGTCGAAATACCTCGTTACAATGATCCTATGAATACGATGAAACTAATGGATTGCAGTTTTAACCGACTTCACAAAAAAGGAGGAGGTTCTCAATTCGTTGGAATCTTTTTTTTTTTGTATGTTCACCGATTACACGAAGATGCCTAAACCGATTTGGAAAGTTCTTTTTTTTGCTTCAAAGGGTACCCCTCCCAGGTGGTCCCATTTAAATTTTAACGAAATCAGCCGAGCCGTTTTTAATATATCAACATTTGTATTACGACGCATTTGGCTGGCACTTTACTTACTGGCACAGATTATGTAATAATTACTACGTCTACTGGCTACTTTTACTAGCGCGATGTTTGAAGTCGGTTCTTTTAGTTTTTTAAACGATTTTAAATTATAACCTACTGCAATATATATTCTAGTTCATCATACATTCCACCACTGCAATGTTGCGTTATTTTCTAGGTTCGCACAACGCTGGGCCCCCGTGGCATGGACAAGTTGATTGTGGACCATAATGGCAAAGCTGTCATATCCAACGATGGAGCCACCATCATGAAGGTAAGTGAAGATAAAGACTGGTGGCGGGCTCGGATAGTTTATTCAATATTAAATTTAGTTAGATATTATGGATTGTGCGATTTGGCTCCACTGCATGCATAACAAGACGACTTTCCAAATGTTTTGTCAACACTCAATTTTATTTTTGTAACAAAACTGAATTATCATTTTTTTTGTATAAGTCCGTATAAGCTCATCTGGGGATTATAGTGTTATTATATATAGTGTTGTGGGCTGCGTTATTGATACTTGTGTTTACTCAATTGTTTTTTATTTAATATTGTATAATGTAGCTGTTTACTGTTCCTTTATTAAATAAATAAATAAACAAGCACTTGATTTTTAAATAAATAAATAGTTAATTCCATATATAAGTTATTCTAAATCTAAATAAACTAAACTAATATTATAAGGAGGAAAGATTTGGTTTTTTGTTTGTTATTTGTTACGTTTTATATAAAAAAATACTACACCAATTTCAAAAATTCTTTCACTAATGGAAAGCTACATTATCAATGAGTAACATAAGCTATATAATATCAACATATTCTCATAGACACGGGAACTATACAGGTGAAACTGTGAGGCACTGCTGATCTGATGATAAAGTGGTTTATATAAAAATTTTGCAGCTTAATAAGAGTAATAAAACAGTATCGTAGTGAATTTTTTGAATGTTTTTCACTATGGCTGAGATATGTATATATTTTTTGTGATTATAGAGCATATTACTTGTAAATATTTCTCAATTGTCACTACAATCTAGCCTTTTCAGCCAATAAGCATTTTTACTAGTTCCTAAACTTTATACGCAAATTAAACTAAAAATGTGTCCATTAAAAATATTCTTGGTGTCTATACTAATATTATAAAGAGAGAACATTTGTATTTTTGTATGTTTGTAATGAGTAAGCTCAAAAACTACTGAACTGATTTAAAAAATTCTTTCACTAATACATAGAATGGACTTTCGGAATGAAAATAGGCTATATATTATCCCGATTAAATCAAAAGTACATTCGTGGAGACCTAATTTGCAACCTATGCCGGCAAATAAACGGTCGAAAAAACACGTTTCTGACGAACGCTGCTTAATTGAAAATAGATAGAAGAATATTTTCTATGCAAGAGTTGTACAACTTAATAAGACCTACAAAAAAGTCCACGACAGCATATGTCTATCTCTTAAGGTTGACTCACAGTAACCATTTTAATCTTAAAATTTTTGTTAATAAATATTACGTAACTTCCAAGGCTATTTTCAAGTATATAGTATTAATCCTTATCCAAATAATTACGTTAATTAGCTTGGCCACATATTATAGATTAAAATTGTCCTTTACAGTATATAATTCGAATGAAAACTCTAGAAAATATCACGAATTTCACAAACACGCATCGCAAAATTAATAAAATATTTGCAGTGAAACCACAGATTAGGTCATAGTTACTACGAAAATATTATTATAAGCTTAGCTATGCTGTAGATCCCCACCGATCACAATCAATTTGAAGTCAATGTAGTATAATATGTTGATCTATTGTATAAAATAATATTCATCTATCAAATAATATAATATTTTTAAACCACGCCATTTAAAATCTGAGCTGTAAGTTGGTGAGGATTTGAGTATTCTGTAGAGTCCAGGAGGCTTCCATGTTCTTACAATATCGTTGAAGAAGAAGATTTTTGAATTGATCAGACCTATGAAAGTTGATTTCATAGCGCAATTAACTAGAAAAAAAATCCTAATTTTATAACGATTGAACGAATTTTCATGAATCAAAGCTAAGAAAACTCTCGGTGAAGACATCTATCAAACAAAAAAAAACTATCAATAATAAAAACAAAATCGGTTCATCCGGTTAGGTGCTAAGATGCTACAGACAGACACACAGATACACACGTTAAACGTATATTACCCCTACATTTTGCGTCGGGGAACGCCGTAAGGTTACGGCGGCAGATGTACTCCTTGGTGGTAAGCTACTTTTTGGTAGATTTAATGATTCCACTACCACTGTACGAAAACTCATGATTCATGAATGCACATAAAACTTTCATTGGTAGGTATATAGCTAGGATTAGAACCAACGACTGTCGGGTCAGAATCAGGGTAACTATCCTTTACGCCAAAGGGCCGTCCAATATCAATACGTAAGTATTATAAAACAAAGTTCATCACTGCGTCTGTCTGTCTGTTCGCAATAATCTCAATAGCTACTGAACGGATTATCATGCGGTTTTCACCAATAGCCAGAGTGTTTATGAGGAAGGTTTAGGTGCATAATTCGTTAAGGTTTTGTGTAAATAGGATGAAATATGACGATGGTTGTTAAATATGTTCATATTTTATATTCGATGCAACAAACTGATGCAAATGTTGTAGGCATATATTATGTTCTACCCGTGCCAAGCCGGGGCGGGCTGCTAGTCTCTTATAAAGGTGTATACACATTGTTCATACCTATAGCACTTTATCACTAAACTTTATTTTTATACACTAGTTAGAACAGTTTTGTCCCAGGTTGTAAGGCCCAGTTTCACCGGTTCATGATAGCGCTAATATGAAGAAATCTGACAGATTTTTGACAGCTTTTATATGGCGCCATGTGTCAGATAACTATCTAACGCATTATCAGGAACTGGTGAAACTGGCCCTAAGTATAATTATTTGTATGGTTAAGGAGCTGGATTGCCTCGACATTACCATCAATGGCTGAGATATAATATAAATTAAATATTACCAATTTAAGATGTGAAGTTAAATATTAACGATGATTAAAAAAAATGGATCCAATTTCCGAAAGTCCGTGTGGATGGTTTGATAGTAGACATGAGGATATCCAACCATACAAACACGCATTTTGTATGAACTTTTGTATGATCTAACGAAAAATTGTCTCAGTTACTAGATATCGTCCACCCTGCTGCGAAGACTCTGGTAGACATCGCCAAATCACAGGACGCTGAGGTAAGACTTACTTTTTTCAACCGACTACCAAAAAGGAGGAGGTTCTCAATTCAATTCATCTATGTTTTTTTTCTTTTTTTTGTATGTGTGTTGCGCGATTACTCTGTCAGAACCGATTCGAACGATTCTATTTTTAATCGGTAGGGTACATTACCGAGGTGGCACCATTGTAATTTCATCGAGATCTGATAAGTATCTCCAGAGATATGACGATAAACGTCTCAAACTTGCAACTGAAACTGACTCGCGCGGCATGGAAGATTATTTAAATATGTACTACTTTAATGTTCGTGTAGGAGCATAAATTATACTAATGTTCTGCCTGACTTGCTACCAAAAACTAGCTTACCACCATTTACGAGAAAATCTGCCGCCATAACCTTACGGTGTTCCGGCAGCACACTTCACAGAATCAGAGTATATTCTAGGTCTAGCAGGGTCACCATCTACAACCATATCATCTATTACCACCAGCAGGTGAGATTATGGTCAAATGGTAGCCTAGTTTTTATTAGCTTTTTATGTTTGTAACCGACTTCTTTGGGCACTATTTTGACCCACTTTAAACGGCCAGATTTCGTTAAAACTTTGTAGATTTAGCGAGGACCGATGACAATTCACTAATTTGATAAAAAATTATTCCATTTTTCAACAAAAAAGCAGAAAATAAATAATAGTTAAAAAAAACTAGAAAACACGCTTTTTATAGAAAACCGAACTAAAAAATAGAAAATAAATTTTAATAAATTTAAATTAACAATAGTGTTAAAAATTTCAATAAATATAAATTAATAATAGTGTGAATAAAAATAAAATATAAATTAAAAAAAAGCGGGGGGTGCTTTTAAGATATTATCAAAATGATAATCACTCTACTCATATCTGTCAATAAAATATTTATAACTATTGACACCATGCACCTCACGCTTTTTTAAAAATAAAATATATTTTTTTATTCACACTATTATTAATTTATATTTATTGACATTTTTAACACTATTCTTAATTTAAATTTATTAAAATTTATTTTCTATTTTTAGTTCGGTTTTCTATAAAAAGCGTGCTTTTTAGTTTTTTTTAACTATTATTTATTGTTGCCACTGTCGCTGTTATATAGGCACATATAATTGCTGTACGTTACGAAACTAAACAAAACTACAATGATTATAAACACGGATCCAATTTCCAAATTCCATTGAAGGAAACTACAGATATATGAGAGTATATAAAAAAAGTTACTTAAGTATTGAAAAATACAAAATATTCACTATATATTATTATGTATAATATTTAAGGTGGGAGATGGAACAACGTCTGTCGTGATCTTGGCCGGAGAACTACTGAAGAGATTGAAGCCTTTTGTAGAGGAAGGTAAGAGAAAATAGACATTAAGGGATCATTGTCACCCCACGAATAGGTTATTGTCACCCCATTGTAAAGTAAGTTCAAAAAAAACCTTTAAAAGTTTACCTTATACCAAATTGAAATATATGAATTGAATTGAGTATGGTTGGTCATTACCACCCACAGAAAGGTTATTGTCACCCAATATATGGCCCTTGTTACCCACGGAAATTGTATTGTCACTCAGTGGATGGCTATGGTCACCCACGGAAAGTTTATTATCACCCAATGGACGGTTTTTTAAATTAGTTTGTTCTTTGTTTGCGGACAGTCAAATTAACAATTAGTATTTGTCTTACTTAGTAAAAGCCAATTATTTTAAACAACGGATCCAATTTCTGAATATACTCTGAGGATCATAAATGTTTTATGAGGCTTTAATCAAAATATTATAATATAACATCAAGTAATAGGAGAAGCAAGCTGCTCGCCTGATTGTAAGTGCTGATGATTACGTTTTAACAAACACTATGGCACGGAAAACTCTGGATTGCCAGAATTCCTTGGGATTTCCACGGGTAAAGTATGGGATGCGCTAAATTTTGCTAATTGAAACCTTGCTATAGTATTAGTTATATGTACACCACACATCACAATTTGCCAGGAGGTTCTTAATTCGTCTGAATGTTTTTTGTTATTTTGTATGTTTGTTACGCGATTACTCCGTCAATTGTGAACCGATTTGAATGATTCTTTTTGTAATCGGTAGGGTACGTTTCCGAGGTGGTCCCATTGTAATTTCATCGAGATCTGATAAGTATCTCCAGAGATATGAGGATAAACGTCTCAAACTTGCTACTGAAATTGACTGGCGGGGCATGGAAGTCGGTTGATTTAGTTTTTAACCATCTTAATTATTTTACAGGTGTCCATCCCCGTATAATAGTTCGCGCGGTGCGCACGGCTGCCAAACTTGCCGTCGACAGAGTTAAGGAACTGGCTGTCAAAATTGATAATAAAACTCCTGAAGAACAAAGGTAAACTTAAATTCTACTATTATGTTTCTTTTCAACAGACTTTCCAAAAGGGAGGAGGTTCTCAATCGTGTATGTTTTTAACAGACTTCAAAAAAAGGAGGAGGTTTCTCAAATTGAACGTATATATCTTTTTTTGTGTGTTGATAATTTCGTTATTAATGAACCGATTTTGATGTTTATTAGGGTTACGTACCTCAAAAGGTAAAAAAAGGAACTCTTATAAGATCACTTTCTTGTCCGTCTGTCCGTGTGTCACCACCGATTATCTCAGGAACGGGTGGACCTAGTAAGTTGAAATTTAGGTCGAAAACCTATAGGGCACTTCCCGTTGACCTAGAATCATGAAATTTAGCAAGAAACAAGGTATATAATCAAATAAAGGAAAAATTCCAAAAAATAAAAAAAGTTGAAAATTAAAGGGTGCCCCCCCCCCCCCTATACATACATAGTTTAGGCCAATTAAGGTAGACCTCTGAGTTATATGAGCGCTCATACAATTTAGAGGTCTAGCTTAATTGGTAAGAACCAACGTTGGTACGGAAGCCTCGGTGGGCGAGTCCAACTCGACTTGGTCGGTTTTTTTTTTCTGGAAAAGGAGATATCCCAAGGGTGGTACCATTGTAATTTCATCGAGATCTGATAAGTATCTCCAGAGATGTATCAATAAACGTCTCAAACTTGCAACTGAAACTGACTCGCGGGGCATGAAAGTCCGTTGTTTTAGTTTTTAAACTATCTCATTTTTCTTTTTAGAATTTTTTTCTATGCGATGTATGTCCTCAAATATATTAAAAATTGATTAAAAATTCAAATTTATCTATTGCATGTCGCATTACAGCCGGTGCTTTAGCTTGATATGGTGGATATGATGTATGACGAGAGATGTGATAAACGACTTTAAATTGACAACACGTCTAAACATTGCGCTTTTTTTAAAAAAAAACGCGCTTAATAAAGCGTTTCGCTTAAACGGTTTTTTAAAACTATAAGCAGTGCAAGTCACTATTGTTGTGTAGATCGTAAGTATCGTAACGTAATAAAACGAGGGCTTATTTGAAATAGTAATGACGTAACGTAAGTTAATGTTTTTATGTTTTATGGCTGTACTAGGACAGTGTTAGGATATATAAAAAAATACTAAATACAATGCAAATTACTATAAATCAATCAAATTCCCTTCGTACTTATCAACAGGCTTAGGACCGTCTGAAATGAATACCTATCCACTTCTTTATCGTATATTACTGTATGAAGGGAGTTTTTTTTTCAAAATATTTCCAAATTTCATAATTGCCGCTTCTCGACATCTTAAAATATAAAAGTTAACATTTCACAACACTAATTTACTACAGCAGTTCACATCGCTAACTATATTACACTTTACAGTTTCCTAACCTATGTTTTAGTTATATTATATACAATGTTCAATTATTAGTTCGATAATTGAGCAATTGATTGCACCATTGCGCAATTTAATGAACAAAACATCGACTGCACGCACTTTAACTTCTTTCGCATACGTTTATATTATATAAGCATAAAACGAGCTCGTCTTATCAAAACAACAAAAAACGTACTAACAAAAATAATCCATGAAACTGAAAACATAACATTGTTGTTCTTGAAAAAATACTAACATATCAAAAACGGGTCGTTGTCAGTCTGCCTCAACGAAATTAAGCTGCATTTGTTTTAGTCGCATAATACTGTAAATTGTAACCGATCCCACCGACATTGATTCTTATGTGCATAGCAATAAGGTTGTTAAATCAATTTAATAAAGGATGTTTATAATGTGCCTTATTGCTGTAGAAATAAGGTCATTTTTATGGTCGAATATAGTAGCATGAAAAAATGTTTAAACGTATTCGAAAGCGCGCTTTGGCGCTTATTTTGGAAAACGTTATAAAAACGTTTTTCCTCGGAACAATGACTAAAGCATGGAAGCCGGGCTAAAATAAAAATCGAGTAAGCTATATTTTATTCATTTATGTCAATTAGCATGTCATAAGGTGTGAAAGAAACAAAATATGGCTGTTTGTTTTTATTATTTTTAAACATGTCACAAGCTTAAAATGGGAAATGTCAAATGGTCACCTTTGGTCATCTTATAATGCTAACAAATACAAAAGTTCTATCCAAGACGTCAAAATACTATATGTCAGCTATCAACTTAGTGTTGCAGTTTTGAGTTTTGTCGATACGTGTCGCGGGTTTGACGAATTCACTGAGTGAAAAAAGCGATATAATTATTAATTTCTGTCTGAGAACGTGACCAGAAAGTAAAAGTATATACTTACGTGAGGTGTACAGTGCTTTGGACAAGATGGCTTGTGTTGTTGAAGGGTGTATTACGGATTTACGCACCATTATCATACTATTTCTACATTACGATGCAACGCTTTTTTATAATTATACTGAGTGAAGAAGAGAAAATTTTAAAGGAAAATTTCATGAACTAAATTTTCGCTAAAATATTTATATTTTTAATATTTATATTAATATTTTTTCGCTAGGTTTTTTATAATTTAAAAACCAAATCGGAACTCACTTTTTTCATTAAGATTGATTAATTGATATCATAGCCATTGTCTAATTTTTCGTGTGTTCCCAAAATCCTACTATTTTTTGCAAAAAACGTTTTATCAATAATACCTACGACATACACAACTCATATAATGAACAGTCTTGTATTTGAATTGTTTAATAAAATTAAATACATATTTGCTTTGATGACTGACATCGACACGATAATGTCGATGATAAGCCCATCACTAGCCAAAAATTAACTTGTGACAACCTGCATGATAACGAAACAGAACGGCATTATACGTCTCTTTCCTACGCACTATTAACATCGTAAGTAAAAAAAAGTAAACATACGTATTTCATTTCTTATTTTAGCCCGGCTTCCATGCTTTAGTCATTGTTCCGAGCGTTTTTTCGATAAAAACGCCCACCTCTGTGTATGACATTTAAGTCTAGTTGTGATTGGCGGACGCTTTCGCAGCCATATTTGTGTACATGCTAAAGTCTCATGTCAACTGCTGTCATAGTAGCTAGCTACCATAGCTACACAAAAACAAAAAGTTTTACTTGCAACTTGGTTTTATAAAACCACACCACACTTTTTTAATTGTTAAATTAAACACAATTAAAAATTATTAATATTATATATTAAGGGTGGTACATTTCCAAGTTGGTCCCATTGTAATTTCATCTAGACTAGATCTTATAAGTATCTCCAGAGATATGGAGATAAACACCTCAAACTTGTACTTGAAGTCTTTTTTGTCGTTTGGTAAACTATCTTTAATTATTTCCAGAGAACTACTGACGAAATGTGCAACTACTGCGATGTCATCAAAATTGATCCATCAACAAAAGGGGCATTTCTCCAAAATGGTGGTTGATGCAGTTCTGTCACTGGACGCACCGCTGCTACCTTTAGATATGATTGGTGAGTCGCAACATAGACAAGCATAAACTTGACCACTAGTTTTTTTCAACCGACTTATAAAAAGGAGTAGATTTTCAATTAGTATGTATGTTTTTTTTGTTTGTTAATTACTCCGCCAGTTGTTAACCGATTTGAATGATTCTTTTTTTCATAGGTAGGGTTCATCTCCAAGTTGGTCATCCATTTACACTTTATCAAGATCTGATATGTATCTCCAGAGATATGATAATAAATGTTTCAAACTTGCTAATTAAACTGACTCGCGCGGCATGGGTGTCAGTTTTTTATAGTTTTAAAACTTAATTCTCTTAATTGTTTAATATCTTATAGACTAGCATTTAACCACTATCTCGCCTGGTGGTAAGCGATGATGTGGTTGAAGATGGTGAACACGCTAGGTCTAGAATACTCCCGACTCTCCCAAGGGTTGTGTGGTGCCGGAACATCTTAAGGTTGTGGCGGCAGATTTTCTCCTTAATTATAACTCCTACCACCTGTTGAAACCCTGGATTTTCTAATCTTTGCGAGTCTAGAAATTGGAATGTATAATGTGTTATGATTTTGAGAGCCAGTTCCCATGCTATGCCTAGCGTGCTACCATCCTTGACCGCATCATCACTTACTAAAAGATGTGTAAAAAAAGTGGTCAAACGCTAGCTTAATTGATATAAGAAAAGTACAGTTATGTCCTCTACTATCCTTTAGATTCAGTAAACCAATGAGGGGAATGTTTTTGGACTGTTGGTGCTATGAGACGTAGAGTTGTGTAATTGTAACAGTTTTAGCCGATGATTATAAACAACGGATCCAATTTCTGAATTATATTGAGGATCATAATGTTTATGAGGCTAAAATAATACTAAAAATATGTATACAAATATGTTTCTTATATTTCTTTTAAGTGTTATAGATCTACACTTTATATATTTTGTACATTATCATACAAGTTGTAACATAAAGGTGTAGTAATATCGAAGGTTTATTTTACCATACAAAGTATAAAAATATTATTATTTGCAATATTTTTGACAACCCTAACTGAATTTTCGCACGGGTATCCACCATAATTATTTTTCTATCCCATTCTCTCACCACGCTATTGACCAATACACCCCGCGCCTTAAAAGGCGCGAATTTTCTATTGGCCTGCGGTAGCTCAAAAGAGTGATTTATGGCCATCCAACTCAGCTACGCTACGATCCTATCAATACGACGAAACGAATGGATTGCATTTTTAACCAATAGGCTAGTTTACTTAAAAAAAAATGTTTAGTCCGTCATTTACATTATCAAAAAAAATTGGATACGTATTATTTATTTTTTCAATTAAACAAAAAATGGCGAAGATATAGAGCGTTGCAATTCCCCGTGACATCACAAACCACTAAAAAGTGTACTACTTTCTAGCGGTTTGTGACGTCACGAGCCCCCACTCCCGAACGTCTTTGACGCTCTTTATCTTTGTCAATTTCTATTGATTTGTAAAATATAAAAACACGTGTCCATTATTTTATGATAATCTAACTGACGGACTAATTAGAATTACTATTTTTTGACCCCGGCAACATCCCTATTATGCCATTGTGGGGCCATCTATGATAACTATTTAGAAGTAAATCACTTCGGATGAAATCATTGCAGATTTCAGATCCTACGAGAGATGTCGCACTGCTTTATCAAATATTATGTACGCCGACGCCTTAGCCATTGGGCTATTGCCGCTTGGGGGTCGTCCATCGATAATTAATCCCCCTTTTGGTGATATGTGGTGAGGTTTGAGGTTTTAGAATACCCCCCTACCCAAAATTACTTTTATTTTTTTTGTACAGAGTATATTGACTTTTTCAGAATATTATCTTGGTTTATAAATCGTGCGTTCAACGAAAAATAAATACACGTGATATATCATTATATCCCCACCACCCCTTTCTTGTGATATTTCGTGATGTTTTTCAACCCCATCCCCTCCCCCCTTTAGCCTCACGTTATAAATGAACGATCTCTTTAAGTTGTTTGTAATGTATGTACCAGGCATCAAGAAAGTGTCAGGAGGTGCTCTAGAAGACTCGTTCCTGGTAGCCGGAGTGGCTTTCATGAAGACCTTCTCATACGCTGGCTTCGAAATGCAGCCCAAGAGTTACTCAGACTGCAAGATTGCTCTACTCAACATTGAGCTCGAACTCAAAGCTGAAAGGGATAACGCTGAGGTTATTTAGTTTTTTTATTAGTATATAGGCTAAGATGGGAGAGGCCTATGTCCAGTAGTGGATGGAAATTGGCTGATAATGATAATGATGATAATATTGGTTAAAGAAAAAAAAGAGGGTGCGTAGAAAGCTACGCGTTAGAAGTAGAAGTTTCAAGTTCATTCAATTTATTTCTCAACATCACTTATTATTTTTTTGTACAACTCCATCTGTTGAACTTAAACGAATACGTCTTCGTAGTTACGCCGTTCTACAATAGAGGGCGTTTTTAAATATAAAATATAACATGACGCTTACGTCACTTCCGCTGCCTCGGACCGTGACGCTACGTTACTTATGGCAAATTTTATCCCAGTGTGCCTAAAGAAGTTTGACTTATAAAATAAAGAAAGGTTAAGTCAAAAGTATCTATAACCGGCGAGCATGTATGAAGACGCTCATGAAATTGGAAGAAACGAAAGAAGTATGTCAGGATCATAGCATGTGGAAAGAAGTAGTCTCTGCCTAACCCAATGGAAAAAGTGGGGGTTTTTATGTATGTATGTAATAATTATAGAACCCACTCCAGACACAAGCATATTTAGCTTAGTTGGAGGGGTTAACAAGACACTAGTAATGTGTAACACACAATGATGGTATGCTTTAAAAAAAATAGTGTCAAGAAGAGTATGTTTAAATTAGAATTAACTAGTAAGTGCTGTCCTATTTTGAACCGACTCCACAGAAAAGGAGGAGGATCCCAATTCGCCGGAATCTTTTTTTTTTTTTTGTATTTTCACCAATCAATTGGAAAATTCTTTTTTTATTTCAAAAGGTTATTTATAATATTTCACAGGTTCCATTTAAGTTTCATCGAGATATGTTCCTTATCTCCAGATATATGACGATAAACTAAACACTTCAAACTTGCGCGAAACAAACGACTAGCGCGACGTTTTAAGATGGTTCTTTTAGTGTTTTAAACGATCTTAAACTTTAATAAAATAGTTTGAATAATAATAATGACCAATGATTATAAACAACGGATCCAATTACTGAGTAATTCATGAGGATCAACACTGCATGAGGTCATATTAATTCACACAAAATTATTAACAGAAAGTATTCCAAAATATTGTAGAATGCAAAAATATGCGACATACACATTAGACATGCTCCATGTGCTATTGGCACAGATGATTAATCGACTAAAGACCGATTCCAGTTCAAGAAATACCGCGAAATGAATGGCACGAAATGCACCGCAGTCAGTGTTGCCACCTTGGGATTTTTATATGCGCCAGATCAAAAGTATATTATGTTGCGCCAGAACACAACACATTAATATGAACACTTCGCGACATAACAGACCCCAACACACCCCGACACAGCAATATGAACCTAGGTTTAAATTTCACCAGATTTCTGAAATAAATATTTTTAAAAAATCGGCTAAGTCGAGATGGACTCGCCCACCGAGGCTTCCGTACCACGTCACAATTATCACGCTTAGACATAATAATGCTATATAATGTAAAAATACCATCAGAAGCCTTGAAAAAAGCGCCAGTTCTGGTGAAAAAACCACCAAGGTGGCAACACTGCGCAGTCCGCACAACCGGCACAACATAAATCAGCTGATTGATCGTGGCGGCGCCATCTTGCCTCTCAGCAGCCTCTCAACATGGTCCCGGCAGTGTTTAACTTGAGCTGTCAATGCAATGCTCAACGAACTTTTATTACTGTTTATGAGTGAGATTTTCCTTGATCAATATTTCAGCAATTGCACAAAATTTGAGACACGTTTATAAGTAACACCGTAAACAAACATATATTTTTACCACCTTTTTAAGTTTTATTTTTCACGGCTGAAAAACACCATAGACCTGAGTATTTGATATAAGTTTTAACTTGATACCTTTACGTGTTCCTGAGGGAAAGGGTCTTGACAGACAGACAGACTGGCAAACAAAGTGATCCTATAATATAAGGGTTCCTTTTGAGGTACAGAGCCCCAGAAATATGCATTTTAAGTCTTCGTAAGCCCAAAAGTTTAAACCAGAAACCCACAACAAACTCTGAACAGCTATTAACTTTCTGCAAACATCGTCAGGTACGTGTCGAGAATGTGTCAGAATACCAGAAGGTGGTGGACGCTGAGTGGCAGATCTTGTACGAGAAGTTGGCAACACTACACGCCAGCGGTGCCAATGTTGTGCTCAGTAAACTGCCCATTGGTGATGTTGCCACGCAGTACTTTGCTGATCGGTGAGTACTTATATTTATTTATATATTGTTGTAATAGCAAAGACTACGCTGAGTCTTTTTATCGCCGATACTACAAAGTCTAAAGACAAAAGTCTTTAATGATGTGTCCTACCTGTAATTACATACGGAGCCGAGACGTGGACACTGACGGTGCGACTGGTTCACCAATTCAAAGTCGCTCAGCGAGCTATGGAAAGAGCTATGCTCAGAGTATCTCTGAAGAATCAAATTCGAAACGAAGTCATTCCACAAAGAACCAAAGTTATCGACATAGCTCAAAGGATTAGCAAGTTGAAGTGGCAGTGGGTTGATCACATCTGTCGTAGAATCTGCAACGGAATAAAGCACGCCGCTATTACTCGCGCGCAAAAATAGGTTTCGATGACTCGCCGTCTTCAAGATGGCGTAGGAATCATAACAATCATAGATTTAAAATGGATCGATGAATTTAGGATGGTGCAAAGCCATAGACTTAGCGTATTAAAATAGACTTGTCTTTAAAATAATAATATGAGAAGGATAAAACTATACAATCAATAATAGTATGAGAGAGCGAGATGAACAATATTTTTTTATCCTTCTCTGCGTATGCGATTTTACAAACTGGCTCCAAGTTCTAGTGCACCCATTGGCTCTCACCCGCTGTCATGTATGACCCGACCAAATTACGTTGTTAATTTTATCTTATAGCTGGCATATATATCACGTGTTCATCATTTTAGTCTGTTTATATCTCTATAGCTATTTCATTCGCATACACTAATGTTCTCTCTATATGTATATTTTTTCTCTATTATATCGTGTAGAGCAGATGTCTTGACAAATTTAATGTAATCCGTATGCTCTGAAACATAACGTTGTAATTGCTATTTACATCAAAACGGCCCAAACGAAAGATATCTCGGTAGGAGTGTGTCCTTGTCTAACAGCCTGCCAGTGCTATATACGTACTATAATATATGTATATATATGGTCCATACAAAAGAAAGGGACAAACTAAGCTCAAGGTCGGTGTCTTTCGGGCCGGTAGTGTACCGTCTTCATATAAAACGCCTTTCATTATTTTATACATTACAAAAACAATTCCCTCTCTCCTTGACAGGGACATGTTTTGCGCGGGCCGTGTCCCCGATGAGGACATGAGGCGTACGCAGCGCGCGTGCGGGGGCGCAGTCCTCAGCTCCGTGCGGGACATGAAGCCCGACACGCTGGGACACTGCCGGGACTTCACGGAACGCCAGGTCGGCGGACAGAGATATAATATATTCACTGGTGAGACACCTTATGATACAAAAAAATGTTTAGACAAGCTGAAAGAGGGGGGAAGGTATATTTAACAGCTGTAAATTGTGGAACGAGCTGCCGTCTGCTGTTTCCCCGCAGAGCTACAACATGGAGTTCTTCAAAAGGGACGTTAAAAGAATGTTGACAGGACGGCAACGCACGAGTGACACCTCTAGTGTTGCAAGTGTTCATAGACGACATTGACCGCATACCATCAGGTGGGCCGTCTGCTTGTTTGTATATGCATACCTGTATCATAAAAAAAAAAATTAAAACTTATAAAAATAATTTATTCTCGAAGCCATTTGTAAAAGCTTTTATTTAACTTGCCGTGTTAGTGGCGTGTCTTTGGAGAGGCCTATGTCCAGCAGTGGACTGACACCGGCTGATTACGATGATGAGACCCTAAAAACTTGGAAGTTGATTTTCAGGAGGCCTCTTAGATTATAATAAATATTGAGTTATTCTTTTTCCAGCCTATGATAAAGAAACCGCTCCAGATGGTATGAATTTAAGAGTCAAAGTTGTTTGTAAAAGACAGTAGAACGTAAATAATTAAGATAGTTTAAAAACTAAAACAACCGACTTCCATGCCGCGGGAGTCTGTTTCAGTAGCAAGTTCGAGACATTTATCGTCATATCTCTGGAGATAATTATCAGATCTCGATGAAATTACAACGGAACCACTTCGGAAATATACCCCACCTATTACAAAATTATCATTCGAATTGGTTCACAATTTACGGAGTAATCGCGTAACATACAAACAAGAAAAACATCATATAGACCTAGAAAACCTCCTTATTTTTGGAAGTCTGTTGATTATAAGTTGTCATTTAAAATAAGAAGATAGCAGTCAAAGTAAAGTAGTAGTAAAAGCGGCCCAATGGCTATGGCGTCGGCCTGGCGATCGAGAGATCGTGAGTTCGATCCCCACCCATTGCACTATTGACGTGAACCCACTCCAGACACAAGCATATTTAGCTTAGTTGGAGGTTAACAAGACTACTAGTAAAAAGTAAATAATTCATGTAATCATTTTTGGCGTAGGAATTTTTAACTTGCGTAATCTATTTATAGTATAGTTTGTATAATGATTTGTGTTGAGATATCACATTTAACCACTCAGGCGTTGCAGACCCACGGTGGGTCGAGAAAAATGCTAAGCTATTCCGTCAAGCTTCACGGGCCCACCGGTGGGTCAGCCTAGCCAACTTTTTTTTCTATATTTACAGCGCATAATATTAGAAATTGTAAGCATTTTTTGGTCTTAGACGCTTGATGAAGAATTATTTTATTTATAAAATGCCATATTGAACTATATTTTATTCCCCGCACAATGAAAACGCCTTAGGTCGACCATAGACGCCATTGGCGCTTGGAATGCTGACGCTAGATTGTGTTTGTTTATATATATCTAGTTAAGTATATATCTAGTGTAAATTCTATTCATTTGTGTTTTGTGAATCTATCTTAGCTATTGAATTCTAGAAATATCATCGTATTTGTGTGATCGTCGGGTTTTCTACCAAGTGGCGGTTTTCCCGCAATTTCGAGTTTCTGTGTTGAATAAAAAGTGTAATTAGTGAAAATAATGAATGAAATAAGCATTTCGAATATCATTGCAAATAAGTAGACAAATCACTAAATCAATTCAGGATGGTATGAGTCATGCTGACGAATGTTGATACAATCGTAAAAAACGTACCTACTTAGACCCTTTCAAGTGGGTCGGGTTTCCAGCTCGGTTCTTATAAACATTTACGCAATAGAATACCCAATTCTTTGTGTATAGTGGTACAGACTTTCTATTTCACGATGAAGGTTTGGCCATGGTTGTAGTAGTGACATGTACAGACAGGCGCGTTTGTGTGTGTAAACTGAAGGAGCGTTAGCAAAGAAATAGAAATAGAAATAGAAATTCATTTATTGATAAAGGGAGACACACAGCCAAATATTTTTACAATATATGTCCGGTGAATCAAAATATCTTGTCAATACATTGTCCATAATTATGTTCATATAACATTAATTAATTAACATTTGTAATACCTAATAATTAAAAAAAGAATAAAATTAACTTAAATAAAAATAGTACGCTGTATATGGGCGCATTGGTTGTTAGTATCAATTTACATTAACGTAAGTCTAGTTTGGTACATTTACTGAGCGCTAAATGGCTATAGTCATGTTCTAAAAACTCCTTTAGGCTATACAAGGTTGTGTCCAACAATAAGGTTCTGACGTGACTCTCGAAACATTGTTCATTTTTTATTGATTTAATACTTTCAGGCAATTTGTTATATAATTTTTGTCCCATTACTACAGGTAATTTTGAAGACATTTTTAATCGATGCTGTACAGGTTTCAAAATTATTATTTTTCTTATAGTCCTTTTGTTATTATTTATCTTGATGTCGTAAACATTTATATTTTTCCTAGTATATTTAAGTATTTCAAATATATATTGTGACACTGAAGTTAAAATGTTTAATGTTTTGAAATGTTCTCTGCAGGATTCTTTAAACTTACCCCCCACTAATACCCGAACAGCTCGTTTCTGCATTTTCAGTACTCTCTCGAAATCGGTCGAAGCACCCCACATTATTAACCCATAAGACAGAATAGAATGTATATATGCGTAATAGATATTTTTAAGATTTTCAGGCGTTGTGATTTTTTTAAATTGATTTAACGCATATATACCCCTAGCCATTATTTTACATGTCGAGTCCACGTGTTGCTTCCAGGACAAAGTGGGATCAAGATCAAATCCTAGCAACTTCACTATATTTGAAGTATTGGTAGTAAGTAGTACCATCATCTAATAAGATGGGCATAGGGATCCCCTTTGGTGATATTGTATTGAAGATCGTTACATTAGTTTTATCTGTATTAAGTTTTAGTCCATTCATTTTAAACCAATCACTTAGTTTCCGCAAAGTGTCAGTGACCAGTATTTTTAAATTGTTATGTGTGTCAGCTGATAGGACTATTGTAGTATCATCAGCGTATTGGATGATTTCTCCTTTGATATCAAGAGCAGTAAGGTCATTTATGAATATAATAAACAGAATATTTCCTAGACTCGATCCCTGGGGTATGCCTATATTAACGACTTGAGGCATGGATTTGATTGCAGCATGATTCACTTTTATTTCTACAGTCTGTTCTCTGTCAGTAAGGAAAGATTTCATTAGTTGCAGGGGTTTTCCTTTAATTCCATAAACCCTGAGCTTTTCTAATAGAAGCTCATGGTTAACGGAATCAAATGCTTTGGTTAAGTCCAAAAATACTCCTGCGACCTTTGATTTTCTTTCCAAACAGTCTACCACAGTTTGTACAAATTTTAGTGATGCTGATGTATTGGATCGACCCCTTCTGTAGGCATACTGACAATCCGATAGAATGTCTAGGTTGGATATGTGCATCATTATACGCTCTGATATTATTGATTCAATTATTTTTGATATTGTTGGTACGATAGTTATAGGCCTATAGTTACCTACTAATGATGTGTCACCCTTGCCTTTGTATAGTGGAGTTAACCGCGATTTTTTTAAGGATTTTGGGTAGGTGTTAGACTGTAGTACACTGTTGATAAGGAAACAAATGTGATCCCCTAAGGGCGAGTTAATAACATTGTATAGAAATGTCCCTGTTACATCGTAGATATCCCTTGTTTCAGATTTATCAATTTTTTGCTTAGCCAACTTTTTAAGTTCATATGGAGTCACAATTTCAAAATAACACTCAGGTTGCTCTTGAATAACAGATTCAAGGAAGACCATCGCATCAATATTATTTGGAGAGTGATTTAAATTTAAGTCATTTCCAATAGATACAAAGAAATTGTTAAGGTGGTCAGGAAATGTGAAACACATTTTTAAATGAGGCCTTTTTTTTACTGCGATTTAATAAATTTAGCTCCTACAACATATTTTTTATGTAAAGGGAATAAAATATGATAAGTTACTAGAAATACTCAGGTTGTCATGTCATAAATTTTTATTTAGCAAAAAGAATAAAGAATAGATAAAAAAAAAACGAAGTTGAAATAATTAGCTATTTTAATCACTGCCAGATTCGTCTTCGGATTCTGATTCGCTGTCATCGGAATCATTTTGCAGATTAATCATAAACTCAAAATCCAGGTCAACATATTTCAAGTATTCCTTTTCAATTTTTTAAACATGACTACAGGTTTTATGCCATGTTTCGCTAGTAACTTTGTTCAAGCTTTCATTGATAAGTTTTTCTGTATATGTCATGTTTTGCACAATATTCTTTGAAGCAATATAATTTTTTACCATTCCCCAAATATTTTCAATCACATCTGGGTGATAAGGGGGGAGACGTATGACATCAAAACCTTTGGTCTTGATAAAGTTATCGATTTTGTATGTTATGTGTTGATCTTTGTGTTTTTTAATTATGTCGTACAATTCCAATTTAAGGCAAGTTTGTTCAAATGCTATGCCCTTATCTCTGAGCCATTGCTGCATATCTGCTTTCTTTGTTGCCGATGTTGGTAGTTTTTCAGCTCGTGTATTGTGATAAGAAGCATTGTCTAAGACAATGACTGCGCCTTCGGGTTAATTGGGTAAAAGTTTTTAGTTGAGCCATTTAATATAATTATCATAGCTCATATTCGAATGGTAATCGCCAGCTGTTGAGTTGGCCTTGTAAACCAAACAGGCATTTTTAATAAAGCCATCCTTTGTTTCCGCGTGCACCAATATAAATCGAGTGCCTGTGCCAATCTTCTTCAAAAATGGCCTGCTCTCTTTTTTTTGTGCCCAGGTGTTGTTTCGCACGTGTGTTGAAAGGACATAACTTTCATCGGTGTAGACAATTGGTCGCCCTTGAGAGCGATATTCTGACATCTTCTTTAAATATTTTAGGCGCCACATCTGTATATCATGACGTTCAGTCAAACTTTACGGTTATTTTCTGTTTTACGCCACTTGTATCCTAATTTTAGCAATAACTGACGAAGCGTTTCGAGACAACCTTCAAAGCCAATTTTTTCATTTAAAACTGTTCTTAATTTTGCCAACGTTGGAATTTCTTTATGGACCACATGAACATTTTGTATCGTACTCCGGATAACATCGGCTGTGAAATTGTCTATTTCTATATTATTATCTCGTTTCCTTCTTTTCTTCATGGGAGAAGTAAACTCTGAGGAAGCGCATGGCAATTCCTTCTCCTCTTTTAAGATCCGTTGGACAGTTGAAAGAGAAACACCTGTGGCCTCAGCTGTACGCTGTGTAATATTACGTAAATGAGACAAATCACAGCTAGGCTCCATAACCGATTTTGTAAATTCAAACTCCTCTTTTAGGAAATGGTAAACGCTGGCTATCATTCTTCGACCCTAAAATAAAACAAATCGGAATTAGTGACTTTCAACAAATTAGTTGAATGTAAAAAAAAAAATTACCTCACTGTGGACGACTTTTCTGCGTTTAGTTGCCTTGCTGACGGTACTTTGTGCTGACATCTTGCGCGGGGCACAGAACACTAGTGACTCGGACCGCGTCGCGATCGTGACTGAGCGCTCCCGAGGTTACGCACACTAACTCAATGTGCATGTGCACGGCTAACAACAAACAAGATCAAACCTTCATCGTGAAATAGAATATCTGTAGCTGGGTTCTAGAACTTTGATTTGCGTATTGTATTTTTAATATTTCGGTTTTGAGTATCTCATATTCAGGCAAAGATCCAAGATATACATTTCAGGGGTAATAAATAAAAAATAACAATACAAAATATAAACTTTATTTTTATACAACAATGAAGTAAATCTATCACAAAATAATATATAATATAAATATGGTGTGATTAGTTTTGTATGCGAAGAATTACGCGACGCGACGTTCGCGCCATTCCGCTACTGCTAAATTCCCGCCGCCTGAGTGGTTAAATACTATTTATAATCATGTCAAATATAATATGTATAGTAGATATTTAAAAACGTATATATAAATTAGTCAACTATTACGATTCACAAAAGTAATTAGAAGTATTTTTCAGTTACAAATTGATGATAGGTTATAAGTAGCAGTACCCGAGTTTTAAATTATTATGAAATACTTATTTTTTATTTATTTATTTCATATAGGCTAGCGTTTAAACATCTCACATATTGGTAAGTGATGATGCGGTCGAGAATGGTACCACGCTAGGCCTAGAATGGGAACTGGCTGTCAAGGATAGCTGCCGCAACACGCTAGTTTGGCGACATATTAACCAACTTTCGTGGTAGTTAACCAGATTATCCAACTAGAGGGTGATAACTGGCCAGATAGATAATCCAACTTGAGAGTGGTAGCTGACCAGATAATCTAACTTGAGGGTGGTAGCTAGCCAGATAATCTAACTTGAAAGTGGTAGCTGGCCAAATAATCCATCTTGAGGGTGGTAGCTAACCAGATAATCCAACTTGAGGGTGGTAGCTGCCCAGATAATCCAACTAGAGGGTGGTAGCTGACCTGATAATCCAACTTGAGGGTGATAGGTCGCCAGATTATCCAACTTGTATCAGTTCCCATTCGACCGCATCATCAATTACCAACAGGTGAGAAAGTGGCCAAACGTTAGCCTATCTATATGATATATAAAAATAACTAGAGGGTTGTCGCTGGCCAGGCGGACACTGTATTACCTACTTAAATAACAGAGATTGTTAAACAATCCCTCATTTTCTTCCAGGCTGTCCCGCCGGTAAGACGTGCACGCTCATCCTGCGCGGAGGCGCGGAGCAGTTCCTAGAGGAGACGGAGCGCTCGCTTCACGACGCCATCATGATCGTGCGGAGGACCATCCAGAACGACGCTGTAGTCGCCGGTATGTGCCATCATTCATTAGCAATGATAATTTATCGGGATTTTTTTATTCAGGATGTAAGGGAGCACAGATACACCTCAGTGCTCCCAACCAACCTCACCTGCCCGTGGTGCATTCTGCTGACCAACAAACGAGGCTCTGGCGACCGACAAATAGCGGTATAACCATTTCAAATTATGGCGTAGCTAAATACTACAGGCCGGTGACGGGCAGCAGCGTCATCGGTGCGAGAAGCTACGTCCTGCGATCGCCAACCCGCCTGCCCAGCGTGGCGATTAGGGCATACCCCTCCCAATGAGCCGAAGATCGGGCTCAGTGGCGTATCTTGGGAGATGCCTACGTCCAGCAGTGGACACAGGCCGATTATGATGATAATTTATCATAAAGTCAAATGTCAAAGCATTTATTCAGTATACAGAATGATTCAGCATTCAGTATACAGAATGATTCAGCACCGATGGATCAACTGTAACTTTAATATGAACCGCATCACTTAGGTGAATAAAATTTACAGAGGTGGTAGCTAGATTAATATAGAAGTTTTTGAAATAGCTATGAAAAAAAAATATTTATATATTTTTTTGTATTGGCCTCGCAAACCAAGGCTTGAAACCGGTTTATGCTTAACCGTTTCTTAAAGGTATATACCAATTATTTAGTTCGAAGCAGGGCTAGAAACCGGTTCATATATAACCGGTTTAAATACGGCATAAACCGGTTTTATAATTATTTCGTTCAAAAACCTCTATAAACCGGTTTATTCCACGAGAGGCTCACGCGTACTTACTTGCATTTAGCACGGGCGATAAAAAAAACATGCTCTCGCACTTTTCAAAGTTTGCTTGCCTAATAATGTATAATTTTTATGACCGACCGCTGTTTTCAATATGTGATTTACAATTACTAAATCGTTGTTTGCTTGCTGCCAGGGCACACACGGCTGAAAATAGAAATGTGGTCGCTGACCATAGCTAAAACCGTTCTAAACCGGTTTATTCAACGAAACCTTTATCAAAAAGTTTTTTGCACAATAGCTGTTTATAAAACGAACGAAAACCAAAATAAAAAGTTCATATGTACTTACGCCAAAACCGGTTTGAATGTTTAACCCGGTTTCCAAGCCTTGTCGCAAACTTTATGTAGCAATCAATGAGATTTTGTAATTTTTTTATTATTATGAAAGTATTTACTTTTCGAGTAAATAATAATACTACTCTTCGTTA
Source organism: Cabera pusaria (assembly GCA_954871355.1). NCBI lineage: Eukaryota > Metazoa > Arthropoda > Insecta > Lepidoptera > Geometridae > Cabera > Cabera pusaria. Next base: position 14,474,439 of record OX940913.1, on the reverse strand, counting down.
GGTCTATTATTTACCAACGTTTACAAAAAAAAACAGTGAGGCCCTCTACCACCCTGCTTCGTTTGATCCATCGGTGCTGAATCAACCTGTATAGGCAAATTAAAAACTGGCTAGTCTACCGCACACGTAGGGTCCCGTAATCTTATATATAAAAATCACAAAAACAATCTCTAAAACTCGAGAACGGCTGGGTTGATTTAGCTGATTTTGAAATGTTTGTCGTAGTCCAGGGAAGGTTTAAACGGTGAGAAAATTGCGAGGAAGATAATAAAAACAACAATTTCAATTTCCCATATCTACCTACATTCCTGTCAAACATTTGACGTTCGTCCCTGCGGTACGTTAAAAATTAAAGGGGGGTCCCCATACAAGAAACGTATTTTTCCGGCAATTATTGTTCATTCGGAACCCTGCGTGTGCAGGTCTGACTCGCACTTGGACAGTTATATATATTCGCGGATTCGAGCATTTACCAATGGAGATGTTAACGTTGTAATCCGCAAAATTTTTTCTGCCGATACTTACGGGGGACGAGGTAAACACGCATTGCACACACACAAATCACTCACTTTAACGATCCCGCACACTGATGATGAACTGATGAGCTTGAAACACGCACACAGTATTAAAAATACAGCGTAGTTACGCACGCTCATATGGCCAATAATGGCTATATGGCCAGCACAGGGGTACGCCTTGCGTTGACATCTCCATTGGTGAATGCTCGAAGATTCGCGGCAGGGTTCGAGGATATATATCAAAGTGGGTTTGACGATATATATCAAATGTTTTTTTATAATATATTGTAATACAAAAATGGGTTAAATAATTAATATTATTAAGTAAATTTTAGAGTTTGTTACTGTATTTACTGTTTCTACTTCCTATTTTGTTTTTTAGTTTATTTTGCCTATCCAAAAGAAGATTTTATGTTTTGGTTTAATTTGTCTGATTTTAAGTATTTATTTATTTATTTATTTATTTATTAATAGATCGCCAACATAATAATCATCGTTATAAACCTTTTAAAATAAAAATATTAGTACTCTTATGCTAAATGTTATTATAATTACAGGCGAAGACTGCATGCACATAAAATTATAGACGAGTAACATTTTAGAATGAAGTTAAAATGTAAAATTTATAATTTTTTTAAAATTTAAAATGTAATTTTGTGTAAAAAGAAAAAAAAAATTGCTACAAATTAATTTTAAAATTTTACAATTTTAAAAAGAAAGAATCTCAGTAAATAAATTTAAACACTACAGTCAATTATCGTTATATAAAAAAAAAAAAGTATACATACAATTTAAAATTTAAAATAAATTACGTTTTTAAAGAATATCACAGAGACTTGATTGCAACTTTAAAATTATTGATGTTATCATAGAATAGATCGACAGACTCATGCTTCGATATAAGTTGGAACTGACGAATCATTCTGTTGAGAGGTGCGTTGTGACCGAGATTAGAATTGCTACCTGATGTTTTGATGATGTTAAATCTTGACACTCTAGGCAATGTAAATGGTATAGCAAAATCAAGTGACAATAACAATTCTGGGGTGTCGTGCAAACTATTAGCAAGCTTATACAGAAATAATAAATCAAGCATACGTCTTCGATCAGCTAGGGAAATCATCTTAAAGTACTTTAACCGGTCGTCGTAATTTCTAATAGTTTTAGCTATATTACACGAATAAGCAAGGTGCCACAAGAAACGCTTCTGAACGCTTTCAATGCGTTTAGAATATACATCATAAAACGGATTCCATGCTACACTACAATATTCTAAACCGCTACGAACTAATGAGTTATACAAAATAATTTTTGTACGTGGACACTTAAAATCTTTACAATTGCGCAGAACGAAACCCAGACATTTAAACGCCTTCGCGCAAATACTCTCGATATGTATATGCATTCTTAGTTTGTGATCGAGGGTGACTCCCAGGTCTCTGATGTTGTCTACCTCAGTAAGTACATCGTTATTAATGTGGTACAAGTGCTGAGAACGCATTATTTTCCTTGAAAAAGTTATTGAAAAGCACTTACCTAAATGAATAAAACATTAAAAAGTTGTTTTTTTTTTGATAATTTTAGTATGTGTATGTAACACATGCAAATAGTATTCATAAATAATACAATAAAATAAAAATATGACTTTCATACAAAATTGATTTATATCAAACTTGATATATATATCATAAATATCCGATATTTTGATATTTATAATAAATATCGGATATTTTCGAACCCTGATTTGGGGTACGAAGTTCGTCGGGACAGCTAGTAATGTGTACATTTTTCCAGGGGGTGGAGCAATAGACATGGAGATCTCGAAGCATCTCCGTGAGTACTCCAAGTCGGTGGCAGGCAAGGAACAGCTACTACTGGGAGGTGCGGCGCGAGCCTTTGAAGCCATTCCTCGACAGCTGGCTGACAATGCTGGACTCGACGCTACCAGCCTTCTCAACAAGCTGCGACAGAAACATCATGCTGGTGAGATCTTGATAACCTAGTTACTATTTATTTTTATTTTTAACCTTCACAAAAAAGGAAAGCCCGGTGGTGTAATCGGGAGAACGGTCGGATTTGATGCCAGAGGTACCGAGTTCAAACCCCGCGTCCACCAATGGATTTTTCTATCGAAAAATGTATGTGCGCTTTTCACAGTGGCCCTCCGGTGAAGGAAAAACATCGTTAAGAAACCAACTACTACAGCATGGTGGTCAGCTACCACCCTCAAGTTAGAAAATCTGTCGCCAAACATCTAATGTGTTCCGGCAGCTATCCTTGAGAGCCAGTTCCCATTCTAGGCCTAGCGTGCTTACCATCTTCGACCGCGTCGTCACTTAATAACAGGTGAGATAGTGGTCAGATATTTAAAAAAAAGGAGGAGGTTCTCAATTCGACTGTATATTTTTTTTATGTTTGTTACCTCAGAACTCCGTCAAACCATGAACCGATGAACCACCACCACCAACCGATTAAAAAAAAAACTTTTTTCGTTTGAGAGATTATGCCTTCTTATTTCCGGAGATGTAGAGATAAACATCTAAAACACACAGTACCTTGACGACATATGCATTTGTATACTTTGAATACATGATACTACTGACTATTTAGAGTCTAAATGGCCAGTAGTATCATGTCGTCACTAAATTTTCGACTATCGCGGCATGTGAAGTCGGTTTTTTTTCGTTTTGTAAACGATCTTAAATTATTTCACACCGAACTGGATTGCGCTTGACAACTATCTCACCTGATGTTAAGTGATGATGAGATCGATGATGGAGCGCGCTTTCCCAGAAGACTGCTAGTCTGCATGGGGCGGTACCACCACTTTGCTAATTAATTTTCAACCGTAAAATAAGAATTTTTTTCGGTTGAAATGGCAAGGTGTCCAGTGCAATTACAGGGCATGTGAGACTCAACATCTTTATGTCTCAAGGTAACAGGCGCAGTGCAGAGACATGCAACATTCTGGCAGTCCCGAATTTCGCATGCCGCTGTGTATCTGTAATAGGTAGATGTCATCGACCTTACCATCAGGCGAGAGCTTGTGCTTGTCCTTTTACCTTATATCATAAAAAAATGTGCAGGCGAGGTGTGGTACGGCATCGACATCCAGAAAGAAGATATCGCAGACAACTTCGCCAGCTGCGTGTGGGAGCCGGCCGTCGTTAAGATCAACGCCATCACTTCAGCCTGCGAGGCGGCCGCTCAGGTATTACATATATACGTTGTTAAAGACACAAACTTCCATTTTCTGACTACTAAAATTATCTCAAACAGTTCTCTCATCCAACACAACACAACTATTACACATTTAATTTTAAACTCCATCACATGAAATTTACACACTATGACAATTTTACTTCACACTACATACACCACTTATTTACAAGTTACCCTCACACACGTACATTCATTTATACCTACCTACATAACACTGCAATAACACTGCATAACACTGCATAACACTGCATAACACTGCAATAACACTGCATAACACTGCATAACACTGCACTTAGCTATTTAGTTTAAATACTCATATAGTAATTAGTCAAGAAGAATCACAGCATTTATTCAGTATGTAGGCAGTATTAATATACGCACATATACACGTCAAAATCATAAATCATAAAATAAATCATAACCAATTATCAAGTAAACACAGCAAAAGCATAATTTTAACGCTTTGAATTAAAAAAAAAACAAAAGTAATGAACCATTCAGCTGTCATCCAATCGTTTACGTCAGACTATTAAAAAAAAATAAAGTGGGTTAAAACACTTAAAACCAACCATACATGTAACTGAATGTTTCAGTACTTCAGACAATTTTTATTTAAAAAAAATAAAAAACGTGAAATAGTGAAACACAATTTAAATAAACGCATACATACATAGTATTTTTATATACTAGTACGTTATATACTAGTTATAAAGTAATTCATTGCTTTCACAATTTTTGTGAGTTAACTGGACTCGTTACAAATATGGACTTGGTTTATAGTATTTATACCGCGGGAGTGCACTGGTGACCTGCAATACAGGTTTTGCAAAACCTACAGCAGGCATCATGCAATACAGGTTTTGCAAAACCTACAGCAGGCATCAGTCTCTCACAAAGTGTACTTTATTTTACTTCCTAAGTTCATTACATTCTGTACAAATATACCTTAGTTATACCTAATTTTACAACTTTGTGAGAGAAAATAAATGGATTTATTTATTTATATCACGAATAAAAGAACTAAAACGCATTTCAGACTACGCTATGCTATTCCTCTATCTAGTACAGCATTACAAGCAAACCGGCAAATATATAGTATATGAAAAAGTGTTCTAAATATATGTATAGGTAAGCGATATGGTTGTGCCATTAAATTGCTATAAACTTAAACTTATTATTATTTTATATATATATTCTGAAATGCGATTAAAGAGGTTCGAAAATGTTTCTATAAAAGCTCCACTCGCCGCCGTTTCGTTTTGTTTTTGTTTCAGTGCACAATTTTTTTTTTTTTTAATTTATTTATTTACTTATAAAGCGTGTTTGTTACCTAGTACATTTTCACTTATCTTAATTTATGTACAATGCTATAGATAATGTTATGTATGTAGGTTATAATTTACAGTTTAGGTAGGCGCTTGAACATTATTTTGTTTTGTTATTATCATTAAGGCAATATGAATACATAAAATGTTATAATTACATTCAGGTAACATTTCAAAGACACGTTAAAACCAAGCTAGGTAGAAACCTGTGTTATGGTGTTAATGAATTGGTTTAATGTGGATAGAAAATACTTTCTGTTTCCAACGGCTGTCAGCCAGCTTGCGTAGATCATCGCTCCACCTAGCTGGAGGGCGTCCTACACGGTTTATTCCCAACGTCCCCCACTAAAACGGGCACCAGTAGGGTTACACTTAATAACAGGAGTCAAACTCGAGCCGATATAAAAAAAAAATTATGTTGTTTTTTGCTTTTTTTAACAAAAAATAATAATTTGTTCTAAAGTCCCCCTCTGGTGCCCATTTTAGTGGGGGACGTTGGGAATAAACCTCCTACACTACGTTGACCGAGCCATGGTCTCCACTCTACCCACAAACCTACTTATATTATCCTTTCTTTTCAGATCTTGTCAGTAGACGAAACAATAAAGAACGTGAAGAGCGGCGACATGCCCACCGCTGGGATGCCGCCCATGGGACGTGGGATGGGCCGGCCCCGGATGGGATAATAATCATCCCACTAATATATATGTACTGCTATTTACATGGATGCTGCATTTTTGTTTTAACCAACGTTCACTTGTAATATGTTGTTATTGAGAAGAGTTTAAAGTTCAAACTGGAATGCTTTACGATGATGGTTGTAGAAATTAATTTTACAGTTCCTTTGTTATCACCCAAAACTTGTAGCGTCGTCCTGTCTTAATAGAATGCAAATACGCGATCATTGCGTTTTAACCTAATTTAAGATAATATATTCATTTAAACACATAGATATAAGAAAGTAGGTGCCGGTACTCACTCTTATGCCACGTAAACATAATGGAACTAGAAACAACTACATGAAAACGCGAATTTCTAATGTCGAGCTTGATGTGCATGAAGAACAAAGGAAGGCATTGTTGCTAATTATTTAAATGTATCTGCGATAATTGCACATGTAATTTTGTACGTGCTACACAAACGCCAGTCCGATTGTGACTAAGGTGAAATTAGGTTCGTGAACCTAGGTTAGGTTGCGACCATGTATTTGTGGAGAGAACACTGTAGTAAATGCAGCTGTAGTGGGCTCCTATGTCTATATTGGTAAGAATGTTGTCATTGGCAGAAGATGTGTGCTTAAAGACTGCTGCATGATCGAAGATAACTCTGTGCTCGCAGCTGACACTGTAGTCCCATCATTTGCTCGAGACTCTGGTAGCCCTGCACGTCTCATCATCTCATTACCTGAAACAATGCCGGAGTCTGTGACGGAATATCTGCGGGGGTCCGGTATTCACTGGAGCTTCCCCGCAGGATATAATGGGCCCATTGATGAACTAGGTGTTGTGGTAAATTGAGTATTGTAGAGCCAATATATCTATAAATGTATTTATTAACCTGTATTTATATTTCCCCATTTAGGTTCCATCCACATCAGGCGCTCCGTAACGCTGCATCTCGTTTGTTACATACTTAACCTCAAAATTTGTAAATATTTATATCACCCTAAAATCGATGTCAGGTAAAGATGCATTCCTACCCGAGATTTCTCGAAGCGAACGTTTCCCAGCGAATTTGACAGGACGAGAAAAATGGTGTCGAAATATTCGATAATTCAAATTCCGAAAATGTTGGTATATAATTATAAACATTTTGGTGTTAC